>CM045742.1:9500000-9507500 GCA_024760905.1 Plotosus lineatus | reverse complement strand
TCCTCCTTCACCATATCCATAAATCTTCTCTTTGGTCTTCCTCTCGGCCTTCTGCCTGGTAGTTCCAATTTCAGCATCCTAAAACCTCTTACATCTGCTGTCCCTCTGCTGTACTCATTCCTGATGCTATCCATCCTCGGTACTCCTGAAGAGAACCTTAACTTTCCATCTCTGCTACCTCCAGCTCTGCCTCCTGTCTTTTCCTCAGTGCCACTGTTTCTAAACCAACAACATCGCTGGCCTCAATACCGTCTTGTACACTTTTCCTTCCATTAGTTAGCTATAGTGTCTTATCAGGAGGTTGTGTGTTCAAATCACAGTTTGACCCCCACTGTGCTAAGACCCCTGGGCAAGGTTCACAAGTGCGCGTCTGTTCACCCAGCAGTAAAAATGGGTACCAGTAAAAATATACAGTACTGGGACGGTAACCTGCGATGCACTAGTGTCCCATCCAGAAGGAGTTGAACTCCTAGTCGCTTCACGCTACGGAAACTGGGGATAAGCACCACCCTGATGAGCCACTAGGCTCGGGTGTAAAAAGCCCAAAGTCCCTCCTCCGGGACGTGGTTGTAGCTCTGCCGGAGGTGGGAGTTAAAGGCCTCTCGAACAGGGGACTCCGCCAAACGTTCCCAGCAGACCCTGATTACACACTTGGGCCTGCCAGGTCTGGAAGGCAGCCTCCTCCACCACCGAAGCCAACTCATCACCAGGTAGTGATCGGTAGACAGCTCTGCTCCTCTCTTCACCCGAGTGTCCAGAACATATGGTCGCAAGTCCGATGACACGACTACAAACTCAATCATCGAATTGCGATTTAGGGTGTCCTGTTGCCAAGTGCACTTATGGGCACACTTATGTTCGAACATGGTGGTCATGATAGACAAACTGTGACAAGCACAGAAGTCGAACAACGAAACACCATTCGGGTTCAGATTGGAGAGGCCGTACATACCGATCACACCCTTCCAGGTCACACTATCATTGCCCACATGGGCGTTGAAGTCTCCCAAGACAACGAGTGAGTCTCCCGAGGGAGCGTTCTCCAACACCCCCCAAAGACTCCAAAAAGGGTGGGTACTCTGAACTGTCATTTGGTGCATAAGCACAAATAACAGTCAGGACTCGTCCCCCCACCCGAAGACGGAGGGAAGCTATCCTTTTGTCAACTGGGGAGAACCCCAACATTTGGGCTCTGAGACAGAGGGGCAACAAGAATACCCACACCGGCTCGCCACCTCTCCCCATGAGCAACTCCAGAATAGAATAAGGTCCATCCTCTCTCGAGATGGATGGTTCCAGAGCCCAAGCTATGCGTTGAGGTGAGCCCGACTATATCTAGTTGGTATCTCTCCACCTCGCGCACCAGATCAGGCCCCTTCCCCGCCAGAGAGGTGACATTCCATGTCCCGAGGATCAGAGTAAGTAGCCGAGGATCGGTCCGACAGAACCCATGCCTTCGGCTGCCACCCAACTCACACTGCACCCGACCCCTAAAACTCCTCTCACGGGTGGTGGGTCCATGGGAGGGCGGACCCATGTCTCCTTTTCGGGCTAAGCCCGGCCAGGCTCCATGGGCAGAAGCCTGACCACCAGTCGCTCACCTTCGAGCTCCTCCCCCGGGCCTGGCTCCAGGACGGAACCCCGGTGACCCACGTCCGGGCAAGGGAGATTGCTTCCTGTGCTCTCTGTCAGATGTCACGTGTCATAGGATTTTTTTTTAATCGCACTTCGTCTGGACCTTCACCCCAGACCTGTTTGCCTTGGGTGACCCTACCAGGGGCATTTGCCCCCGACAACTTGGCTCCTGGGATCATTAGGTCACGCAAACCCCTCCACCAAGATAAGGTGGCGATTCAGGGAGGGTTAATGTACATTAACATTAATCATAATTAATGATAAATAATAATAAAACAAGGATAAACGCAAAGATAGCACGCGGGCGAAGATGTCACGTGGGCAGGGATGAGGTGGTGCAGAGAAAAAGCACCATAGGGAACACTGTTGAGAGCACCACTGCCACCTACTGTAGCGGATGCGCAATTACACTTTCATGATGTCATTTTGGCACAAGCACAAAATTCTCCTCCTCCCTTTGTTACACACCCTCTGTTTCGTAAAGAGTAGCTGCAAAGCTGTGAGCGTGTTTCTGACCCTTGCTAAAGGGTTTTCTAAAGGGTTTTGTCAGGAAGGGCATCCGACGTAAAAACCTATGCCAAATCAAACATGCGAATCAGATGACTTGCTGTGGCGACCCCTGCAAAAGGGGAACAGCCGAAAGGAAAAGAAGAAGATTATTATTTAATTATTAATTATTATTAATGTTAATCTATGTCTATTATTATGAAATATGTATTGCTTTTACATGTATTTTACATATACTCAAGATACTAGATCAAATATACATGTTTGTTGCAGGTTATATGAGTTTGGGAGGTGGTTGGAACGGATTAATTGTTTTTTTGTTATTTCATATGGGAATAATTGTCGGGGGGGCAGATTAGGGCAGATTTTTGGTGGGATCAAAGCTCGTATCAAACACACACACACACACACACACACACACACACACACACACACACACACACACACACACACACATATGCAATCTGATCATTGCAGATTTTGAAATACTGTATAGGATTGGACTAGTGGTACACAGTTGTTGTTTTGTGAAATAAGGGCTTATTCCAGTTTTAGTCTGCCAAAGAAGGAGTGTGGAATATGGCTAATTGGAGGAACTCTGGAAACAATCTCTGGAAGCAAACTTCCTTCAAATTAACAAGTGATTTCTGCGGTTTTATATTTTTATGTAAAATTTAACATTAGATGACCATTTCAGACATTTGCGGAATATTGTACATAATTTTGTAACTTTGATTACCAGAAAAAATTATATATCATAATACATCCAAACTTTGGCACTGTTTTTCTTCTCATATTATGAACACATTTAGGGGCAGGACAATTGAATTTAAAAACTTAATTTTTTTTGCCGCACCCTAATACAGATGCATATATATTCATTTTAAGTGACCGCTTAATCCTAATTAAGGTCACAGGGAGGCTGGTACCCATCCCAGCCGACTCTGGGCAAGGGCAGAATACACCCTGAACAGCTTGCCAGGCCATCGCAGGGCGGAAATGCACTGACAGCTATGCAGCTCCTCTTGATGAAAGTCAGCAATGGTTCTTTTACATGAACCTCACACCAGAGACAGTGAGAGACAATTGATAACCCAGTTAGCTGCACTTGGGGGACAGTGACAACCCATTAAGAGTGGGACTTGAATCCCTAACCTTAGGATCAGTGATCCTGCACCTTTACCACCAGGCCACCACTGCCCATTTACGCTAGAAATGTGGGGGTTTTTTTGTCACGCTGTGTAATATATAGTATATATGACAGGAATAACAGGATCGGATTGGTTCACTTCTTTGGGGATTAAGAAAACATGATGCTGAGTGAACAACGCTTCGAATTGAATCGAGCTCAGGAACAGCTCTAGTTCATATACTGTATAACTATCATTTAGGTTTGTTTTTGTTGTATTTTCTTGTAGTAAATACTAAAGCAATGAATGTGTTAAAGTGACACCGTTATAGAGTTTGGTTCACTTAATGGGTGTAATAATGATTATTATATATTTAATATCTATTATCAGCTCATCAGTTCATTTTCTGTAACCGCTTAATCCTAATTAGGGTCACGGGGAGGCTGGCGCCCATCCCAGCCAACTTCGGGTGAGGGCAGAGTACACCCTGGACAGCTCGCCAGGCCATCGCAGGGCGGAAAACATGCCTACGGCTTTGCAGCCTACTCTTGTCGAAAGTCAGCAATGGTTCTTTTACATGCCTCACACCATAGACAGTGAGAGACATGGCCGGCCTTTGATAACCCAGTTCGCTGCACTGGGGAGGACAGTGACAACCTTGTGGAGAGTGGGAATCGAACCCCCAACCTTTGGATCAGCAATCCAGCAACCTATAGCGGACGGCACGGTGGCGTAGTGGTTAGCACGTCCGCCTCACAGCAAGAAGGCCCGGGTTCGATTCCCGGCCTGGGCGTTCCTGTGTGGAGTTTGCATGTTATCCCCGTGCTTGTGTGGGTTTCCTCCGGGTGCTCCGGTTTCCTCCCACAATCCAAAGACATGCACTGTAGGTTAATTGGCCGTTCTAAATTAGGGACTACAGATGGAAACTAGCTATTAAGCTATAATCTGGTACAGTACATCTCTGTCTCTATGAGCTTAATGTTCCTGTACATTGTCCCTTAAATAAATAAAATACCACTAGACCACCACTGCCCCCTATATTTATTATTATTATTATTAGTGTTAGTATTAGTAATATTATTATTAATAATATAATAATAATAATAACAATAACAATAATAAAAATTTATTATTATTATTATTATTATTATTATTATTATTATTGTTATTATTATTATTATTATTATTATTACTATTAATATTATTACTGAGTTTGGTTCACTGAAACCTGAATGGGTTGAATAACACACTTTCAGCTACACAGCACTTGCCTCTACTTAGTGCATATGGAGCTCACATGACCTCCCTCTGCTGTGGTTAGAATATGTAAAATTAACAATAGAAATGTTGTTTTAGTTAGATTTTATGGTCCTTTGTAATAAATACAAAATCAGTTATGTACTTCAGGCTTGGCTGATGCCTCTGATTTGAATAGGCTCACTTTTTAGCGATCTTAGCCCATCTCAGCTGGCACTGAGCAACGACAGGGTACACACACAACAGCTTGCCAGACCATTGCAGCCAACACACCCACACACACACACACACACACACACACACACACACACACACACACACACACACACACACACACACACACAGAGCCATTCACACCTAGGGTCAATTTGGTAATGCCCATTAGCTGAACAAGAATGCACAGAGACAACAAACTCCAGATAGAAACGCCCAAGCCCTGCACTCAAACCGTGACTGTAAGAGAAATACAGTGGTACCTCACCTTACGAAATTAATCCGTTCCAGAGCTTTTTTTCGTAACCTGCATTTTTCATAAGTTGAACCACATTTTAAGGCTCCCAATACTACCCCATCTTCTTCTTTGTCTTCTTTTCCTTTCGGCTTTTTCCCTTTTACTTGGGAGTCGCCACAGTGAATCATCTGATTCGCACGTTTGATTTGACACAGGTTTTTACGTCGGATGCCCTTCCTGTCACAACCCTTTAGCAAGGGACAGAAACACGCTGACGGCTTTGCAGCCTACGCTCCCATAAACCCTTTAAAAATGATAAAAGCAGACCTTTTAAGACCTTCTTCTGCTTCAATATCATACCGATGGTAGATGGGTTTGGCCAGCGATATCACTCGAGCCCGTTTCTTCTTCTCACTCGCACCGGAAATCACACACGTATGTGTGTGTGTGTGTGTGTGTGTGTGTGTGTGTGTGTGTGTGTGTGTACGCGCGTGTTGACCATGTCTTCTTAGCAGAGTTATAATCTTACAAATGTTTATGGAAGGTTAAAAGCCTGAGCCAAGAAATAAAGCGTAAAAAAACAGTAGCTCTGTCCTTCACACGAAAAGCATCATGGTGGATTCAGCTCCATAATAGGCAATGGGAGGTAGCTGTGTCATTCCTTCTAGGCAATGGGATCCCTGTCCAAGATGGCATCAGGTGGACCTGTCCAAGATAGCGCTTGAGTGAAGGCGACATGAACGACAGCTCAGTTGTTAGCCAATGGGAGGCCAGCGGGTCGGGATGTTTGAACGTCATTGATGGGAGAGCAGCTCGTGCGTTATTTGAATGGCGCGTTTTAATGTTTGAACGGCGCGTTTGAATTTTTAAGACGGCACTTTCGTAACGTGAACTTGTTTCGTATCCTGAGACAAAAATTTTAGGAAAATGCTTTTCGTAACCTGAATTTTTCGTTTGGTGAGACTTTAGTAAGGTGAGGTACCACTGCATGCTAACCGTTATGACATCTTGTCTTTCGGATTCACAAATCAATCACACAGATGTGTGCTCCAAGGACAGTCTCTGCAACAGATACAAATGATTTGGGTCACAGTGCTACAGAAAGTTTGGACTAATATGTTAAAATAGTCCCAGCTAGAACTCTCGCTCTTAGAAAGGCTAGAGGCCTAAACGTTGAATAGTTACTTTTACGTTGAATTTTGTCTTTTATTCTCAAGGCGTTTTTTTCAACTAACAAACCAAAATAAAATCTGTGAATTGTAATCATTTTTTCATAATTATTTTTATCTTTTATTTATGCTGGATGGTCTTATGAGAAAGAGGGTGCAAAAGAGAGAGCACAAGCAACCAAGAGAAAAACAGGAGAGAGAGAGAGAGAGAGAGAGAGAGAGAGAGAGAGAGAGAGAGAGAGAGAGAGAGAGAGAGAGAGAGTTGAAGGTAACCCACAGCTAGTATGGTACAGTATATAATGTGCCTCTCTGTCCTGAAATCCTCAAGTTTCTGAGACACGCTAGAAAGGCTCAGTACCTTAATGAAGCGTTGGCCATATTATTATATTCTCATTGTTGAATACAATATATTTGTTCACTCTTCACATTTTTTTTGTCTATTTTCCCATTGTCAACATTATCTTGTCTGCCTCTTACACCTCAACCTATTTGTTTCTTTGAGGTGGGTAGGTAAGCTGCTCAAGGTTGGACGATGCACTCTGTGTTGGTGGGCGAAAAAAAGCTGTGTGTGGTGGCCTGGTACAGCCCTGTCTCATGACTGGGACCTAATCCCCCAATACCACACACACACACACACACACACACACACACACACACACACACACACTCACACACACACGGTCACATAGACATGCCAAGGCTCTCTACCTCAAATGCTTGTACTGTGGTCTTATGAGGAAATCTGTGTGTGAAGGTTTTGAGGGAAAGGATGTGTGACAATCAAGTGTGTATGCATATCACTTTCCAGCTCATCATTAGCTGTAGGTTGGTTGATTGACATCATCTCGCCATGCTGTGGCTACAAGCAGGTAATCACAAGCTTCTTCTTCTTATGGCTCATGCTCTCTCAGTGTGTGATACGTTTTGTTTCATGAGCAGTTCCATGTATTATTCCAATTTTGGGAGATATAGTTATATTTATACTGTAGTGTAGAAAGTATCACAGTTCAAAGTGATTTTTAGTTTCATTATTTATCATTCTACTCTTGGATTATGTGAATGGTTATAAATGGCATTGGTTTATCGGCGGAGACATTCTTTAGAAGTCCTGCAAGAGACGGGACAAGAGCCAGAAAACTTTGAAAATGATAAAGATAAGTTTAGAAGCAGAGTTAAATATAAGTATATGCTCTGTGCTTACAAGTTAATCAGGGATCAGAGAGGTTTTTCATTTATTCATGGCAATCCTTTTCGTAAGGGTAGAGGCATTTTTGAGCTGTAAAAAAAACAAGAAGAAGAGGAGATGGAAGAGGAGCAGGCCGAGGAGTTGGAGGAGGAGGAAGATGAAGAA
>CM045742.1:9400000-9497500 GCA_024760905.1 Plotosus lineatus | reverse complement strand
TCAGTAAATGGTCAAGCAGGGAATGCGCTTTGAATTCACGTCTTGTGGTGCGCGCGCACGAGACAGAGAGAGAGAGAGAGAGAGAGAGAGAGAGAGAGAGAGAGAGAGAGAGATACAGCGAGAGCGCGAAAAGGAATAACGCTTTAGTTTTTAGTGTTTTAAGTTGTTTAATTCAGTAAATGTTTAATAAATATGGGCGCATTTCAGCTTATCTGGAATTCCGATCCCTCAAGGAATCAAAGTTGAGTTTGTCAAGCAGGGAATGCGCACGCGCGAGAGAGATAGAAAGCGATGGAGAGAGAGAGAGCGAGAGAGAGAGAGAGAGAGAGAGAGGTGTGTTTGTATTGCTGTGGTGAATTAGTGGATAATTATGCAGTTACAAACGAAATCTACGATTTATTTTATTTATCTTTTCTGCACATTTTTGCTTTTGAATCATTCTCACATGACCACGATTCACATTCTTCCAAAACGATCTTTTTCAGAATCAAGAATCAGTAGCTGGTTACCTTTTACATGTTTAGTTATGTTCACTCACTTCCATCATACCTTCTTTATCTCTAGACCAGAACATCTCTGCTGATCCACCCTCCTCCTTGGGGTGAAACCCCCTCCCACTCTCTCTCAGCCGTTATCAGTGCTGCCAGGGCAGATTTACTGGTTGTGATGGGTGGGGTGAACATCTGGGTCTTATTAAAGCGCAGTCATCCATCTCCTGCCCTCTCTGCTTGCTGGCATCCATTTAGCACGATGTTACCCAACCAGGTTTCCCAGAGAAATGCTTTCATCACTGCTTTCTGTACGCGGAAATCATGGAGATAACTATAACTATGCACTGTGTTGATGGTAAAGCTGAAAGTTCCTGGCAGAACAACGCAAACAGACTTACTACTCACTCATACTTTTGCCAAGACACTTAATACAACTAGGGTTACAGGGAGGCTGGAGACTATCTCAGCCTACACTACTTGAAAATGGAGTACAACCTCAACAGTTCGACAGATTAGCGCAGGGCAACACACAAACAACCATTCACACTCACAGCTAACGGCAGATAGCTTAATGTGGATGTCTTTGGACGGTGGAATGAAACCTGAATACCCAGGGGAAACCCATGTAGCCACACAGAGGCACCTGAGCCTGGGACATAAAAATTCGACCTAATTACTGTCAGCTGGCGTAAATGCTAACCACTATGCCACCGTGCTGAACAAAAATCATCTTTTTTTTTTTTTTTTTGGCTAAAATTTCAACAGACTTTGTCTTTTCCCCATAAAGTGTAATGAAGAGTAAACTACATCAGCAACACTTTTTTTCTTGCCCTGTGTCCCCGATGAGCTCAGTTGTTCTGAGCATGTCTTATTTCTATGTGAAAATGAGCTGTTCTGTTCTGTTGATGTCATGAGAGATGATGCAGGTTCAAAAACATTGCATTGACTCACAACAGACCAACTGAAAAATAACGAAGTTTCCTTAAATGTTAGGACAGGGGTAAGGGTGCGATGAGACGAAAAGGGTGGGGTGGAGGATGGGGGGTGGGGTGGGGTGAAGGAAAACTAAATTTTCCCAACACTAACACTGAAATTCTTTGCATACCATACTGGGCAACTGCTTAATCTATCAAAGAAGAGAGTGCTGGGGTATAGGGGATGCCTTCCCACCCACTCCATACCATCCCCCTGACCTTCAGTCTTCCCCTCTCTCCATCGCTCTTCCTTTTACTTTTTCCAATTACTCCTCCACTATCTTGGTGTTGCATTCTTGTTCTGCATTTCTTTATTATTAAATGTGTTTGATAATTGCTCATTAACTTCAGCGCCAGTACCAGAAAAGAGTGTCCAGAAACTCTGTATGAAGGCTTGTGTGTGTGTGTGTGTGTGTGTGTGTGTGTGTGTGTGTGTGTGTGTGTGTGTGTATAAAGGTGAGAGAGGTTGGAAAGGAGGGAAAGGTAAATTATGAACATGCTGTCATGAATATGAGCCCAGTATTAAGAATTACGATTCACTGCTGCAAAGGTCTGACAAACCAATTAGATGGAGTGAGTCAACAAACCTTGTTTGTCAAACTGATATTACTGCATACCTCACTCATCCTGCAACCAGCTTTTCCACAGATCAGTTTTGCAAAATGTTCAAAAGAAGACATATAAAGATTTCACACTTAAATTTGTGTATGGAATGTGATATGGTAGCCAGCAAAAGAAATTGAATTGTGGTATATAGAATTAAACACTGAATTAAAGTGCTGCTTTGGCACTTGTGTTTATTTATTTTTTAATTAATTACTGTGCAAATGTTTGAAAAAGTTGATTAGTGTTCTAAAAAAAAAAAGTAATAAAAAAAAAAACAAAACAAAAAAAAAACAGTAGAATTTAGTAGAAACAACTTCTTTTCCTCTCGACTTTTCCCTTCTTCAGGGGTCGCCACAGCGAATCATCTGATTCGCATTTTTGATTTGGCATAGTTTTTTTTTTTTATGTCGGATGCCATATCCTGGCACAACCCTTTAGCAAGGGGCAGAAGCACGCTGACGGCTATGCAGCTACTCTTGTTGAAAGTCAGCAATGGTTCTTTTACATGAACCTCTCACCATAGACAGTGAGAGACATGACCCGCCTTTGATAACCCAGTTAGCCGCACTGGGGGTGCAGTGACAACGTTATGGAGAGTGGGACTCAAACCCCCAACCTTAGGATCAGCGATCCAGCGCCCTTTACCACCAGGCCACTACTGCCCTCTAGTAGAAGCAACTTGTGTTTGCCAAAAATACTCCACGCTACTGGATTCTATTAGCAGCAATTTCAATTCTGTAAGGGCAGGTAAGCCTGTTTTGCTTGCATGGGTTTCCTTCAGGTACTACAATTTCATTCCACAGTCCATAAACATGCACACTAACCTAACTGGCAGTTCCAAATCTTCCCGGGAGGAATTGTGAGTGTGAACGATTGTGTGTGTTGGCCATTTGATGGACTGATGAGCTGGTGAACCCTGCCTTTGCCCGGAGTGGACTGACACAGACACCCCCCCCACACACACACACACACACACACACAACGCTAGTAGTATTAGGTGATTTAGCAAATGAATGAATGATTTGAAGGTGATAAGGATGATCTAAAATTTATTTGTTGACCAGGGACACTGTAGTCACAAGCAGATTTCACATTTAGAGAGGTGTTTCTCTTTTTCTGTTTGTGGCACCAAGCCTGGGGTGCTGGTTGTACAGTAGGATCTGATGGACTGTCATAACAGCCAAGAAAAAACTGGTTGACCTTATTTTGTAAAATACGGAGTTTTGTTCTGTGCGGGTGTTGTGAGCTCCACTGCATGACTCCTCTTTACATTAGAAACACTATAAAGTTTATGAAATACTTAAATCTCTTCTTTTCTTTTAAATATCAGGTCATGATATTAACAGCTCTTTGGAGCCAACAAACATCGACACCAGTATCCTGGAGGAATACATCAGCAAAGAGGACGACAGCACAGATATGTGAGTCTCAGGCACCATTACGAATGATGCCTGCTCAATATATATAAATACACATGACAACTGATATGATCCAGCATTCAAACTCAGAACTTGTGCAAATTTTTAGTACTGTGTGTGTGTGTGTGTGTGTGTGTGTGTGTGTGTGTGTGTGTGTGTGTGTGTGTGTGTGTGTGTGTGTGTACTTCGGCACCACGTCACACTGTATGTTTTGGCTGTTGGCTTGTTTGCATAACGATTGCTTTTGGCCACTTTTAACACTGTTTCCTTCAAACTCTCCTGCAGCTGTTTTTCTGAAGTCCACAGCGGCCCAGGGCCTAACTACTCCTCCCCCCAGCCCGGAGCATCCTCCTCTGGGGGGGTGCTGTGTGGCGTGAGTCCCCCTATCTCCCAGCGCCAAGGCAGTACGCAGTCTATTCCCACACCATACCAGCTCCCATATCCCCCTCCACCACAACACAGTCTGCTCAGACACAGCCACCCCAGCCAGAGCCACCACCATCACCAGCCAGTGCCACAGCCTCATATCAAACCTGAGCACTGTGCTCACTACGCAGCCGGGTGAGACAGACAGAGAAAGAGTGCGTGAGTGTGTGGGTGAGTGACTGAGTTGATGAAAGAGAAAAAAAAAAAGCCTCAGAATCTTAGATACCAAATTCTTTTTAAACAAAAAGTTGATAAGAGCAAGGAGAGCGAAAGGACAGAGAGACTGTATTTCCAAACATCTGAAAGAATATTAATGTAGATTTGAACATACACTCTAAACTCACAAACAAATATTTATTACTTAATGGTGGATTCAGAACGCAGACAATAAGCCAGTGCATAATGAAAAGCAAATAGGATTGATTACAGGATTTTAAGTTAGCCGGTGCAGCAAAGAACTCTTGTGTTCTTTTGGGCTGCAGTAGTCACGCCTACAATATACAATACCAACAGGCACTGTTCCCGACCCAGTTCACAAAATGAGCTGGACAAAACCTTAACAAATAATGCTTACACAAATTTGGGGAAAAGGGAGTAATCCGTGAGCAATCTATGAAGAAAAAAGACAAACAGATCTGTTTCAATATCTTCTTATGAATCAGGATTGTATCAGATGATGTATTGCATTTTCACAATCATCAGTTGGATTTTGTAACATGGGGGGGGGATGGGAACAGCAGGTATAGCTGTGCAAACAAGAGCTATGATTCATTTGTCTGCTTTGTTACTTAAAAAAAATGCACTTTATTGTCATGTTTGTTTGAGTTTTTAATTATATTCTTTACAACCACCTTTTATTGCAGTACATTACCTGAGTCTCCACCAGACTCTAGCTCAGAGCCGTACTCCCCCCAGCAAGTGAATGGTAAGTTACTGCGGAGCACCAGGACAGATTTGAACATTTTAACTAATCAGTGATGGGAGCTATTACTTTTACTGATTCTTCAAATCAAAAATATTTTGTAATAACAAAGACAATTATTATCAGGTGAAAACAACAGTAGAAATTTGACGCATGGCCAAAAATTTTGATCTAGACTGTGGTGTATAAGTAGAAGTACAGCGATCCCTCACTTTCCGCGGTTAATTGGGACTGAGATCCCCCCCGTGACCACCGAATTCCATGAAGTAGGATCAACCCCTCACAACCCCCCCCCCCACGACTGTTGTACATGTATATGTGTATATAATACCAATAAATACATATTCAATGCTATAAATGCTTATAATAACAATTCAACAATTCAAAAATAATGCATAAGATGTAAATAAAATATAAATACACACATATACACAGATGGTATTGCATGAGAAGAAGATGACACACATACAGACACACGCGTGAGCGCACGCAGATATGTGTGCACACACTCAGAAAAATATAACGAGTTTTGATGGGGGTGGGGTGGGGGGGTTGTTTTTTTGTTTTGTGTTTGTTTAGGGCTTTTTTGCATAATTGACCTTGTTTTTGTGGCATTTTCCCTAACTTTTTCACCTATTCTTCCTTAATTTCCTTATTTTTTAATTTGATGAATATTAAAAAAAAAAAACAAAAAAAAAACGCAATGCACTGAAGCCGCATGAATTGAAGCGCGAAGTAGCGAGGGATCCCTGTATTCGTTGTTTTCTTTTTTTTTATTGGGTATATAGTAAATATCCTAAGGGATAATTTATGAATTATCCAAAAGCAAACTACTCACTGCTTGTCAAAAAAGGGGGACGCAGAATAAGCTGAAAGCTATCAAAGCCCTGAGAGACCCAAATTAAGATGCCTTAATCAGAAGCAGGCCGTTTGGAGATAGCACGCCAGCCAGAATGAAACAGTAAATCAAAAAGGTGACTTTTACAAAAAAAGGACTTTTTAAATGCCATATAATAAACTATTCATCCATTCATTCATTTTCTGCAATCACTTAGTCCTAATTAGGGTTGCGGGGAGGCTGGCACCCATCCCAGCCGACTCCGGCGAGGGCAGAGTACACCCCGAACAGCTTGCCAGGTATAATAAACTACTTATTATATTATCCTTGTTTGCTTGCTCTGTACAGATATATCTCGGCCCTTGGACTTTTTGTGCACACCTCACAGGTCTGTCTGTACTTGGGCTGAGATTTCTATGTACAGACCTCACACTCAGTTAATAAGCATGTTTTTATCTAATTGGGTATCAGACTCTACGCATTACGTAACCACAAAACTGAGAAAAAAAATCAGACATACATCAAATGAACAGATATCCTAATTATTCATGAATGGGGGGTCTATGCATTCTGTTGTACTTACAGAAACAGCATATTGATAATTTTGATCAGATTTCTGAGCGATCCAGAGATCAAAAAGAGCTGTAAAGGTGAAAAAAAGTGTGGAAGGTGTTTGACTGATAACTTCGAATTTCTAAAATTACGAGACAGTTGTTCAAGTACCTTAATTATGATGAAATAAATACAAATATTATCTTATTGTATTGTTACTTTTATTTGATTTTTAGCTTTGAAATTTGATTTCTGATTGTAAATACTTTAAATTGTGTACACAGTATTGTTGTTTTTTTTATATATCACCTTCTATAATATAGGGTGTGTTAATGTATGCCTTTTTTCTGTTGTTGACAGATTCACACATGCTTCGGACCATGACGCCAGAGAACATGTGTCACATGACCACTCCACCACCCATACCGCACCACAGTCACTATTCCAACATACATAGGGACATGTACTTGAAACCCGAGCCCATGATTTCACAGTACCCGATTGGTCCAGCCAGCAGCGGAGGGGGAGATCTGCAACAGGGTCAGATGCTCCATCAGCTGCTACAGCACCCACAAGGACAAGAGTAAGACAGCGTGAAAGAGACAGTAGCTGTGTCTTCATTAACACGTTTATTTACCACTTCAAATTTTTGCAAACTGATAACTATGAATAATAAAAAAAATCAACATAAAAAAATTACAAAATCAATGCAAACATTTTTAAGCTTACACTAGGAGGTTTTTCAGTCAATTCTCTTGAGCAGTATTTTATGAAATTATCACATTTTTTTCAAATTTAAGTCACATGACATGGCATAGCAAAAAGAAAAGCTACCTTTGATAAAAAGCATATCACTAGAGGAGAAACTATTGAGGGAAGGCATCTTTAACTGCATAACATTGCACATTTATTAATTTTCAGAACCGCTTAATTCTAATTAGGGTCGTGGGGAGGCTGGCACCCATTTCAGCCGACTCTGGGCAAGGGCAGAGTACACCCTGGACAGCTCGCCATTCCATCGCAGGGCAGAAACATGCTGACAGCTATGCAGCTCCTCTTGATGAAAGTCAGCAATGGTTCTTTTACATGAACATCTCACCATAGACAGTGAGAGACATGGGCAGCCTTTGAGAACCCAATTATCTGCACTGGGGGGGGCAGCAGTGACAACCGTTGAAAGTGAGACTAGAACCCCTCACCTCGGGATCGGTAATCCAGCACCTCACCATCAGGCCACCACTGCCCAACATCACACATTGAAAACACAAATCACTGTTTTGTTGTATTAAAATATATATCCTATTTTACATTACGCTGCAGTAGACATCCAGCTCGTGAGTAATGGCAAACAAAAATATGTTACAGTAGAGAAAAGAGCATAAACCTGGAAAAAAAATGGATGTTTATTTGTGCATGTGTGTGTGTGTGTGAAAATAGTGTACCTGTTCACCAAGCAAAGAAGAGAAAGCACTCAGATTCTCCTAACAGCACTCTCAATGCTCAGATGCTGAGCGGCATTATCAAGCAAGAACCAGGTACACACATATCTCTGATACACTACATGTTCCGCTCACCTTTCTGAACCCTGAAAACAAGTTGGGTTTTGTTTACTTCATCAAGGTTTGATGGAGGATGCTGAGAACTCATATTTGGACCCAAACTATCAATGCATAAAATGGCAGCCACACCAGCAAAACAAATGGACACCCTTATATGATGCCAATGGAAAAGAACTGTGGGTGAAATCATTGCTTTATACAAATGTAACACCGTAACCTTCTACATGCTTTTCCAATTACAGTTGTTATTCTATGTCGAAGTACAGAGATAGCATACATGAAACAAGGAGGGGCGTATGCAGGTTTAAATTAGATGGATGGATTTAAAGGGGTGAAGATGATACTAATGGCGAATGAGTGAGTGAGACAGGAAAAAAGAAGGAGAGAAGATGGAGAGGACTGAGAATTCCATTGAGATGAGCTGTGTGTGGGAGTAAGAGTAAAAGTAGTTTCGGTTGACTGGTGAAAGGCGGAGAATGGCAACAGATATAAAAAAGAAGTTAAAAACACAGGAGAAGAGAACGATGTAAATATGACATCACATTTTGGAGCATGACTAATTTTCCATGTTGACATTCCATATAAACTCTGAATAGTACACCAACAAAGAGTGCTTTAAAAAAACACATTTCATGTAATCTGGTGACATGCTTGATTGTAATCAGGTGCTACATGTAGCTGAATTAATTGATTTATGCTTTCTTATTTATCTTTCTAGTCCAATGCCCACATACAGAGTGGATGCTGACAAAGGTTTCAATTTCTCTTTGGCCGATGATGCTTTCGTGTGTCAAAAAAAGAACCACTTCCAGGTCACGGTGTACATTGGCATGTTGGGAGATCCCAAATATGTGAAAACCACTGAAGGGCTGCAACCAATTGAATGCTTTTACCTAAAACTAAACGGAGTCAAGGTGAGGAGTGGTAAAGAACTATGCTTCAAAGCCAGTGGCTGTGTTTGTTACTTTGAGTACACTGTGCTGTGATGTACAGACGCTCCCTGAATTACGTTTTTAATTGGTTCCAGACGGCCAAACGTAAGTTGAAAGTAAATGTAAGTTGTTACAGTGACGTATGACGTGTGATGTATGACGCTTATAGTGTACTATACATCCATAAATAACATTACCGTATCTCATAAAACACCCCTAAATCAATTATTATAGACACAACATTGTAAAATAATATCAAATATATCAAATAATATCAACATTAATTTCAAATAAGTCACTTAGTTATACCGAGTCACTTTACATGAAGTTTAAAACAGCCAATCAACGCTTACAATATGTGAGGTGCTCAGTACTGAAAGTAGTGTACTTGCAAAAGTAGTGTACTTGCAAAAGTAGTGTACTTGCTGTGGGTTATACGGACTTCCGGTCTTTCAAGTGCACAAGGGTGCCGTTGAACTCGTTTAGAACACAGCCTGCACTGATGCAGTCTCTCAGCAAAGTGGAGAGTTCTTTCTTTTGTAGAACTAAGTAAGTAAACTTTATTCAAGAGATGCATACAAAGAACAAGTACAAATCCTAATGAATATTAATATAAAAATAAGTATACACTCTTAGGATTCTGCTAAAAGATAATAAATATAAAGATTGTGCCGATTTGAGCAGGTAGTTAATTCATCTCTGTGTATGAGACTTGCACCCATGCTAGTAGGCTTACGCTTCTGACCAACCAAATTTGCTTAGGGTTACAAAAGTCCACAAAACAGTGTAAACACAGAGATCACAGAGACGACGTCTTAACATAAGGGTAACACGCGATATAACTGATATATATATATATATATATATATATATATATATATATATATATATATATATATATATATATATATATATATATATATATATACTAGTCCTTCTAAATGTTAGAGTTTCATATATTTTAGATTCATTACACACAACTGAAGTAGTTCAAGCCTTTTATTGTTTTAATATTGATAATTTTGGCAAAAAAGTAAAGAAAAACCAAAAATCCCTATCTCAAAAAATTAGCATATTTCAGCTGACCAATTAAAAAAAGTGTTTTTAATACAAAAAAAGTCAACCTTCAAATAATTATGTTCAGTTATGCACTCAATACTTGGTCAAGAATCCTTTTGCAGAAATGACTGCTTCAATGCGGCGTGGCATGGAAGCAATCAGCCTGTGGCACTGCTGACGTGTTATGGAGGCCCAGGATGCTTCGATAGCGGCCTTAAGCTCATCCACAGTGTTGGGTCTGGTGTCTCTCAACCTTCTCTTCACAATATCCCACAGATTCTCTATGGGGTTCAGGTCAGGAGAGTTGGCAGGCCAATTGAGCACAGTAATACCATGGTCAGTAAACCATTTAGCAGTGGTTTTGGCACTGTGAGCAGGTGCCAGGTCGTGCTGAAAAATGAAAATCTTCATCTCCATAAAGCTTTTCAGCAGATGGAAGCATGAAGTGCTCCAAAATCTCCTGATAGCTAGCTGCATTTACCCTGCCCTTGATAAAACACAGTGGACCAACACCAGCAGCTGACATGGCACCCCAGACTATCACTGACTGTGGGTACTTGACACTGGACTTCAGGCATTTTGGCATTTCCTTCTCCCCAGTCTTCCTCCAGACACTGGCACCTTGATTTCCGAATGACATGCGGAAAAAAATTGCTTTCATCCAAAAAAAAGTACTTTGGACTACTGAGCAACAGTCCAGTGCTGCTTCTCTGTAGCCCAGGTCAGGCACTACTGCCGCTGTTTCTGGTTCAACAGTGGCTTGATCTGGGGAATGCGGCACCTGTAGCCCAGTCCACTGCTTCCACAGGTCCCCCAAGGTCTGGAATCGGCCCTTCTCCACAATCTTCCTCAGGGTCCGGTCACCTCTTCTGGTTGTGCAGCGTTTTCTGCCACACTTTTTCCTTCCCACAGACGTCCCACTGAGGTGCCTTGATACAGCACTCTGGGAACAGCCCATTCGCTCAGAGATTTCTTTCTGTGTCTTACCCTCTTGCTTGAGGGTGTCAATGATGGCCTTCTGGACAGCAGTCAGGTCGGCAGTCTTACCCATGATTGCGGTTTTGAGTAATGAACCAGGCTGGGAGTTTTTAAAAGCCTCAGGAATCTTTTGCAGGTGTTTAGAGTTAATTGGTTGATTCAGATGATTAGGTTAATAGCTCGTTTAGACTACCTGAACATGATATGCTAATTTTTTGAGAGAGGAATTTTGGGTTTTCATGAGCTGTATGCCAAAATCATCAGTATTAAAACAATAAAAGACCTGAAATATTTCAGTTGGTGTGCAATGAATCTAAAATATATGAAAGTTTAATTTTTATCAGTACATTACAGAAAATAATGAACTTTATCACAATATGCTAATTTTTTTATTTTTTGAGAAGGACTAGTATATATATATATATATATATATATATATATATATATATATATATATATATATATATATATATATATATATATATATATATATATATGAATATACACTCAGTCTGTAGTTTGTAAACAATGAATGCAGCATCATTGCGTCATTATGTCAGCGTACTATGTAGGTACGTCTCAACTCAAAATGTAAATTAAAAAAAAAAAAAAAAAAAAAACGAAAAATTGAAAAACATAAAATGGATAAACGTAAGTCTGCACTGTATTTTACTTTGAAGTTAAGTGTACAGCAGTGATGTAAATGGTGATGCTCATTAACTAATTACTAATTTGTTGTAAAAAACACAAAACAAAAAAACCCCACCACCAACAACGTACTTAGTTATATTTCTTTGATTAATCATTGTTTGATTCAACTTTACAATAATAACTCGTCATTATCATCGTCTTCCACCGCTTAATCTGAGGTCGGTCGTGGGGACAGGAACCTTAGTGATAAGGCCCAGACAACCGTCTACCCAGCCACTTCCTCCAGCTCTTCCGGTGGGACCCCGAGGCGTTCCCAGACCAGCCGAGAGACATAATCCCTCCAGTGTGTTTTGCTGGGTCAATCCCAGGGTTTCTTCCCAGTTGGACATGCCTAAAACACCACACTGGGGCGGTGTTTGGGAGGCATTCAAACCAGAAGCCCAAGCCACCTCAACTGGCTCCTCTCAACACAGAGAAGTAGCGGTTCTACTCTGAGCTCCTCCCGGTTGGCTGACCTTCTCACCCTATCTCTAAGGGAGAGCCCCACCACCCGGTGAAGGAAGCTCATTTCAGCCGCTTGTATCCACGATCTTGTTCTTTCGGGCATTCACCAAATCTCGTGACCATAGGTGAGGGTTGGAATGTAGATCGACTGGTAACTCGAGAGCTTTGCCTTGCAGCTCAGCTCCCTCTTCACCATGATGAGTATAGCAGAGGCTGCAGCGATCCTGCTGTCGATCTGTAGCTGCCTGTCAATCTCCTGCTATATCTTTCCTTCACTCGTGAACAAGACTCCAAAATACTTGAACTCCTCCACTTGGGGCAGGACCTGATTCCAGATCCAGAGGGTGAATTCCACCCTTTTCTGGCTGAGGACCATGACCTCAGACTTGGAGTTGCCAATTCTCATTCTCAGCTGCGAATCGCTCCAATAAGAGCTGGAGGTCCTGGATTGATGAAGCCCAAAGGAAAACATCATCCACAAAAAGCAGAGACGAGTTCCTATTGCCACCAAATGAGAACACTGCGGTTGTGCCTAGAAATTCTGCCTATAAAAATAATGAATAGAATCGGTGGCAAAGGACAGCCTTGGAGGACTCCATCACTCACTAGAATCGAATTCGACCTGTTGTTACCAATGCAGATGAAGCTTTGGCTCCGATGATACTGAGACTGAATGGCACATAGCAATGGGTTCAGTACATCATACTCCCGGAGAACACCCCACAACATAGCCCGAAGGACAGGGTGCAAAGCTTGTTCTAAATGCAACGAACATGTGTGGACAGATTGGAAAAACTCCCATCACACTCTCCAGGATCCTGTAGGGTTTATAGAGCTGGTCGAGCATGCTGCGGCCATGACGAAAACCACTACATTAATAACTTGAATGAGTAATCTGTTTCAACCATATTCTTACTCTACAGTTAGAAGCCATGAACCAGACCATCAATGTGGAACAGTCTCAATCTGATCGCAGCAAGAGGCCCTTTAAACCTGTACTGTAAGTTTCCTCATAACAATATCATGACTACAATACATTAGAAGGGAATTTTTGTTACAAAATCAACTCAATCAAGACTCATCTCATCTCATCTTCTTCCGCTTAGTCCGGGGTCGGGTCGCGGGGGCAGCAACCTTAGCAAAGAGGTCCAGACATCCCTCTCCCGAGCCACTTCCTCCAACTCTCCCGGGGGGACACCGAGGCGGTCCCAGACAAGCCGAGAGACATAGTCCCTCAAAACAGACATAGTCAATCAAGACTTTCATAGTTTATTTTTATAGCATATTTTAAGCATGACAGAGGCAGGTCAGGTCGGCTTCAGTAGCACAGCATAAATGCATTAAGTAAGAGCATCATTCAAATTTTTAGTATGTAATATATTTTTAAAAAGTACATTAAAAATTAACTTTATTTTTCCATATTTTACACATAACAAAAACAGGCCAGTTAAGCTCTATGTGTTGTGAGTAGAGCATAAGCAGATTAATTAAATTAATGCCATCTTTGTAAATTTAGTACAGTATTTTGCAACTCATGAAGTTTGTTAGGTTTGTAAGCTCATTAAATTATTCAAAAAAATTTAGAATATACATCATGAAACCCAAATCTAGAACTGTATGGCTTATTTTAACATTTTGAAGGAGACTGGGGTTGATATTGCTGTTGTTTTCTGTAGGGTTACTTTGCCCCCAGAACAAGTAACCAAGGTAACAGTGGGTCGGCTGCATTTCAGTGAGACGACAGCTAATAATATGAGGAAGAAAGGCAAGCCAAACCCTGATCAGAGGTACCACACACACACACACACACACACACACACACACACACACACACACACACACACACACACACACACACACACTTACACTTGTATCATGCACAATCACTCATATCACACATGTACACATGATTCAAATCAATACTATAGTTAGAGGAGTCATTCAGGAAATCTAGAAGCCCATGCCTTAGCTGTTTTTATGTGTCTATAGGTACTTCATGCTGGTGGTGGCTCTCCAGGCTCAATCGCACAGTCAGAGCCATACTGTGGCAGCTCAGGTGTCTGAGAGGATTATCGTCAGGGTAACCGCTGTCAGTCTGGCTGTATCTGTCTGACCAATCTCCTTCTCCCAGTCTCTGTCTCATTATGTCATTCAGTTTACCCTGATAAGTTACCTTTGTGCCTTTTGGCTCTCCCACTGTGCACGGACACCATATTTTACTATTTATTTATATTAGCCTGGATTTCTCACACTCATTTTATTATTTATTCATTCATTTTAACTAAAATCTTTATCCTGGTCAGGGTTGTGGTGGAGCCATATACTTAATTGTTTTAAATGGGGGCAGCACGGGCTCTGGACCTGTGTTTCTGTGTGAAGTTTGCATGTTCTCCCCATGCTTGTGTGGCTTCCTCCAGGTACTCCAGTTTCCTCCCACTGTCCAAAGACATGCTCATTAGGCTAATTGACTGCTCCAATTGGCTTCTAAGTGTAAGTCTTTGGGTATAAACAGGTGTGAGTGTGTTGGCCCTGTGATGGTATCCATTGTGTATCCCCTCTTAACCAAACATTATCTTTATTTTTAGTTTTATTTACATTATTGATAATTCTTTTTGAAAGCATTACATTTCATGACACCATGGCCTTACACTGACATACTGTGAAACCCCTGTTAGAATACCATGACTTAACAGATCAGACTTACTAAAATTTTAAAATTAGGGGTGTTGCGCTTATCTTTCCACCGTTAACCCAAAACCAAAATTGTACACGCATTTAAATACCCAACACGTTTGCCCAACCAGCAACTTCTAGATGATTCTGTTAGATTGTTTTATGCAGTGGCAGTGTAAAAATGGTTAAGGAATAAGAACATTATTGTTTTGAAACGGCCAAAATTAAAGTCCAGACCTTAATCTAAGGGAAATGTTGTGTGAGCAGTTCAAGCGAGGAAACCCATCATCCATCTTATTGTGTTGTACGAGGGAATGGTCCAAATTTATTCCATGCTGATGTATAGAACATGACAGTTTCTGGATAATTTTCAAAAAAAAGAAATGGCAAAATATAATGTTATTTCCAACGCGATGGCCTGGTGAACTGTCCAGGGTGTACTCTGCCTGTTCTGATGGGTGCCTGACTTCCCCATGATCCTAATTATAATTAATTGGTTACTTCACAGTAGATGAGGGTAAATGTTCATTCATTCATTTTCTGAACCGCTTAATTCTAATTAGGGTCACGGGGAGGCTGGCACCCATCTTAGTCAACTCTGGGCGAGGGCAGTGTACACCCTGGACGGCATATCAGGCCAGCACAGGGCAGAAACACGCTGACGGCTTTGCAGCTCCTCTTGACCAAAGTCAGCAATGGTTTTTTTACTTGAACCTCACACCACAGACAGTGAGAGACATGGCTGGCCTTTGATAACCCAGTTAGCCACATTGGGGGACAGTGACAACCTGTTGAGAGTGGGGCTTGAACCCCAAACCTTAGGATCAGCAATCCAGCGTCCTTTACCACCAGGCCACCACTGTCCAGGGAGGGTAAATGTGTATTTATTTATTTATTGCATGCCATTGAACAATTAGGATTATCCAATAAGAGTCCTGCAATGCAACACTTTAGCTTAAAGGAAACACCATTGTGTGGAAATTATAATTGTTCAGTATACAACCTGTTATATGCAATTTCTTTCTTCTAATATTGTTTTAACATACATAGAGTTCGGTCCATAAGTATTTAAGTAGTGTCATAATTACTAAATTTCGCCTGAGTTCACAAACACAGTGGATTTCAAAAGAACCAGTTAAGACTTGATTACTCTTTGTGGTGCAAGTCAGGGGTTTTTAATCATAATTAAAAAGAAATCAGCTGTTTCAGAATCACAGCCATTTTTACATTCCAACAGGCTCAAAAGTAATTTTTTTGATAGTACCCATCTAGCTGGTGGGAGGTGCTTAACAAACTTGTGGGAGGTGCTTAACAAAACATGGAGTGAAATTTCTGCATTTTAGCTTGTCAAATTGAGTTGACAGTTCTTACAGAAAAGTAAATGATGGATTTAAGTAAGAATTATAATTTGTGACTTTTTCAATGTCTTGATTTTATTTCATATTCATTTTGCAACTAATTTAACAAATGAAACTGTGTTTTCATGAAAAATGTAAAATTTTCTGAGTGACCCCAAAGTGGGGTGAAATTTCTTTAAATTATGAAACAATACAGATGTGAAGCTGTATATATATATATATATATATATATATATATATATATATATATATATATATATAGTCACTATTCGAGTTACGACCTAGATCGGTTCCAACCAACCAGCTGTAAGTTGTATTAGTCGTAAGTCGGATATTTAACACAATGAACCAGAAACCACTGTGAATTCATGTGAAGCGTATTCTTCACGTGCACGTTCTTTCAACATGTGAAATAAAAGTGTAGCCTTACTTTGCACTGCTCCCAACTTCACGTTCACATTTCTTTTCCTATTATCTTTCAACCACGTGTATAGCAACTTTTTCATCTCTGCAATCGGTCCTTCATGATGTTTTGTGGTGATGTTGACTTAATTGGGGCTGCTGCTTTCACTGCTTCCTTAATGCGGTCCTTGTCCTTCAAAATTGTAGCGAACGTGTAGTGGGAGAGATGGAGATTTCATTTTCACTTTCATCTTCGTCTCCAACTACAGTGCCTTCCTTGCTTTCTTGGTAGAATTGTCATCTGATGAATCAGACTTCCTCTTGGGGGCCATGGTAACGCTGTACAGTAAATTAATGAAAATTGTCCTGTAAAGGAGATGTTACTGCGATGGTATCTAGTCACTGAGTGTAGTGGTAAAATGCTGCGAGTGTGAGATGCTGGGATGCTGTGCTGCCACAACTATCTTACGCGCTGCATTGCCTGACATACACAGTAAACTCATAATAGTCATCTGCTAGACGTGGTCGTAAATACTGGTGGTCGTAACTCGCATACGTCGTAACTCAGATTGTTGGCCTCCGTCAGTCTTGAAGGACTATGGAGCTGCGCTCTGGCTGGTACCCCGGATGGTGATACTCTCCAGTGTGCAGAGTCTGGGTAGGAAGTATGGAGGACAGGCTGTTACCCAAGCAGCAAGTCCTCCCACTCGGCGCCACCAGAAGGATCCAATGGAAGAACAAAAGTGGATACGACTGGGTTCCAGTGCCGCTGCAGGAGTTGCCAGAACAAACTGCCTCAGGGGACTCCGACTCCTGATTAGAAACATGCTGACGGCTTTGCAGCTACTCTTGTCGAAAGTCAGCAATGGTTCTTTTACATGCCTCACACCATAGACAGTGAGTGACATGGCCGACCTTTGATAACCCATTTAGCTGTAATGGGGGGGGTTGGGGGCAGTGACAACCTTGTGGAGAGTGGGACTTGAATCCCCAACCTTAGGATCAGCGATCCTAATCCATGAGACCACCACTGCCCGTACCTTGGATAGTGACTGTATATACTGGTATATTTAATCCAACAGTGCATGTATCAAAAAGTTTATTTCCATCATGTCAAATAATCATTCTCTCTCTCTCTCTCTCTCTCTCTCTCTCTCTCTCTCTCTCTCTCTCTCTCTCTCTCTTTTTCTCTCTTTCTCTCTGTCTCTCTCTCTCTCTCTCTCTCTCTCTCACACACACACACACACACACACACACACACACACACACACACACACACACACGCACTATGTACCTCTAACAGGCATCAAATCCAGGTCAATTTGAGAGTGACAGTGAGGTGTTGTGGCAGAGAGGTCAGTTGCCTGATTCAGTGTACCACCATGGCCGAGTGGGCATCAACAGTGATCGACCTGATGAGGCTCTGGTCGTTCATGGCAACGTGAAAGTCATGGGTTCCCTGGTACATCCGTCAGACATCCGTGCCAAGGAGAATGTGAAAGAGGTACATATTTTATGCGCCAACTTATATGTACTTGTATACCTTAATAATTATTTACATCTTATCCTGAGTGTCTTATTGTAGGTGGACACCACAGACAACCTAAAGCGAATCTCTCAGATGCGGCTGGTGCATTACCAGTATAAGCCTGAGTTTGCTGCTACTGTGGGCATTGATAACACTGCAGAGACTGGTAAACACATGATGATATGATATCCTCTGTGGATATTATTAATGCCCCCACCTCCATTGCGGATGCACATCTATACTTTTACCCATGAGTAAATATGCATGTGCTATTTTTTGCATTTAATACCGCTACTTTGGGTATTTGTTTATGCCAGGAGTGATAGCTCAGGAAGTTCAACAGATTCTTCCAGAAGCTGTGAAAGACGGTGGAGATGTAGTTTGTACCAATGGAGAGACCATCCCTAATTTACTGGTAGTCAACAAGGTAAGGCACAAACACTCTGCTTATACTTTTTAATTTGGTTTTCATGAAGTCTTTGACCTCATATGAGAATGCCTCTTTTCTGAACTGTAGAATCAGAATTTATTTATGCTTGGTATAGTCCCATTTGCTTTAATAATATTTACTACCATAGCCTATTACAAGTAATCATTTTCACTTGCTGAAACGCTAAATTCTACTTTGATTGTGGGCAGTCCGACTCCTATCTTGGCCAACTCTGTTTAAAAGCAGGGTACAGGGTACACCACAAGTCCCATGAAGGACCAATATACACTCAATCTTTACACACATACTCACACCCAAGGGTAAGTTAGAATAGCCTATTAGCCTACCGTACATTGTACTGTGAAAGAAAGCCAGAGTACTCAGAGGAGACCCACACAGGTAAAAGAAGAGCATGCAAACTCAGCACAGAAATGTTCCAATCACGGACTCGAAACCAGGACCTTCTTGTTGTATATATGTTACATAATTTATTTATTTATCTATTTTCTGAAGCACTTAATCCTATTAGAGTCATAAGGAGGCTGAATCCTATTTTAAATGACTCTGGGCAAAGCATGAGTACACCCTGAACAGCTAACAAATCAATTGCAGGGAGTTAACGTGGCCAGTAGCACAAATTTGTTTAAACCTGAACAATAAAATTTTAATAAAAACAAGACAATTTGTATATCACTATATTTTCAGATTGAACATTTCAGGGACTGAAGACACCAATAATGCTGAATACACTGTGTCTGTGTGTGTGTGTGTGTGTGTGTGTGTGTGTGTGTGTGTGTGTGTGTGACTTTCCCATAGGATCGTATTTTTATGGAGAATGTTGGAGCAGTGAAAGAGCTGTGCAAACTGACTGATAATCTGGAAACTCGAATTAACGAGCTTGAACGGTGGAGTCGCAAACTTGCAAAACTTCGACGCCTTGACAGCATGAAGAGTACTGTTAGCGGGGGTACAATTAGGTGTGTGTGTGTGTGTGTGTGTGTGTTTATATCCAAGCATTTACTTAATAATAATAATAATAATAATAAATAATAATAATAATAATAATAATAGAAGAAGAAGAAGATGAAGAGGGAGAATGAGAATAATGAGAATAATCACAACTTCTTTTTTTCCAGCCTAACAGGAAGTTATTTTAGCAGAACAGGAAGTGGTCCACTTAAGAAGAAACCCACCAAAACAGGAAATAAGGTATGAAGGTTAATGTTGACCAGAGGATTATAAAGAGGGAGATCAGGAACGATGTTAAAATGAATATAATGATTGTTCATTTTGGTAATTAATAAAAAAATGTTGTCTTCCTATTAGTTTTAATGTTTTACAATGTGTACTGATTTGATGGGACATTTGTTATTCATCATCAAATAAACTTTATGAGAGCTGTGGTACGAATCAAGGAGTGTGTTGACTGTGTAAAGACATAGCAAGAGTTCATCCAGCTTTGGGGGCGGTTCAACATTTTCAACATTTTCCCAAGCATACAGAGAGTACGCTCTTTTTGACCTCCCGCCCCTCCGAAAGCGTACAAATAAATGTTGATGATCTCTCGGCAGGATTTTTAAATAAGATATTAAACAAAACAATGGTCAAACCTCTTTTATAAAATAAATCAATGTATTTCCTTGATCAATATCACTTTTATACACCAGTCAAATAATAATGAAATCAATAAAAATATATACTTTTAAAGAATTATTTTTAATGACACCTGCTTTAATATTAATATGAAGCCATTTGGTTATAATAATAAAAATGGCATTGTTTTTAATAATATTATTTTATATTAAAATATAATTCAAAATGTCTGCATTTTTTATTGGTCATTGGCTTTTGGATGACCACGCTTCAGTTTGTGACCAGCAAGGGTGTAGGCTGGTCTGACCGTGTGGGGGTGCACATCTCGGTTGACCGGAGCCTCAGCCTTAAAGGGGAAATGAAACGCCGACTAAATAAGTTGTCGGTAGCTTAAGTATAGTTTATTGAAGCGATTGTGGCTTAAATTTTATATCCTAAATAAACCATTGCACACACAGTGGTTTTGTTTTATGTGCTTTTCGTATAAGTTACCGACCCGAAAGCTGACATTGCTAAGTGCCCGTCTACACAAAGTTACCGTGACGTCACTGGTTGATACAAAGTACCACATAAAATATAGTGCATGCATGTCACAGCATATGATATAAACAACACGGAATCTCACGCCAACAACACGCAGTTTTTCAGCAGAAGACGATTCATCTATTACTCTCAGAAGACGAATCAAATATTATAGTTCAACCAAAAACATTCTCAAAAATATTTCAAACTACATCTGCAGGTACATGTGCTAAATACATTTACAAATTGAGCTAAAGTTATTTATCTATTCCAAGGCACAAACAAATATTAATACATATTTACAGCACAAAATCATACTATTAATTTTATAAAAGTACTGAGCATTAGGCTGCAGATCCAGGCTGGATGGATTATGATTATTTGAGCCATTCATTCTCTGTGCGTCAATGTTTGTGTTCTAACACATCTGCAGGAACCGGAGGCGGTACCAAAGCCAACCTGACAGTAGTACATATTTTAAATCCTCAACTGTTTCCTCACTGTTTCCTCACAGTTTCCTTATAGTTCCTTATAGTTTGCGGAAAGGTACGCAAAAGAGTGCGTGACAAAATTAATGAACATGTTTCATTTTTTGGGTCGGCAATGCCCCTCAATGGCACTCATCTCGCTCATAGTTTACACATTGTTCCCATAATGGCGCTCACAATTCCCGCGAAGGTACTCACTTTGGCGTACGTGGAGTACCATGAATGCGTACTAGTGTCAGGCAGGCTTAACAAACTGTGCTTTATTCTCACACTCGCACTTTGTTTGATTGACAGTATTCAGCTATTATTGCTTACTGATAATATTATGTTTGTTGATTGGTCAGCTCTGGCGTGTACATGCGCAGTGCCCGTTATACGTTAACTTTTGGTTTACTTCCTGACTCTAGTCATGTGGAATTTATCTCCGACTTTCTCTTCAACAACAGTCATTAAGTTTATTTATAGCATTGTGAATACAGATAATTTCTTGTCCAGCGGAAGTCAACTCCTGCTGCTTGGGGGGAAGATGCATATACAGTGATACCTCAGCTCACGAACATAATTGGTTCCCAGAAGGTGTGTGTGAGGCGAAAAGTTCGTCTTCCGAACATTTATTTCCCATAAGAAACCATTAAAATGAGAGTAATCCGTACCCAGGTCCCCATAAAACATAATTTTCTACTAAATAAGCCTTAAAACTACACAAAAATATACCTTATTTTATGTATAATAAATGTGCTATTGTATTGTAATTAAAGAAATAAACTGTACTGTATAATAAAGTGGTTTTATTTACCTTTGTGATGGTAGTTGATGGCTTGATGGAATGGAGTGGGAGGAGGAGGGAGGGAGGGACTTACCGTTTGGAAGGAGAGTTTGGAAACGCCTACTGTTTGGAAACACGCATAGCCACACACGCACCCTTAATAGCTTCCTTGTTCTTAAGGATGGTGGTAGACTTAGCGTACTGGTACTGGGACGCTGAGTCACACAAACGCACACCTCGTTCGTGTTTTTCAATGATCTCCGCCTGTGGTGGGGTCTTTTTCGGTCCCATAATAGCAAAAGTACACTCAATATGGTCCAAAATGTCTAGCAAACACAAACCACTTCCGCATTCAAAGAAAGGGGGTGACGAACTGTGACGCCGTGAGCGTGCGTCAGCTTCTCGTGGCCGCCACCGTGGCGCTGTTCGACCGCGTGGTTTGATTCGTCCGCCGAAAACTAGTTCGTCAGCAGAGACAACATGCTCGCAAATTTAATGTTCTTGAGGCGAAAAGTTCGTGAGCTTAAGCGTTCGTCAGCGGAGGTTTTACTGTATATATATATATATTCACGAGCGCATGTATTATTGTTGAGTTGGTCAACATTTTTATATTAAAAAGCGTACACAAACATCTTACCCCCTCCCCGCAGTGTACATTTTGTACGCTTAAGAAAATGCTGAAAATGTTGAATGACCCCTTAGTGAACTGTGAAATGGAAAGGTTGAAAGGGTTTTGCTCACATGGCTGCAGACATTATGCAGGCTTGTTTTAGATGCAGAATTAACTTTCAGAAAACAAGAGAGAGATTTTAAAAGCTGTGATTTTTATTTTCAGAGGTCAGTTTCAGAGCAGGGCTGTTTGAATCACAGGATCCTGCAAGGTACCATACTGGCCCTGGTCATCATCATGGCCTTCAGGTGAGATAAGGAAAAAGTCCTCTTAATAATGAGAATTAATGTAAGTCAATTTAAGTCAGTGCTTCTCAATTATTTTCTGTAGCGCCCCCTCTAGGAATAAATTAAAAAAAAAAAACATTTCACACCCCCCACACTGCCCACGAGATACTATAAATAGTACATAGACAAATAGTGTATTACACACAAATAGTGTATTATTTGTCTATGAAATTGATATTAGTACACTTCTGCATAACATTGTATCTTTATTAACATTAAAAACAAACAAAAAATATCACTTAATTTACAAGAAAGCTTTATGTTTTTAAATCTGTAATAGAAAAGATTTAAAGTGCACCAATGGGCCTGAAAAAAAAAACACATCCATATTTAAATTCATTCAACTTATTTATGTCTTAATATCTCTATCTCTCTCCACCTTTCTCTTCATTCCTGTTACAAGTTTTCCCGTGTTGTTTCTTGATGGGTTGTTTACCGCACTTGCAACAATAAGAGTGCCACTGCCAACTAGTGGAGTGGAGGTGCAATTACACTTATTTCTTGTACACTATTTCAGTAAAGCATGTTCGCCAGTCATATGTGCCCCCCTGGCATCATATCATACCAAATTATACCATTTGAGAAGCAACTGATTTAAGTCAAATAGCATACATGTAAATGACTTAACTATTCCCCCACTTTCTCTCTCTCTCTCTCTCTCTCTCTCTCTCTCTCTCTCTCTCTCTCTCTCTCCATGCAATAGTGTCATCTCAATGTCCATTCTGTATGTGCTTAACATGCATCAGCACAGCAAATTGACTGAGGCAGACAGGTATGTATCTGTCTGAGATTCAGACTGACCAGTTTTAAGTGCAAATATCGAATTTATTTGTATGGAATTATTTGGAATTCATTTTTATTTCCTGGGTTTGCTTTAAAGTGTGGAATTAAAGATAAAAAAAAAAAAAAAATCTACAGGCTGTGGCAGGATAGTGGCAAAGCAGACTGACCAAAACATTCAGTGTGTGTGCCCTGCTGGCCACATTGCTGGCTGTGAACCAACAAGTGTATTTAATATCATATGAGAATTGCATGAAACATAATTATTTACCTAAGACACTATTTAAATTTTATTTTATTTTATACAGACTGTACCTTATTAAATTTCATTGTTTAAAATTATAGAATTATTAAAGAATAAATTATACAGTATTATAAAACATGGGATATTATAATCAATTGTTAAGTGTAGAGATATATTGATTATAAATGATATATCCAGGTAGGGTTAGGGTTTAGCCGTTGCCGTGTTTCCGCCCTGTGATGTCCTGGTGATCTGTCCAGGCTGTAGTCTGCTCTTGCCCAGAGTCAGCTGAGCTGGGAATCAACCTCCCCGCAGCTCTAACTAGGATTATGTGTTTCAGAAAATGAATGAATGGATTATATCTCCAGGTTTTTTTTTTTAGGTTTACTATATTTGATTATTGAAAGATCATTTGTCATTATGTAATGCCAAAGAATTGTTGGTCTGGTACATACAGTAAGAAAATCATTTGCCCCACTGTCAGGAGATCATGAGTTTGCATTCTGTCTATGTCATAGCTATTTGCAGTGATGGGTCAAAGAGAGCTAATTTGTAGTGCCTTCTTAGTGAGAAGGGTAGCAGACACTCTTCCCTATTGCTCACAACAATACTAGCCATTCATTGTGGCCTGTGAGTTCATGAACAGGGAGTCCTCGGTTTACGACACTGATCCGTTTTTAAGACGCGATGTAACCCGAATTTCAGTATAAGTCGGAACATAATATAAAATATACTGAAAAGTACTGTACGTACAGTGCTATAATAAAATGTAACAGTTAATGACATAAAAAAGTATTAAAAAAGAGAAAAAAATTCCTTACCACAAGAATGAAATACAGTGCGGGAGGGAGAGACAGGCTTATTGTGCTGGAGAAGCTGGGGCAGGTGAGCCTGGAGTAGTAGATGCAGCTGAGGTAGAGGGTACAGGATCTGTTGCAGGCCTCTCTCTACCTTCTTAAAATACTGCTCCAGGTTAGACTGGACAGAGAGCAACCTCTTCTGATCCAAGATCTCCTTGTAGCATTGCATCAAATCCATGATGCCTCTGTAAACGTGAGTGAACCTTTCCAAGTTGGGATCCTGAGCCTCAAAAGTTGCCAACGCTTGCTGTATCTCGCGCGCCCGAAACAACTTTGCATTTGTTTACGTAACCGCGTAAAACGTAATGACGCGTAATAATACAGTACCGAGATTGAGCGAAGGGAAGCGACACCGTCTTCCTCGGCTCACAACCACACACACAGCGTATTCTTCCGCCTCGCGCGCCCGAAACTAGTTCGCGTTTGTTTACGTAACCGCGAAAGACGGAATGACACGTAATATTATTTTTTATATTTTTATGGGGGCGCGTTTGTAACCACGAAATGGTGTAAGTCGGGACCGGTGTAAACCGAGGACTTCCTGTATACAGAGGAAGGTAGATGGCACTTTCTGTGATACGGCTAAAAGCAGCAGTTTGAAAAAAAAATTGATTTGATTGTTCACATGTAAAAAGGTATTTCGTAGTCTTCTTGAATGCATGTATAGTATATGTAGAAATCCGAATCACTGTCTTCTTCATTTCCTTAGTATTTCTCTTTCATCTGTAGTTTTATATCCTCCTGTGCTCTCTCCATCTCCTGGATGCACTTCTTCACTGCCACTGTTACTTTTTGTCCATCCATCTGTTTATGGTACGGGTTCTGTTTTTCCTTCTTGCTTTCTTTTGTCCTTTTTCCAATACAGATGTGTGTATTCTCAGTCACCTTCCTTCTCAAAGCTATCAGATAGCAGCCAGAGTTAACGTATAGTTTATAGAAACATTAAAATACAGATTCTTCCCTATATGTTCATATCTATTGTACAAGTATTTCACTCACTCACTCACTCACTCACTCACTCACTCACTCACTCACATCACTACTGGAGAAAGGGGACGCTGGAGCCAATCCCAGCCAACATGGGGCATCCTAATTCAGACCATTGCAGGGCCAACACACACAACTATTCACAGGCAAATAGCCTAATGTGCATGTCTTTGGACTGTGGAATCAAACCAGACTACCTGTAGGAAATCTACTCAATGAAAGGGGAGAATATACCAACTCTAGACTGAGACTCAAACCCAGGTCTTGTAGTGTGTTCCTAGTATGTAGTGACAAGTACCTCCCAAAGGTGGCCCAAGGAAGGTCAGCCAATGACCTGACAACAGTTTCATGAGTGCCCAAGGCTCATAACAATAATAAGTGAAGGCTAGTGTATATGTTTTGATCCCACAGAGGATCTACTGAAGCAAAAACTGCTGTAACCGGTATGTGGAAGGAGTCAGAATACAGAGCGCATTGAAATTTTCAGTGTTTGAGGCTGCCTAGTGGCAGACTAGTAAGGTGGAGGATACGTTGACTCAAGTAAAGGAGTTGTGTACTTTGTCCACCTTTGCCTCTGCTGGACATGAACACAATATGTAACATGCAGGACATACTGTCTTCTTTGCAGATATTGACTGCTCATTATTTTCTGTCTCTCATGCAGGACTCACTCTGCTGTTGGCTCATCTAGCAAAGCAGTTTATTCACCCCCCATTTCTACAATTTCTTCAGGTGCCAATTAATTACAGTCTATGTTCAATTTTAGCTATAGAGTATACAATCTAAGGTATATGTACAGTATTTAAGCCATAACTTGTGTGTTTTTTTTATGCCTATAATTACTTCTCATAAACATAGACACCATTTCTCCAACTCTGCCTAATCGTCTGAACTGCTGCCATCCTACTATTGCCCAAATCAACCAATCATCTACTGTCAGCCTGCAGCCAACCACCAACCAATCCACATCAGGTAAATAAATGCCATTCAACTTTTTTAAATCTGTACAAAAAAACACATTGCTGAATTCTGAATTTCTATCCTAAATATCCATCACTATAAATGTACAGGATGTTTAATTCATTTTCAGTGTAATGACCTGAATAAATAAAATGATTGACATGGAGACCACTAGAGCTGGGTATTGCCTAGATTTTTTGTATTGCGATATATTGAGTTTTCTCGCATGTGTTCTTGCATGTATTGTGATATGTTGCAAGAAGAATCCTAAATTAAAAGTGAGCCTGTTCTTGACAGTATTTATTATTTGTTTCAAAAAGAGAAATCAACAACATTAAAAACGCTGTTTTTAGTCATTAAAATAAAATTTCTAAGCATTAGAAAAAAATCTACTTATGAAAATTTAATGTTTGAAAATTTGGCACAAACATTAACACTAAAATAGAACTGCATATTGAGCAAGATTTAAAAATAATGAATAAAAAAACCATTAGAAGTGCATCTAGTGATTTATTAGCATAATGAAGCCTTAATCATTAATGTATACATATTAGATTTTTAAGGCGGGGTTAAAGGTGGAGCATCATTCGCGCATGCGCAGAACTGTATTAATCACAACTGATGAGGATAAGACCTGTGACCCTATGAGCAGTAGATTGATATTTTTGTATATAACAATATTAATATTATATGAATATATATTAATGCCATCATAGCAATGCACATAGGCCTGTTGGGCATGTGCCGCACGTATAACAATTACAGTGACACTGACGGGCTCAGGAAAGTCCATTAAACTTTACAATAATAACATGCAATATCCTTTATCATATAAATTACATTAATATTATCATTAAGCTGGAGAGAAGTGGAATGTAATTCACTGGAATCTGGGACCAATTTGGAGCATGTTGAGCCTGAGGCGGAGTCCGCAAGTTATGTAACGACTTTTTTTTCAGAGTCAACAGAGATTTATTGCCACGTTAAGCAAAAAAAAAAAAAAAAAAAAAAAATGCATGGTTAATGTGTCTTGTTGGAGAGTAGGTTCATGGGACCGCTTCCCTCTTTTGGTCATTTTAAAATAAATTTTTAAGCAAAAATCTAGATGCAATAGGTCAGTACATTTCTGAGCAATTAGCAACAAGACCCGTGCTTTTGTTTTTAGTGAGAATTTCCATATCCTGGATAAAAACAAATTCTATTGGCTGAAGGCCTTCGTGACATCCGCACTGCCCAGTCACGGCATGGCTCTTATACCTGGCTCTCCACACACTGAATGACTGTAGATAAGAGGACGGAAACACAATTGTGTCAGGATTACATGCTGGAACCTCTGCAGTTGCCTTTTTTTTTTTCAATGAAAGCATTACTTCCGGTTCTATTAGCGGGACTAGCTGAAGTTTTTTTTTTTTACTGTTCCGAAGTTTTCCGAATGCATGTCAAAAAACTGGTTTTGCTTCAGAGTATCGCAACACGTATTGTTTGCATGTTAGAACCGGTTTAAACCAATAAACCGGTTTTATTCCGCAGCTCTAGAGACCACACCCTCCAGCTTTGCCCTTGCTGAAAGTGTAGTGCTGTATTCAGAACGTCTGTCAGTCAGGCTTGTTCTTGGACCTACACTAAAGCGCTTGTGTAGTGAGGAAACTCATTCAGTCTTCTTTCATTACATCCGCAATATAATGAGCTTCAAAACAAAAGCATCATTCTCAAAAAGACTGAAAGCATTTATTATCGGTGTATATAATGGTACGTATGCTTAATTTCTATTTATTTCTATCTTTTTTCCTCCCTCTTTCTTTCATTTCAGACTTCAGTAGTCCTTCCCCTACCATGGTCAGTATAAACAGAAAAGCAAAGTCTCGTGGGTTGGTTAAAGGCAGCAAGGGTAGAAGCAGGCACAATTCATCCCCTCTCTCTGTCAACAAGTCCAAGAAACCCCCTCTACCCTCAGACATGGATACAGGAGACAACAGTAATCGTCTGCCTGGGCCACGTAGCCGACGCAGTTCACACACTCAGGGTAACTTTGTTCCATCGTTAAGCACACAGACACAAAACATAATACATTTTGGCTTTGTATAAAGTGATGTCCATGATATCAGTTTTCTCAAGCTGCTTTTTCACCCCCCAGGTGAACATGTTCTGCCATCTCTCAATGAAATTTACATTGTTGAAAATAATCAGAAACTGAAGGCATTGAGCTGTGCCTCGTCACACAGTTGTAGGTATGAACATACATTTGTCTTCATTCATAGTTTCCACGAATTCATCTCTAATATAATGCCATCATTTATTTTGTTCATGCTGCATTGCATCAAATAGTCAATTTGGTGAAATATTTCCTATTATAACATTAAACCGAATGCTATGGATTTTATTAAGATAACATCACACAATATCAACAACAACAAAAGATATAAACAGCCCAAGTGAAACACAACAATTCGATAGCAAGTCTAAGATAACAACAGACATGATATGTACCATCACAAATGTGGAGCTGCTGAATAGATGCAAGTGCAGAAATGTAAAGTCGAGCCTGAGCCATGGACTCGAACCCAGGACCGTTTTGCTTTTTTTGGATGTGCTAACCGCTAACCTACTGTGCATCCCACAGGCATTTCAGCAAAAACACATTGCATTACAATGGAAAGTGTAAATTGTATTTTCTGTTCACACCTGGTATTGAAATTTGTCCGAAGTGATCCAATCGATGATGTACACATCTGGCATTATGAATGCGTGTGCGTTTAGTCACCCCCCCCCCCCCAATGCAGCTAACTCAGCTAACTTGGTTATCAAAGACCGGCCGTGTCTCTCACTGTCTGTGGTGTGAGGTTCATGTAAAAGAACCATTGTTGACTTTTGACAAGAGTAGCTGCATAGCCGTCAGCGTCTTTCCGGCCAGCGATGGCCTGGCGATTTGTCCAGGGTGGACTCTGCCCTCGGCCGGCGTTGGCTGGGATGGGCGCCATCCTCTCCACGACCCTAATTAGGATTAAGCGGTTACAGAAAATGAAATAACAAAGTGGAAGCAAACAGGCAACGACAATGCAAGATAAACTAAGCAAAACCATAGTTAACAATTTAAAACCAGCTATGCAAAGTAAGAAGAAAGAAATGAGAGACGAGATACATGAGCTGATGGGCCTTTGGGTTCAGGCATGGAATCATAGCATGAAGTAGAACATAGATAAGAACAAGGACATGGACAAACACTTGAACACGCTTAAGGCTGAAATCTACTGGGTGCTCTGGAGCGCAGGCCACCTGCCGTGATGTCTGGTGCATCGGCCCCCTGTTGGCCTCTTGCATGAGTTCTTGTGGATAGGTTTCCCCTGTTGTGAGCTCAGGAAGATAGACTGCCTTGTCGGCCTCTGGCGGTTAGGCCACTTCTACATGCTAAAAAATTACTTATTACAATGCAGCAGCAATTGTACGGTTATTCAGTGCATTAGTATGTTTTACCTTTTTTTTTTTTTTTTTTTTGAGATTTTTGATATATTCCTTTTCAACACTCACCTTTCCTGCATACTTCTGTCTGTAGCTACACTTTATTACTACACAGAAATGAAAATTCATCTATGAATCACATCACCCTACATATGAGGTCAGTGAATTTTGCTGTTTAAATGAATGGGTACTATTTTAACAGGAATTCAAAAATGTTATAAACTTGTTGGTTGTACGATTAAAAGAAGTAGTTTCTGGACATTCTTTTATATTGTGGAAAACATGCATAAACCTGTAAAAACAAAACTCTGTTTTTAAAAGTCAAAATTAAATGTATCATTTGCTTTAGATTTGTATTCGTTTCAGATTAGTAAAATACATTTATCCTGCTATTTTTATAATACAGTTTGTTTTGCATTTAGGTTCTCGAAGATTGTGTGGGTGTGGCAGTGTAGCGTCACTAGAGGGCGTCTTTGTCGAAACCATACAGAGACAGATTTTGCTGAAAGCATGGGCTCCTTCACAAAGGTGACAGTTTGAAGTAAATTAATACCGAATTCCTTAAAATGAAAATATTTTTATACTGAGTTTTTGAATTTCCAGGGGATCATTCACTTATGGTCCATTCCACTGGCACCAGTCCAAGATTCCATATACCATTTCCGGGTGTCAGTCATTGTAAGTGCACATTATATAATCCCTGTCCCTGTCTCTTTGGATATTTTGAAGAAACATGCCATTGACCCATTCATTCATTTTTACAGGGTGAGATGTGCTGCTTTGGGTCTAAAAAACAGATGATTCAGGACATCACTCCATTTATGGATTTCTATTTTCTGATCCAAAGCCGATGCACTTAAGGGGGCGATGTAAAATATGGAATATTGTTTTTCTCCAAGATCATGTGTGTGTGTGTGTGTGTGTGTGTGTGTGTGTGTACTCATTCATTCATTCATTTTATGTACCACTTAATCCTAATTAGGATCACGGGGAGGCTGGCGTCCATGTCAGCTGACTCCAGGTGAGGGCAGGGTACACCCTGGACAGCTGGCCATCACAGGGCCAACACAAACACACACACACACACACACACACACACACACACATACAGATGGATAGATATTACATGAATCTTCACAGGTCTGAGAGACAGACTTGATGAAAGACGGAGGTCATGGTTAATAATTTTGGCAGTTGTAAAGCTTGTGATTTTCATATACATGAGGTTTTGTGTATATAGTCCTGTGTGTATGAAAATGCAAGAGAAGATGCAACTTTGCAGTTTATTTAACACTTTCATGATATCTACGTAAGTGCCCTTATCATTTTTACAGCCATACGTCTGGCATTCTGTCAGTTGAAACAATATCTATATATATCTTGCTTGCAAATCTTGAAAGTAATATTTTGGTGAAGCTCATATGTCACAGTCTCATTTTTTCTTGCACTATTTTCATATATGGTGCAACATTTTAACTGTTGAGAAGGTAATAATAATAATAATAATAATAATAATAATAATAATAATAATAATAATAATAATAATAATAACAATAATAACAGCAACAAAAACAACAACAACAACAACTATTATTATTATTATTATTATTATTATTATTATTAATATTATTATTATTATTATTAGTAGTAGTAGTAGTAGTATTATTATTAGTATTATTGTTGTTGTTGTTGTTGTTGTTGCTGTTTTATGTCTGAGCCACTAAAGCCATATTATAATAGTATAGAATGAGTCACTGGACCTCAAAGGAAATCACTGGATTTAAATCAATAAAAGAAAGAAAAGCTCAAACACACTGGAAAAAGCCCTCTCAATGTCTACTGTTTCAGAAACACTGGATTTTAATGGTTGATGGTTTATTGATAATTTTTTTTTTTTTTGGTTAAAAAAGGAACATATCGCCTTAAAAAAGAAAAAAGCCACTGTTCAGCTGTTAAATAATGAAATAAATTGTCAATATAAATGCTAAAAAGTCTTATAATTTTTAAGCTTCTGTATCTTTTCTTTTATGACCACATTTGTGGCTTTTTGTTCATTTTTAACATTTAAGCAACTTTCCATTCCATAGTTTTATTTCTGGAAAAAAAAAAACATGCAGTACAAAGGCGAAACATTGTCTATATTTATGTAAAAAAAAAAAAAAAGTCTTGTTTTAATTTTTATTATACACTGTTATTTTTTTAATCCACATGTTTATTATTGGTTTAATTATGCTCTTCCAAATAATGTATAAATAATATCTACTACAGATTATCAAGATATGTAGGCAATAAACTAAGCCACCGTAGACCCTGAAGGGATAAACATATGATGTGATCCCTGAAGCAGCCAAATGAAGTCTACAGGATGGCCACAATAAAATGACACTATGAATATGTGATGACAAAAGTATTTTTCTTTTTCTAATCCAGGATATTTACTTAACTAATAGAGCTTTTGAAAAGTAATCAGTATTGATGCTTTTTTTTTTGTTTGTTTACTTGTAATCAGAGAGGAAAAGGTGTAGTTTATTGATAAAAGCAGTGGAAGTTTTACACAGCAGCAATTTTTACTGTCCAGTGCTTTTACCAGTATAGGCAGCTTCAGACTATGCATTGTAAATAATATTATATTCTAATGTCTTCATATATACTCAGCTGCTTCTAATGTTCTAGTGAGAATGCAGTGTGATTGGTTTTTAGTAACAGAGGTGTGTATAGTAATCAGCATTTCATTTTGTTCATTACTTCCTGCTTCTCTTATTTTTATGCATAATTCTGATGTTGTAATAATATGAAACCTAAATTCTGTATATTATGTATAGGCACACTTTGTGTGTCTATAATGACTATAAAATCTCAGTTACACAAAAGTATTGATGTTTTTATTTCACGAGTCATCATTATTAAATGTAAAACAAGCCCATCAATTTTTATATATCTATCTTGTGGCTTAAAGCCCAGTGTGCACTAAAGTGTAACCAAAACTGTTTGTGTGAGCACTTCTTACTCATATCTATTTGGCCTTTTAAAAGTTTCGATATACTGTATTTTAGTTTTTGTCATTCCTCTTATGACCACTTTTAATTATTTGCCTTCTTATGATGAACGTGTACTGACTCAATGTAATGAATGCATGCAAATATGATTAAATGTTTCTGAAATTGTTTATTTATTTGTGTATTGATATTCTGTACTGATTATTATTTTATATTTTCACTACAGACTGCAGGTTTTCTACAGCTCCCATATTTTAACTTGACTGCACGAGATACAACAATAAAAGCTGAATGATTTAAATAATGCTGTATAAGACCCAGAAGCGTTATCCTAAAACCCACTCACTCACTTACCAACCACTTAATCCTTCGAACATCCATCGAAGGCAGGGTATACCCTGAACAGCTCACCACTGCAGGGCCTACACACTCAAAAACACTGAAACTACAGGCAATTTGGAACAGCTAAGCCTACTGTGCATGTTTTTGAGCTTTTGAAGGAAACCGGAATGCTCAGAGACCTAAAAATCAGACGATAATTTAAATGTTCTTTCATAATCAACAAATTTAGGAACTACATACAGTGATCCCTCGCAACTTCATGCTTCAGTTTCTGCAGCTTCAGTGCAGGATTTTCAAAAATATTCATCGAAAAATAAAAAAATAATGAAATTAAGGAAAAATAGAGCTAAAAGTTAAGGAAAATGCCACAAAACAAGGCCAATTATGTAAAAAAAAAACAAACAAACAAACAGACAAAAAAAAAAACCCAGCCCACACACACACACACACACACACACACACACACAAAACTATTTATAATTTTATGTGAGGTGCACATCTGTGTGTGTGTGTGTGTGTGTGTGTGTGTGTGTGTGTGTGTGTGTGTATGTGTGTGTGTGTATTTATATTTTATTTACATCTTATGCATTATTTTTGAATGTTTAATTGTTATTATAAGTATTTATAGCGTTGAGAGTATATTTATTGATATTATATACACATGTACGTTACATCAGTCGGGGGGGTGGGGGTCGATTCTACTTTGCGGAAATCGGTGGTAGCCGGGTGGTCACGGTTCCTATTAACCGTGAAAAGTGAGGGATCCCTGTATGCATTTTATTTCAAACTTAAATTTATTGGAAATTTTCTTTACTGGAGCGACAACCTATTTCAATAGCACAACGTCCATATGTACAAAAGGACGCTCATTAAACACAGAGTGCACCAAGTTTGGAGTTAAATAACTTGACTGACCTAATCGCCCGTGTATTATCCTCAATACCACTGAACACAATCAGGAAGAACTGGAATGTTATCTGTGCCCCAAGCCTTCTTGTCCAGCTTTGGGTCCTGATCTCATTAAGGGTTATGCGGTTAAACAAACAAATCCCCACAGTTCTTAAATTCCATCTCAGAAGAGCTAAGCTTATTTTCACAGCAAAGTGGAGAATTAACGTGCAATGGCATTTTAAACAAGCAGATACAGTACAAGGATTGTCTGGTGTCCATAAACATTTGGACATGTAGTATGGTTTTGTTTTTAAGGTCATGGTCATGGAACTGTAGAACATTCTTAAAAAGCAAAGCACTGTATTTTGTAGTACAATGCAGTGCACTGATACAGTGCTTTAAGGCATTTGGGCATAGGGCATTTTGGGCATTTGTGGGGATTTCTGCTCATTTTGGAACAAAAGAGCATTAGTAAGATCAGTCAGCAATGCTTGAGGTGGAGGCCTGAGGTTGAGGTGAGGTCTCTGTTCAGGACACTTTTTCACACCAAACTTGACGAACAATATCTTTATGGTATTGTGTTGTCTAAAATTCAGCACATACAGTTCAAAGAAAAAAACACAGTCAATAAAACCCAGACTTAGTGGTTATTAATATTGTGGAATTTATTTCTTATAGTAGCATAACAAACAATATATAAAAAATAAATATCAATCTTCATATCCTCTCAGAAATAACAGGAACCCAATACTCCACATAATCTTTTTATGCTTTAGAAAGTGATGTTTTATATTTCTTAATACATGTTGTTTAATTCCTTCGCAAAACACATTTGAATGAAAATAGATACATTGATACCTTGACTTATGAATTTAATCCATTCCAAGGGCGAGCTCATAAGCCAAAAGTTCATTAGATGAAACAATAATTCCCATTAGAAATAACAGAAAACCAATTCATCTGTTCCAACCCTCTCCCAAACCTGCCACAAACATGTATATTTGACCTAATATATTAAAGATAAACATGCAAAAATAATAAATATTTCATAATCATAAAAATAAGACATGTACGTTTGCAGTGAATGGGGCAGTGGTGGTCTAGTGGTATAGGGCGCTGGATCGCTGATCCAAAGGTTGGGGGGTTCGAGTCCCACTCTCCACAAGGTTGTCACTGTCCCCCCAGTGCAGCTAACAGGGTTATCAAAGGCAGGCCATGTCTCTCACTGTCTATGGTGAGAGGCATGTAAACCATTGCTGACATTCGTAAAGAGTAGCTGCAAAGTCGTCAGCGTGTTTCTGTCCCTTGCTAAAAAGGGTTGTGACAGGAAGGGCATCCGACGTAAAAACTTCTGCCAAATCAAACGTGCGAATCAGATGATTCGCTGTGGCGACTCCCAAGTAAAAGGGAAAAAGCCGAAAGGAAGACAGACAGAATGTACGTTTACAGTGGTGGTCTAGTGGTATAGGGCGCTGGATCGCTGATCCTAAGGTTGGGGGTTCAAGTCCCACTCTCCACAAGGTTGTCACTGTCCCCCCAGTGCAGCTAACTGGGTTATCAAAGGTGGGCCATGTCTCTCACTGTCTATGGTGAGAGGTTCATGTAAAAGAACCATTGCTGACTTTCGTAAAGAGGAGCTGCAAAGCCATCAGCATGTTTCTGTCCCTTGCTAAAGGGTTGTGTCAGTAAGGGCATCCAACATAAAAAGCTATGCCAAATCAAACATGTGAATCATTTGCTGTGGCAACCCCTGATAAAGGGAAAAAGCCGAAAGGAAATCTCAATAATAATACGTGTACTTTAACATTAATCTCCTTTCGGCTGTTCTCTTTTTCTCAGGGGTTGCCACAGCGCCACAGTGACGCTCTCATTATCGCACTATGGTGTAGGGGAAAAAGCACCTAGCAAACGCTATGAAGTGCAGTAAACACTATTTGCAGCTGCATGTGGGGCTCTGGGGGGGACGTGAAATGTTTTATTCTTCCTATAGGGGCCATCACAGAAAATAATTGAGAAGCACTGCACAAGGCATTCTTGGACCGCGGAGAAATACACACGGAAGAATATGAGGCTAATCGGCACTTTTCACAAGCCTCTGACAGAAACATCACTCCTACTCTATCCAACATTGCAACTGTCTCCACATCCTTAACATCATCACCAGGGAAACTAAAGAAGTCCAAGGCCATGAAGGAATAATTCTATCTCGGGAGTTGGATTATGAGTAGTGTGAATGATGGGCAGGAAGTCTGCTTCAAAATTCCCTCACTGAATGTTGCCATACTGGTAAGTAGCTGTAATCTAACTTTGGACAAACAAGATGCAAGATATTCCTGTAGCACATACACTGTATGGTACTCCTTGAATAGCACCTGTGGAGAGCCATTTGGTTAAACTCACTTGATTTGAGTGCTGTGCAATTTCATCTGCAGTGTGCCTCCCTTTGCTGCTGGAATGCTTCATGAGTGTCTACTTCTGGGCTTATGGTTTCCACCTAGAGAGTGCTAACAATACTGAATTGATTCCAGGGCTCATGCTTGAGGCCGGCAGGGAGCTCTATCCATCAAGACTTTTGCTGGGGACTGACAGAGTGGTATTTGCTCAATAGTCCATACCAACAGTCCATGTCTGCTGCCAGAGGCCTTGGTTCATCAGACAATATGTTCATGAGTGCTTCAGGAGTTAAATTATTTATTAAAGTTTTGTATTTCTATTTATTCACCTAAACTCTACTTTGTTTACATAATATTGCTCTTAATTTCGTGATTCTTTAAGCCCAATCTTCATTTTCTGAACCACTTAAACCTAATTTGGGTCTTGGGGAAGCTGATGCCCATCTCAGGTGACTAGTTGCAATCCTAAGTGTGGATATAAGGGTGAATAGTTGCATGTGTGTTGGACTGCAATGGTTTGGAGAGGCTGTTGAGGGTGTACCTTGCCTTCACACAATGTCAGTGATTGAGTAGGGGAATAAATCCTTATCTCCTGAAAGTTTTAAATACAGCCATCTCTAGAGTTTGGTGTCAACAAATATGGTGTCGTGTCAACAAACAATAAAACAATGATGATGATGTTTGTCCTTCGCTGGCGAAGACAACCAAGGCTTCAAAATCACTGGGGTTGTGAGTGCGAAAATAGCTAAAAAGTCCAATCCTCACTCAAAACTGTCTGTTGCAGTGGGGGCATGGGATGGCAATGGGCGAGCCAGTTTGAGAGCTGACACTTGCTCTGCTCTTCCACTGCTGCCATTTCTGCTGCTGCTGCTTGATGCAGTTTTCCTCGAATGCAGACACACTACGCGAGATCCCCGTTTGCCAGGCAGTATGGTCAAGTAAGTGCAACTGACTCCCAGGAGTCAGGGTTGATGTTGCATGACTTTAGGGTAGCTTTCAGGGTGTCCTTGAAGCATTTCTTGGGTGCACCCTGTGAACGTTTTCCCTCGCACAGCTCACCATAGAGCAAACGTTTTGGAAGGCAGTCGCCATCCATACGGCACACATGTCCAGCTCATCTGAGTTGGGCCCACTTCAGCATGGCGTGAACACTCTCCATGTCAGCCCTCTGAAGTCCTTCAGAGGGCTGACATGGAGAGTGTTCAGCATGGTGTGAACACTCTCCATGTCAGCCCTCTGAAGGACTTCAGTGTCAGGTACTTTGTACTGCCATTTGATGTGCAGCAGCTTCCTCCGGCTTCGCATGTGGAATGAGTTCTGCAGTTTGGCATGACGACTGTATACCGTCCAAGTCTCCAGACAACCTGTAGAAAACCCTCCTCATTTATGTTGGTGGTGCTACCAAGGCAGATGAACTTGTCCACTGCAGCGAGCTTCTGGCTGTTGACTGTTCTGGTGGGCTCTGTGTACTGCTCTGCAGGGGCTTGCTGGTGCATAACCTCGGTCTTCTTAGTACTTATTGTAAGACCGAAGTCATCACAGGCCTTGGAGAATAGGTCCATGCTTTCCTGCATATCAGACTGAGTACCAGCATTCAATGCGCAGTCATCAGCAAAGAGAAAGTCATGGGCTGTGTCTGCGTGGACTCTGGTTTTCGCCTGCAGTCTTCATAAGTTGAAGAGCTTGCCGTCTGTATGGTATCTGAAGCAGACTCCAATGTCATCGTCTCAGAAGGCATCAGTCAACATGACAGAGAACGTCATGCTGAAGCGGGTTAGAGTGAGCACACAGCCCTGCTTGACACCGTTTGTCAAGGGCAACGGTTGGGAGTACAGTATTCCCTATCATCCTGCACACTAGCTTGCATGCCATCGTGGAACTGTCTGACCAGCGATATGAACTTGTCAGGGCACCCGTACTTGGCCATGATCTTCCAGAGCCCTTCCCCTCCCTGAAAACTGTGTCGAATGCTTTCGTCAGCACCACAAAGGTGGTGTATAGGCTGACGTTCTGTTTGCAACACTTCTCCTGCAGTTGGCGAGCAGCAAAAATCATGTCCACCCTACCACGGCCTTTCCTAAAGCCACAGTAGCTCTCAGGTTACAAGTCCTTAAGATGTTGATTCAGACGATTTAGCAGGATTCTGGCTATGATCTTCCCAGCAATGAAGAATAACGAGATGCCGTGGTGGTTGTCGCAGGCCTGTCGGTTCCCCATCCGCTTGTACAGATAGATGATAGAGGCGTCTTTGAACTCCTGCGGCAGTTTCTCCTAGCGCCACATGGACTGGAACAGCTTAGTGAGCTTCCTAAGCAGTTGTGGTCCGTCAGATGTGTAGATCTCTGCAGGAATTGCATCTGCACCAGGTGCCTTGCCTCTGGAGAACAGCTTCACAGCCTTCTACGCTTCAGCTTCAGCTGTGGGATCGACAAGGGTGTGATCAACGGGGACTTGTGGCAGACGCGCAATCGCTTTGTCGTTGATGGAAGAAGAACGATTTAGCACACTGTCAAAGTGTTCGGCCCAGTGTTTGGATATCTTCTCCTTGTCAGTGATCAAACTGATCCCGTCAGCACTAAGGAGAGGGGTTGATCCTGACTTTGTGGGTTCGTAAATGACTTGAGGGCGCTGTAGAAGTTCTTGGGGTCATTTTGATCGGAGAATGACTGGATCTCATCGGTCTTCATGCTTAGCCAGGGGTCCCGCATTAGGCGTAGCTTACGCTAAACTGTTCTATTATATCTGGTGAAGGCAGCTTTCATTGAGCCTGTCTATTTCTTCCACCATGGACTGTTTCACATGTGAATGCTTTAGTTTGGAGATGTTCAGACTTCTCGGCGCTTTCTAGCCCTGCAGCCTTCTTTGCGGCTGGATCCTGATGCTGAACCTGGAGATCAGCAGGTGATGGTCTGTCCAAAACTCTGCACCACACATGGCCTTAGTGACTCTGACATCCTGTCTATCCTTTTGCCTGATGATGACATAGTCCAGCAGATGCCAATGCTTGGAGCAAGGATGCATCCATGACGTCTTGTTATGGTTGGGTAGATGAAAGACGGAGTTTTGATGAGAAGCCTGTGTGTAGTGCAGGTCTCTAGAAGCAAAAGGCCACTGCTGTTCCAACTACCGATACCGTTGGTACCCAGGACTCCTTCCCAATTAGCGTGGTCAGCACCCACTCTGGCATTGAAGTCACCAGGATTGATGAGTTTATCTGCCGAAGGTACTGCAGAGATGGCTGCATTGAGCTCCTCATAGAATTTCTCCTTGACCTCATCAGGTTTGGTCATAGTTGGGGCATAGGCACTGATCAACGTGGCAAACTTCTTGCGTGGAAGAGGCAGCCGAACGTTCATCAGACAGTCGTTGATACCCTTGGGGGGGGGGGGGGAGGTGCAGCCAGTTTCTTGACCAGGTTGGACTCGATAGCGAACCCAACACCTGCCTCACGGCGCTCTTCCTTGCTGCGTCCGATACAGAAGAATGTGTAGCCTGCATGAATCTCGGACAGTTGTCTCTCCTCTGCTAGCCGGGTCTCACTGAGAGCAGCAATCTGTACTTTGTATCTTGTCAGCTCTCTGGAAATAAGGACAGTCCTCCTATTGGGTCGGTCAGCTTCAGCTTGGTCCGAGTGTGCACACATTCCATATGCCAATGATGAGTGGGGTTGCGTTTGAAGGTTTTCTTATTTTCTTCTTACCGCTGTGATGGGATCCCCACCAGCCGTGGCTTGCTGGCCAATGGTGAGGTGAAGCAGGCAAGGTTTAAGGCACCTTTTCTAGCCCCTTCCCAGGCCAAGGGGGGAGCAGTGCATTCCTGAAGAGGGCTCCTCCATCACTCAGGCGGCTGCCGAATTCCAGTGCTGCTTTGACATTGGAAAGCAACCTTAAGACCTGAGTCACCTGCGTGTAGATTTGTGACTGCCAGCATTTCCATACCTGTCACTTTGCTACGCCTCCATTGCCGCAGGACTTAAAGATGAAAGATGAGAAGATGATGAAGTGAAACTAGATGAAGTCATGACTTGTGCATGAAATGGATTTGAGTGAGGGAGAGTTGCACAGGTCATCAGCCTCATTCTCTTGTCCCTTCCTATATGGACCCAGTGGCAGGACAATATCAAGATGACTGGAGATAGGTCGGGATGCAGTGGATGGCCAGCAGTATCCTAAATGTCTTACTGTGCCCTGTTCGTACTCCATGAGGCCCTGCTGGGTCCGCCTTCCTGCCCATTGAACCGTTCTGGTCAGTTCTGCCACATAGTCCATCCGATACAGTCTTCGCATGCATAGGTAGACAAGTCCTAGCTCACTGAAGGTTTAAGACCTGTCGGCTACCCCAGGTTACCCTCCCCAGGCCGTTGCTCAAGGTGTGGCCGTTGTTGCATGAAAACAACTGCAAGGAGCCACTGGTGAGAGTTGAGTGCCAGGTGGAGACCAAAGTGGGTGAGCACCACATGCTCCCCCAACAGAGGTACTACTCCTCCCTGACACCCCAGACACCCCAACAAATAATAAAACGATACAAGAACAACAAAGTACATTGTAAACAGAGGGTCTGCACACTGAAACAATTTGCTACGCATATAAGAATGTGTATCTAAAGGGAATGACCGGACTGGTTTTCAAGAACAGGACTGGAAGTTTGTTACTCAGATATGTTCTCTTGATAAATGTGTTCATCAATAAAATGATGTCAGAATGCACCTTAAGGTAGAATATGATGCTGCCACATGACTGTCTGAAAGCATGAATTTGAATATTTATTCATTCATTTCTTGAACCACTTCATCCTAATTAGAGTCGTGGTGAGGCTGGCGCCCATGTCAGCTGACTCTGGGTGAGGGTGGGGTACACTATGCACAGCTCGCCAGGCCATCGCAGGGGTAGCTCACACACAAACATTCATACAATTTGAACCAGCCAATTAACCTTCTGGGCATGTTTTTGGACTGTGGGAGAAAATCAGAGTACCCAGAGGAAACCCATGCAAACATGTCTTTAGGGGTGTGTTGGAGAACTCTCCCTTGGGAGACTCACTCATTGTCTTGGGAGAATTCAACACCCATGTGGGCAATGATAGTGTGAGCTGGAAGGGGGTGATCGGTAGGTACAGCCTCTCTAGTCTGAACCTGATTGGTATTTCGTTGTTGTACTGTTGCGCTTGTCACAGTTTGTCTATCACGAACACCATGTTCGAACATAAGGGTGCCTCTAAGTGCACTTGGCACCAGGACACACGAGGTCGCAGTTCGATGATCGACTTTGTAGTCTTGTCACCAGACTTACTTCCACAAGTTTTAGACACTCGGGTGGGGGAGGCTGCCTTCCGGACCTGGCAGGCCCAAGAGTGTAATTAGGGTCTGCTGGGAACATTTGATCGACTCTCCTGTCTGAGAGGCCTTTAACTCTCACCTCCGACAGGACTACAACCATGTCCCGGAGGCGGGGGGAGATATGGAATCCAAATGGACCATGTTTCACGCATCCATTGCTGTGGTGACAGCCCATAGCTGTGGCTGGAAAGTCATCTGTGCTTGCCTTGTAAGTCACTCCCAAACCTGGCAGTATACACCTGTGGTGATAGGGGCTGTCAAGCTGAGAAAGGAGGCATATCGGGTCTTATTGGCTTGTGGGACTCCTGAGGCATCAGACAGGTACTGATAGGCTGAACATGCTGCAGCCAAAGCTGTCGCAGATACAAAATCTCGGGCGTGGAGGAGTTTGGTGATGGCCAGGAAAGTGATTATCGGTTGGTCTCAAAAAGGTTCTGGAACACCAGCCAGCACCTTAGGAGGGCAAAACAGTTCTCCACAAACATTGTTTACAGTGGAGGTGGGGAGCTCCTAACCTAGACTAGGGATGTCATCAGTAAGTCGAGGGAATACGTTGAGGACCTCCTCAATCCCACCAACACACCCTCTGTGGAGGAGGAAGACCCTGGGTGTTTGGGTGGGGGTCTACCCATCATTGAAGTGGAGGTCACTGAGGTAGTCAAAAAGCTGCTTGGTGGTCAGGCTCCAGGGTTGGGTGAGATCTGCCCTGAATATCTCAGGGTTTTGGATGCTGGGGGGCTGTAGATTGGCAAACCGGGGTGGTAGTCCCATTTTTAAGAAGGGGGACTGGAGGGTGTGTTCCAATTATCGGGGAATCACACTCCTCAGCCTACCAGGGAAGTCTATGTAGGGGTACTGGAGAGGAGGATCCGACTGATTGTCAAACCTTGAATTCAGGAGGAACAATGTGGTTTTTGTCCTGGCCATACCACTATTGACCAACTCTATACACTCCACAGGATCTTGGAGGGGACATGGGAGTTTGCTCAATCTGTCCACATGTGTTTTGTGGATTTGGAGAAGGCTTTCGACCATGTCCCTCGGGCTATCTTGTGGGGCGTGCTCTGGGAGTACGGGGTTCTGGACCGGTTGCCAAGGGCCATTCGATCACTGTATCACAGGAGCCAGAGTTTGGTCCGTATTTGTAACAACAGGTCCAATTAGTTTCCGGTGATGGTTGGAATCCGCCAAGTCTGCCCTTTGTCATCAATTCTATTCATAATTTTTATGGACAGAATTTCTATGCATTGAGGGCCTCTGGTTTGGTGGCCATTGGATCTCATCTCTGCTTTTTGTGGATTATGTTGGCCTTTTGGCTTCATTAGGCCAGGATCTCCAGCTCTCATTGGAGCAATTTGCAGTCCAGATGAAAATCAGCACGTCCATGCACGTGGAATGCACCCTTTGGGTCAGGAATTAGGTCCTGCCCCAAGTAGAGGAGTTTAAGTATCTTGGAGTCTTGTTCACAAGTGAGGGAAGGATGGAGCAGGCGATCGGCAGACAGATTGCTGCAGCCTCTGCTGTTAAACAGAGCCTGTACCGGTCCGTCGTGGTAAAGAAGGAGCTGAGCCGCAAGGCAAAGCTCTCAATTTACAAGTCGATCCACGTTCTAACCCTCACTTATGGTCACGAGCTTTGAGTAGTGACCGAAAGAACAAGGTCGTGGATACAAGCGGCTGAAATGAGCTTTCTTTGCCTAGTGGTGGGGCTCTCCCTTAGAGATAAGGTGAGAAGCTTTACCATCCAGGGAGAACTCGGAGTAGATCTGCTGCTCCTCTGCATTGAGAGGAGCCAGTTGAGGTGTCTCAGGCATCTGGCCAGAATGCTTCCCGAACGCCTCCTGGTGTGGTCTTTCGGGCATGTCCAACCAGGAAGAGACCCTGGAGTCGACCTACAACATGCTGGAGGGACTATGTCTATTGGCTTGTTTGGGAACACCTCGGTGTCCCCCCCGGAAGAGTCGGAGGAAGTTGGCTGAGGAGAGGGATGTCTGGACCTCGTTGCTTAGGTTGCTGCCCCTGCGACCCAACCCCAGAAGAAGTGGAAGATGATGATGATGACATTAATTTTACAAATTTTATGAATCTTACACTTTGTGTGCATGTTTCTTTTTTTTTTTTTTGATCTTACTGTCTATAGATGCTTGTAAAATCAAAAATTAAATAACGGTCCTAGCTTGTTGTGAGAACTCTCGCCCACTGGGTCCGGATCATTCCCAAAAAGGCCAGAACTAGTAGGTCATCACTTCTTAGTTATAATTGGGTTACAGGCCCCAGAGGTAAAAAAAAAAAAAAAAACTAAACCCCAGCAAAATGTATAAATTAATAAATCAATTTCTTTATTCATTCGAAATCACTAGAAAACAATGAAAATACCACTCTGTTTTCATCTAGTGATATTGTTCCCAACACATGGTCTGTTTAACAATCCAGTGTGGATGTGTTCATGAAGAATGGTTTAATAGCTGATTCAAAACTTATTACTCGGAATTATTATTCAAAAAATAATTTAAAAATTTTTATTTAGTTTTTGTTCTGCTGCAGGCTGTTTGGAAAATCCAAATCAATAGTGGTAGTGGTAGTACAGCACTAATGATCAGAGATAAAGGAAAAAAGAAAGTTAGACAAAAATATAACATGATATTTTTATCCAGATGATGAAGAAAGGGTTTCCCAATGCAATGCTAGGAAAATTCCACAGAATCCTGTAACATCCGCTTCCCAGACATAACTTTAACAATAGAGCCTTAACTAGCTCTGACCTGATCACTGATTGACTTGGCCTTACATAAGTCTCCATTGGAAAATTTACAACACTTTCACGTTCATCTTGAGTTTTTGCTACACTTTCTCCCTATCACAACACTTCTCCACTGAGGGATCCATCACACTTTCTCCCCTCTCATGAAACTTTTTCACAGCAATGATATTTCTCCTATACTTGATACCTTGGGGAGACTCAACTACCACACTATTGCCCCTCCTACCAACCACTTTGAAGGGTGTGGTGTAAAATGGTGTTGACCACTTATTTTCACGATGCTGCTGCACTAGCACACTATCTCCAGTCTGAAGATCACTGTCACATGCACGTCTCTGCTGATCTGCATAATCTTTCCCTTTTCCCTTTCTCTTGTTGTCTCTGTCTCGTACTTCACTGTCTTCATGCTGGTATTCTTTGACTTCTGGTATCTTTGTCCGAATGGTTCTCCTGTACATCATCTCCGCTGGACTCTTCCCAGTCGTTGAATGTGGCGTACTCCGATACATCATTAAGTAGCTATCTAGTTCTGTTCTCCAGTCCCTGCTCTCGGCTTGAGCTATCTTGATCCGCTTCAGTGTGGAAGGATTTTGCCATTTTACTTCCCCATTTGCTTGTGGCCATAATGGAGTAGTCTTCCTGTGTTTGATACCATTCTCCTCCATAAATGCCTTAAATGTTTCACTTATAAACTGAGGTCCATTGTCACTTTGTATCGACACTGGTAATCCATGGGTAAGGAAGAATTTTGACAATGAGGCCACAATCTTCTCAGATACAGTTGACTTCATGATTTTGATTTCAAAGTACCTACTATAATAGTCCACTACCACAAAAACGTAGTCCCCAGATGGTAATGTAATGGTCCTAACAAGTCCACAGCCAAATGTTGCCATGGTGATGTAGGCACCTCCGTTCTGGCCATCAGCTTAGGTGGTGATGATTTTGACACTAGTTGACATCCATAACAAGTACGAAAATACTGCTCTGCTTCACAGTCTATCCCTGGCCACCAAACTTTTGTGCGAAGTCTCTGCTTCATGCTCAAAATTCCAGGATGTCCTTCATGAACTAACTCCAATACTTGTTTCCGCAATCTTTGGGGGATTACAATCCTAGTTCCTCATAACACAAGTTTTCCAACTGCTGTTACCTCATTTCTGATTGGAACAAACTGCTTGCATTCCTCTTGGTGCCATTGTCCATTCAGCAAACATTTTCTCACGTCTGCTAATTCTGGATCACTGTCTGATTCTCTTTCAATGTCTCTTGTTGTTAGAGTTACCGGAGTTGCCTCTCTTGCCACAAATTTGACATATTCTTCTGTCTTGGAGTGACACTGGAATTCTTCACTTTCAGGAGTCTGGGTAAACTCTCCGCTATGTTGTTCTTCCCAGGAATATGTCGTACAGTGCACTTGTAAGGCTGCATTCTCAGAACCCACCTTTCAATTCTTGCACTGGGCTTTGACTTTGGAGAGTAGATCAACTCTAAAGGTTTATGATCTGTCAACAGTTCAAATGCTGCACCATAGAGATAAGCATGAAATTTCTCACAGGACCAGACTAGTCCTAATGCCTCTTTCTCGGTCTGCGAGTATTTTCTTTCCACTTCCGTCATACTCCTGCTTGCATCCGAGATGATACGATACTCTCCTCCTTGGAGTTGTACATCTGCAATCAGTTGGGTTTTGGCTTGTTTGTCAAAGTATGCTAAAGTGTCAGCACTTCCCAGCCTGTCTTTCAGTTCTTGAAAGGCTTCTTCCTGTCCCTGGCCCCAAACAAAAGGCTCGTCCTTCTTAGTCAATTTCCTTAGTGGTTCTGAAACTGTCACCAGATTCTCGATGTATCTCGCTGTGAAGTTGACTTGTCCCAGAAAACTTCTTACTTCACTTGAATTTTCAGGTGCTCTGGCTTCTCGTACAGCTTTTATTTTCGCCTTTGTTGGTCCTATTCCTTTATCCGACAGAACACGTTCCATGAAATCAAGTTTTTTCATCTTAAAGAGACACTTCTCTGGGTTCAGGGTTATCCCCCCGTTCCGAATTATGTCCAAAACCTGTCTCAGCCGTTTGTCATGTTTTTCATCCGTTGCTGCATGCACAATAATGTCATCAAGCATGTTGTGCACTCCATCACAGTTCTGCAATAGTTTCTGAAGACCTGGTACATTTCTGGTGCACAAGATATGCCGAACATTAAACGTTTGTAACAATATGATGATGTCTCTTGCATCTTCTGATAACTCTATCTGATGGTAGGCCCACTTGCTATCAAACTTGCTGAAAATCTTGCTCTGGTTGAAATCTTGTAGAACTTTGTTGATGGTTGGAATCAGATGTTTGGCTCTTCTCAGTGATTAATTTGTCAGTCTCATGTCAACACACAGTCTTATGTCATTTTCACCTTTAGGCACCACAACAACAGGTGATACCCATGAACTTGGCCTGTTGACTTTTTCAATAATGTTCAACTCTTCTAGTTCATCCAGTTTCTTAGCAAGTTTGTCACATAGATGATATGGTATGCGACGGAAGGGTTGTGCTACAGGTTGCGCATTCGGATTTACTGGAATGTTCAGCTGAAAATTGTTCAGTTTACCAAAGCCTTGGAAACAATGCAGCCGTGAGGGGAGGCACAAACCAGTGTCTCTCCCTCATGCCGGTCCCAAGCCCGGATAAATGCAGAGGGTTGCGTCAGGAAGGGCATCCGGCGTAAAACAAATGCCAAATAAACTATGCGAATCACAACAAAGAATGACATACCGGATCGGTCGAGGCCCGGGTTAACAACGACCGCCATCAGTGCCGTCAACCAACAGGGTGCTGATGGAAATTGGACTACTGTTGGTCGAAGACGTCGAAGAAGGAGAGGCGGGAGGCGTGGGAAGAGGAAAGGCATGAGTCTCGGACTGAAAGTAGGGACTTTGAATGTTGGAACTATGACAGGAAAAGGTAGAGAGCTGGCTGACATGATGCAGAGGAGGAAGGTGGACATACTGTGTGTTCAGGAGACCAGGTGGAAAGGTAACAAGGCTAGAAGCATAGGAGCAGGGTTTAAGCTGTTTTATCATGGTGTGGATGGGAAGAGAAATGGAGTCGGAGTCATCTTGAAGGAGGAGTTTGTCAGGAATGTTCTAGAAGTGAAAAGAGTGTCAGACAGAGTGATGAGTCTCAAGTTAGAAATTGAAGGTGTGATGGTCAATGTTGTGAGTGCTTATGCCCCACAGACAGGATGTGAGTGAGAAGAGAAGGAGAGATTCTGGAGGGAGTTAGATGAAGTGTTGCAAAGTACCTCCAGAGGTGAAAGAGTGGTCATTGGGGCAGACTTCAATGGATATGTTGGTGCAGGAAACAGAGGGGACGAGGAAGTGATGGGTAGGTTTGGTATCCAGGACAGGAACGCAGAAGGACAGATGTTGGTAGATTTTGCAAAAAGGATAGAAATGGCTGTGGTGAATACTTTCTTCCAGAAGAGAGAGGAGCATAGGGTGACTTATAAAAGTGGAGGTAGGAGCAGACAGGTAGACTACATCTTGTGCAGGTGATGTAATTTAAAGGAAGTCAGTGACTGCAAAGTAGTAGCGGGTGAGAGTGTTGCCAAACAGCATAGGATGGTGGTGTGCAGAATGATGCTGATGGTGAGGAAGGTGAAGAAGGCAAAGGCAGAGCAGAAGACAAAGTGGTGGAAGTTGAAAAAGGAAGAGTGTCGGGTTGTCTTCAAGGAGGAGTTGAAACAGGCTTTGGGTGGTCAGGAAGTGCTTCCAGATGACTGGACAACTACAGCTAATGTGATCAGGGAGACAGGTAGGAGAATACTTGGGGTGTCATCTGGAAGGAAAGTAGATAAGGAGACTTGGTGGTGGAATGAGGAAGTGCAGGAGTGTGTACAAAGGAAGAGGTTAGCTAAGAAGAAGTGGGACATTGAGAAAACCGAAGAGAGTAAACAGGAGTACAGGGAGACACAGCGTAAGGCAAAGGTAGCAGTGTCAAAGGCTAAACAGAGCGCGTTTGATGACTTGTATGCTCGGTTGGAAAGTATGGAGGGAGAAAATGATTTATACAGGTTGGCACAACAGAGAAATAGAGATGGAAAGGACATGCAGCAAGTTTGATTGATAAAGGACAGAGAGGGAAATGTATTGACTGATGACAGAAGTGTGCTGGGAAGATGGAAAGAGTACTTTGAAGAGCTGATGAATGAGGAAAATGAGAGAGAAAAAAGAGGAGAAGAGGTGACTGTTGAGGACCAGGAAGTAGCAAAGATTAGTAAGGGTGAAGTGAGGAGGGCATTGAAGAGGATGAAGAATGGAAAGGCAGTTGGTCCTGATGACATACCGATGGAGGTATGGAAGTGTCTAGGAGAGGTAGCAGTAGATTTTCTGACAAGAACATTCAACAAGGTCTTAGAGAGTGAGAGGATGCCAGAGGAATGGAGGAGAAGTGTGCTGGTGCCCATTTTTAAGAACAAGGGAGACGTGCAGAGTTGTGGCAACTACAGAGGGATAAAGTTGATGAGCCATACGATGAAGTTATGGGAAAGAATAGTGGAAGCTCGACTACGGGCAGAGGTCAGCATTTGTGAACAACAGTTTGGTTTCATGCCAAGAAAGAGCACCACAGATGCAGTGTTTGCCTTGAGGATGTTAATGGAGAAGTACAGAGAAGGTCAGAGGGAGCTGCATTGTGCCTTTGTGGATCTGGAGAAAGCATATGACAGGGTGCCGAGAGAAGAACTGTGGTATTGCATGAGGAAGTCTGGAGTGGCAGAGAAGTATGTTAGAGTGGTGCAGGACATGTATGAGAGATGTAAGACAGTGGTGAGGTGTGCTGTCGGTGTGACACAAGAGTTCAAGGTGGAGGTAGGACTGCATCAAGGGTCAGCTCTCAGCCCCTTCTTGTTTGCTCTGGTGATGGACAGGCTGACAGAGGAGGTTAGACAAGATTCCCCATGGACTATGATGTTTGCAGATGACATTTTGATCTGTAGTGAGAGCAGAGAACAAGTGCAGGAAAATCTAGAGAGGTGGAGGTATGCCCTGGAAAGGAGGGGAATGAAGGTTAGCCTCAGTCAGACAGAATACATGTGTATGAATGACAAGGACCCAAGAGGAACGGTAAGGTTACAGGGAGCAGAGATAAGGAAGGTGGAGGATTTTAAGTACTTAGGCTCAACAATCCAGAGCAGTGGGGAGTGTGGAAAAGAGGTGAAGAAGCGTGTGCAGGCTGGTTGGAATGGTTGGAGAAAAGTGTCCGGTGTAATGTTTGATCGGAGGGTATCGGCAAGAATGAAAGGAAAAGTGTACAAGACGGTGTTGAGGCCAGCGATGTTGTATGGTTTAGAAACAGTGGCCCTGGGGAAAAGACAGGAGGCACAGCTGGAGGTAGCAGAGATGAAAACGTTGAGGTTCTCATTGGGAGTAACGAGGACGGATAGGATCAGGAATGAGCACATCAGAGGGATAAGACATGTAAGATGTTTTGGAGACAAAGTCAGAGAGGCTACATTGAGATGGTTTGGCCATGTACAGAGGAAGGATAGTGAGTATATTGGTAATAGGATCCTGAGGTTGGAACTACCAGGCAGAAGGCCTAGAGGAAGACCAAAGAGAAGATTTATGGATGTGGTGAAGGAGGACATGAAGGTAGTTGGTGTAAGAGAAGATGATGCAGAGGATAGGATGAGATGGAGGCAGATGATTCGCTGTGGCGACCCCTGAAGGGAAAAGCTGAAAGGAAAAGAAGAGGAGACCAAAGCCTTGGAAACAGTTTTTATACTCAGCCATGATCTTCTTGGTAGAGTGAAAACTACCCACAGCATTCACACCAGGTCCCAATTTCAACACTCCAAGCTGTATAGATGTCTTTGCCCCCAGTAAGGATGGTCCCTTTCCTTCCATCACAGTAAACTCAACCCGATCCAAGTTCCTACCACAGCAGTTCACCACATATGTAAATGTTACAGCCACCTGTAGGGATTTTGTAGATCCATATGGATAAATGTTCTTGGTCTGTTTCTTGGATTTGCAATTTATTCCACTGGCTTTCAAATGTTCCCAGGTATTTATGTCGATAAGGTTGCATGTTGTACCAGAATCTATCAGCATCTTCAGTTTCACAGTGCCGACACCTACAGACCTTCCACCTTCACAGTCTGTGGATTCTCTAGTAACACTGAAGGTAAAGTCTGATCCACTTCCTTCATCTTGTTCTGTATCCACCTTGTTGACTGTCTTCTCCTGTCTAGGGTTGCAAGTATTCCTTTTGTGATCGTATTTTGGCTTGGTTTTACAACCGTTCTCAAAATGTCCGGTCATTTTACACTTCCTGCACTTTCTTGACTTTGCAGGACAATTTGGGTCCTTGCGTGTGTTACCTTTATACCACAACTGTAACATCTGAACTTTGGATGACCCTTCTGAAACTGGCCAGACTTTGGCTTCCCTTTTACCGACAAACGGTTAACTTCCACATTGAAACTTTCCATTGTCGTGGCTTGTCTCTCAGTATCCTCATAAATTCTTCTATATCTCTGAGTTTCTTCAAATCAAGTGCAGTTCCACGTTCCAAAAACTTCCTTATAAGCTGGTTTGAGTGACACTTCTCAATAACCTGGTTTCTGATCTGGATATCCACCGAGTTCAAATCACCAAATTGACATGATTCGCTCTGCTGTCGTAATCTTGTAATAAACTGTTCCATAGTCTCTGTTGTCGATTGCCGCATGTTACGGAACACATGCCTCTCGTATGGAATTTTCGCTTGTGGTGTAAAATATTGTTCCAGGCCCATGGCACACCTCTTGTCCACATCGTCCTCTCCCGGCACCTCAGGTAATGTAAAGTAAATGTCCTGCACAAGCATACCTGCTTTGTGAAGCAACAGGGCTTTCATTTGTTCCGGTTTCTCTACGCCTTTTCCCGTGGCGAAAAGTTCAAAGGCCCGAAGCCATCGCTTCCAATGAGGTGACAATCCACTCGCATCTGTACATTCCAATTGCGGTAAATCCCCAACATCGCCAAGTGAAACAGTCGCCATCGTCATTAGGTTTTCCTCGTCACCAAATGTAACATACGCATCCCAGATTTAACTTTAACAGTGTTTAATTCGTGTTATAACACACACACACACACCAAACATGCCATCTTCCACTTCACTTGTTTAATCCCATGAAGCATTGCATTACAGAACCCGAGCATACCAAGTTCCGGGGGGTTATCATTAACAATGAATGCTACAAATCCATCCTTACTGCCTCAAGTTATACAAAACCATGCACATATAAAATGTGTTCAGGAGCGTGGGGAGAAAAAAAGAGACAAACATGTATTGAATGTTTCCTGTTTTCCTCAGTAGAGATTTTACAGTGATAATTAGCCTGAGATAAATGATTCGTGTTACAACACAAAATATTATATGTTTATATTAATGTCATGTTATTAATGAAATATAACGTAATGTATTAATGTAATGTTAGAACACGTTTAAAATAAAAAAAACCCTCTACAGTTTTAATTCCACCTTGAATAATGAACAGGAAGTAGGAGGAGAGATTTCCCTGCATTCACTTTCTTCGGGGTTTGTCTCTGTTGTGTGTCTGCGGGACACAGAGCACTGTTGGATTCAGTCTCACACTGATGCACACGGGTTTTACAACTTTACAAGAACTGCACTGAATTCTCTCAAAAGGACAACAACAATGGTGGACTGTGGCCTGCTGACAAACAACAATGCTCCCGGTATCTCTCTCTCTTTCACTCTCTCTCGCTCTCGCTACCCCCCCTCTCTCTGTATCTTTCTCTCTCTATCTCTCTTTCTCTCTATCTCTCTCTCTCTCTCTCTCTCTCTCTCTCTCTCTCTCTCTCTCTATATATATATATATATATATATATATATATATATATATATATATATATATATATATATATATGTCTGTCTCTGTTTTTCTATGGAATGACCTCTTGGAGAAGAGCATTAAAGTCACTCATAAAATCAAATGTCACCCACTCAAATAACATGCAAAGACTTTTAAGAACCAAGGAGCACGAGAGTCGTCTGATAATGGACTATTGGATAGGAAATGCAATCAGAACAACCGCCAGCAATTACTACATTGGAAATGTAGTAGTTGACGTTTTAAGACGGTTTGCACTGTATTATTACATCTATTAATTTAGCGGATATTAAAATAATAGTATTCCACTCTTTGAACGTCAGAAACAGTATTTCTTGTTGTATTTTACTCTTTTAAATAGAACTTGTAAATGAAAATTTGTTTCCTGAAAAGTGCTTGAATGACATTTGGCTCAGTGTCTTCTTCTTTTCCTTTTGGCTTTTCCCTTTTTCAGGGGTCACCAGAGTGAATCATCTGATTTGCACATTTGATTTGGAATAGGTTTTTACGTTGGATGCCCTTCCTGACACAACCCTTTCGCAAGGGACAGAAACACGCTGACGGCTTAGCAGCTACTCTTTACAAACGTCAGCAATGGTTATTTTACATGAACCTCACGCCATAGACACTGAGAGACATGGCCGGCCTTTGATAACCCAGTTAGCTGCACTGGGGGGAAGTGACAACCTTACACGGAGTGGGACTCGAACCTCCAACCCTAGGATCATAGATAAATGAAACTCATAGTTTTTATACTTTCTTGCTGTTAAATAACACCTCATGAGACTGGTAAGGTAAGGTAAAGTCTATTGGGCTATTTACTCACGAGCCACAGTGCTTCATCGGACTGGTGCTTATCCCTGGTTTCCATAGCGTGAAGCAACTAGGATTACAACTCCTGCTGGATGGGACACTAGTTCATCTCAGTTGATCTTCCCAGTATATTTTTACTGGTACTCTTTTATACTGTTGGGTGAACAGTGGCACAGCTTGCGCAGGGGTCTTAGCACAGTGGGGTCCTAACTGGGATTTGAGTAACCTCTCAATCACGAGCACAGCACCCTAACCACTACGCCACCAGCTCCACTTTGAGACTGGTATACTTGTGAAAAGTATCAAAGCTACAGGTCAGCCTGCCTGCCTGAGATAAGCATCAAGCTCCTGTAATAACAGTTGGGTTAAGAAGTTCAGCAAATGAGTAAGTGAGGGAAGGTCTGCAAAGAGAAAAAGTATGCAGCCTGCCTGAATATGCTGACCATGCATTTTTATAGAGCAGCAGCTGGAGGGAGCCTGGGGTGACTGGGGACAGGGTCATTCCTGGGAAATTACATGAACAAATGAGATTACAGTTTACATTACATGTTTGGCTATAAATTGGTCAATAAGGCAATTTTTGTGGAAACCACCCTTCTGCCTCCTTAATTAAGGTAACTGCACTTTTTTTTTAATCCCTCCCAGACTTGAACTTTCACTTTACAATGACATCCATTCTGACATTCATTGTAGCCATTTAGATCTAATGCTGTTAAGGTAACAAGTACACTGGGATCTTCTTTAATGTGTATATTTTTGCAGATTTCCTGTACAATAGGCCCTCAATATTCGCAGGGATTCGGTTCCGGACCCTCCCGCGAATGAAGATAATCTGCGAGTTCTGTACCCGGAAGTAAAACCCCATGTATCATATTACATGCGCGAATGAGCAACCAGAAGTAAAATACTGTATATCTATTACATGCACTAAAATATGCTTCTTAAACACATTCTATAGACAGTCTTACTCATGAATACAGTATTAATGTAGTAAAATGTAGTAATGATTAAGAAAAACCTTTCAATTTTTACTGTTATATTTATCGATGATAAAATATAATTATACAGCATATATTGTTGTAAAGCATTAGTATTAAAGTTTTTTTCAATTATTGTTCCAATTAATGTTTAGAATATTTGTGCGTGAGATTTAATGTTCTGTAGCATGTTTAACAAACGATACCAAAAGGATAAACTTTATTACGCTTCATGTCCTTTAACATTGAACTTGGAGTGCCGTCTTGGAGTGATGTGTCCAAGATAGCGCTGCCTCGAGGGTGATGTCGCGGAGTTCTCAGAATCAAATTGTTTCTTTGTTCATTTTAATTTGTTTTATTTCTTGTTTTGTTTGTTCACGTTTTGCACTATGCTCCTCTATGACTGGTTGACCCTACTACAGCGATGAGATCGGAGTCTTCAACTCCTATCCTGAGCTAATATGCTATGGTAGCTCAATGCTAGCTGCACCCTGGCTAACAATAAACCCAGGTGAGAAGGGGCCGAACGACAACTCCGGCGGTTGGGATCGCAGGGGATGAAGGCCGTGAAGCCGGCTGGTGCAATCGCCTTGTCGGGTGTACTATCCTCAAGCCATATTTTACAGAAACACAGCATGGAGTAGTCCTGTAGATCCAGCTGCGCTGCAATCCGAGCATGAAGCTCATCCATCTTGTTTCGCAGGGACTGAACATCTTCAAGCAGTACAGGTGCTCCCTGACTTACGTTCATCCGTTTTACGTTTTTTCGATTTTACGTTTTTTTTTTTGTTTGTTTTTTTTTTAAGTCAAATTTTGAGTTTAGACGTACCTATGTAGTACGCTGACGTAATGACATAATGACACTTTGTTTACAAACTACAGTTTGAGTATATATATATATATATATATATATATATATATATATATATATATATATACCCTTGTGTTACGACGTTGTCCCTGTGATCTTTGTGTTTACACTGTTTTGTGGACTTTTGTAACCCTAAGCAAATATGGTTGGTCAGAAGTGTAAGCCTACTAGCATGGTTGCAAGTCTCATACACAGAGACGAATACAGTAGGCCCTCGACATTTGCAGGAGTTCAGTTCTGAGCCCTCCCGCGAATTGAGATAATCTGCAAGTTCTGTACCTGGAAGTAAAACCCCATGTATCACATCACTTTCCTTGCCTTTCCACTCTTTATCCTCTTCAAAGTACTCAAAGTACTTGTTCCATCTTCCCAGCACACTTCTGTCATCAGTCAATACATTTTCCTCTCTGTCCTTAATCACGCTAACTTGCTGCATGTCCTTCCCATCTCTATTTCTCTGCTGCCAACCTGTATAAATCATTTTCTCCCGCTTTACTGTCCAACCGAGCATACAAGTCATCATACACCTTCTGTTTGGCCTTTGACACCACTACTTTCACCTTATGCTGTGTCTCCCTGTACTCCTGTTTACTCTCTTCGGTCCTCTCACTGTCCCACTTCTTCTGAGTGAATCTATTCCTTTGTACACATTCCTGCACTTCCTCATTCCACCACCAAGTCTCCTTATCTACTCTCCTTCCAGATGACATACCAAGTATTCCCCTGTCTCCCTGATCACATTAGCTGTAGTTGTCCAGTCATCTGGAAGCACTTCCTGAAAACCCAAAGTCTGTTTCAACTCCTCCTTAAAGACAACAGGACACTCTTCCTTTTTCAACTTCCACCACTTTGTCTTCCGCTCATCATCAGCGTCATCCTGCACACCACCATCCTATGCTGTTTGGCAAAACTCTCATCATACATACTATGAAATATTTATAGGGAATAAAAAGCCAAATGAGATACAGTCAGCCCCCAGTTTACGAACACCCCTTTGTACGAAATACCCGGCTTACGAAAAACATTTCCTTGAACAACCCCCTCTTACGAAAAGAAATTCAGGCCAATCAAAATTTCACACGCGAGTTGCTCTCTCTCAACATGGCTGTCTCTCAACATCCCGCCCACTGGCCTCCCAGATAGAGACAGAAGGAAGCTTCACGCTTTAGTTTTTAGTTTAGTTTTTTAAGTTGTTTTAATTCAGTAAATGTTTAATAAATGTAGGTGCATTTGAGCTCATCTGGAATTCCGATCCCTCAAGGAATCAAATTAAAGTTGAGTTTGTCAAGCAGGGAATGTGCTTTGAATTCATGTCTTGTGGGTGTGGCCCGCAGTGTGCAGAGAGAGAGAGAGAAGGAATAACGCTTTAGTTTTTAGTTTAGTTTTTTAAGTTGTTTTAATTCAGTACATGTTGAATCAATGTGGGTTAATTTGAGCTTATCTGGCATCCCGATCCCTCAAGGAATCAAATTAAACTTGAGTTTGTCAAGCAGGGAATGAATTCCATGTCTTGTGGGCTTGGCCCATAGCGCGTGAGAGAGAAGGAGATAGTGAGAGAGGTGTGTGTGTGTGTGTGTGTGTGTGTGTGTGTGTGTGTGTGTGTGTGTGTGTGTGTGTGTGTGTCTGTGTGTGTGTATGGATGCGAGTGTGTGTGTGTCTGTTAATAAAAAATGTTTAATAATGGTTTAATTAATAAATATGTTCATAAAATGGTTTAATATGTTAGTAAAATTGTTTAATGGTTTAATAAATAAATTTATTTTACTTTTAACACATATTTCATACACAATTGGTGTACTTTTTTCATTTTTAAAGGGTTTATGGGGTTTATCCAGTCCAAGGACTGGAGCCTTGGAACAAATTAGGACCCCTACTTATGAAATCCCCGCAATACGGAAATGGCTCTGGAACTTCTTCTTTTACTTTCGGCTGCACCCTTCAGGGGTCGCCACAGCAAATCATCCGCCTCCATCTCACCCTGTCCTCTGCATCTTCTTTTCTGACTCCAACGACCTTCATGTCTTCCTTCACCACATCCATAAATCTCTTCTTTGGTTTTCCTCGAGGCCTTCTGCCTGGTAGTTCCAACCTCAGCATCCTACTGCCAATATACTCACTATCCCTCCTCTGTACATGTCCAAACCATCTCAATCTAGCCTCTCTGACTTTGTCTCCAAAACATCTTACGTGGGCTGTCCCTCTGATATACTCATTTCTGATCCTATCCATCCTCGTTACTCCCAGAGAGAACCTCAACATTTTCATCTCCGCGACCTCCAGCTCTGCCTCCTGCCTTTTCCTCAGCGCCACTGTTTCTAAGCCATACAACATCGTTATCACCACCATTCTAAGCCATATCACCACCATCTTGTACACTTTTCCCTTCATTCTTGCTGACACTCTCCTATCGCACATCACACCGGACACTTTTCTCCAACCATTCCAGCCTGCCTGCACACGCTTCTTCACCTCTTTTCCACACTTTCCATTGCTCTGGATTGTTGAGCCTAAGTACTTAAAATCCTCCACCTTCGTTATCTCAGTTCCCTGTAACATCACCGTTCCTCCTGGGTCCTTCTCATTCACACACATGTATTCTGATTTTCTGAGGCTAACCTTCATTCCTCTCCTTTCCTGGGCATACCTCCACTTCTTTAGATTTTCCTGCACTTGTTCTCTGCTCTCACTACAGATCACAATGTCATCTGCAAACATCATAGTCCATGGAGATTCTTGTCTCACCTTGTCTGTCAGCCTGTCCATCACCATAGCAAACAAGAAGGGGCTCAGAGCTGACCCTTGATGCAGTCCCACCTCCACATTGAATTCGTTGGTCACACCGACAGCACACCTCACCGCTGTCTTACATCTCTCATACATGTCCTGCACCACTCTAACATACTTCTCTGCCACTCCAGACTTCCTCATGCAATACCACAGTTCTTCTCTTGGCACCCTGTCATATGCTTTTTCCAGATCCACAAAGGCACAATGTAGCTCCCTCTGACCTTCTCTGTACTTCTCTATTAACATCCTCAAAGCAAACATTGCATCTGTGGTGCTCTTTCTTGGCATGAAACCAAACTGTTGTTCACAAATGCTGACCTCTGCCCTTAGTCTAGCTTCCACTATTCTTTCCCATAACTTCATCATATGGCTCATCAACTTTATCCCTCTGTAGTTGCCGCAACTCTGCACGTCACCCTTGTTCTTAAAAATGGGCACCAGCACACTTCTCCTCCACTCCTCCGGCATCTGCTCACTCTCTAGGACCTTGTTGAATGTTCTTGTCAGAAAATCTACTGCTACCTCTCCTAGACACTTCCATACCTCCACAGGTATGTCATCAAGACCAATTGCCTTTCCATTCTTCATCCTCTTCAATGCCCTTCTCACTTCACCCTTACTGATCTTTGCTACATCCTGCTCCTCAATGGTCACCTCTTCTGCTCTTTTTTTCTCTCTCATTTTCCTCATTCATCAGCTCTTCAAAGTACTCTTTCCATCTTCCCAGCAGACTTCTGTCATCAGTCAATACATTGGAAATGGCTCTGGAACAATTTCATAAATCGGGGGGCCGACTGTATACATTTTAATGCTTTTGTTCTTTGTGTTCCTTACGTGTTTTTGTCCCTTGCTGAAGGGTTGTGACAGGAAGGGCATCCGATGCAAAAAACAATGCCAAATCAAATGTGTGAATCAGATGATTTGCTGAGGCGACTCTCGAGAACGGGAACAAGCCAAAACAGAAAGAAGTTCTTCATGTTCCTTACATGTTATCATATATAAATATAATCTTTGAACAACCGCACAGCACAAATGGCAATTTAAAATCTTGAATCTTGAATATTTATTTATTTTCCCATAGTTCCTCTGAAGCACATTGATGTGGATTTGCATGTTAAGGGGCATGTTGCAACAGTTACCTCCACCCTGCAGTATGTAAATGAGGTAGACCAGACCCTTGAGGCTTTGTTTGTCTTCCCCATGCCTTCTGGAGCTGCTGTCTGCCACTTCAGTGCAAAGATTACAGAACAGGAAATAGTGGCTGAGGTGCAAGAGAAACAGGAGGTAACCAAACAACTCTGACATCTAACACTGAGCTCTTGTGTCAAGCATTCTGACACTGTCTGTGTTTAATTAAAAATACACAACTTATCACATAATGGATGGTGAAAATTCTTGCATGCTTTTTACATTGCTATGTTTCTTACTTTTGATTCATATATTTCTGGTAAACAAAAAATAGGATGACAGTGCCTTGCAAAAGCATCCCCCCATTGATTTTTTTTACGTATTATGTTGCATTACAACGTGTAATTTAAATATTTTTATCTGACTATCTGAATTTTATGTGATGGAACTACACAAAATAGTCTAAGTTTTTGAAGCGAAATGAGAAAAATATATAAAAATTGATTTTTTTAAAAACAAAAATATGAAAATTGGTATGTGCACATGTATTCACCCCTTTTCAATGAAGCACCTCAAAAGTTCTGGTGAAACTAATTACCTTCTGAAGTCACATAATTAATGAAATAAAATCCATCTGTGTACAGTCAAAGTATCACATGATCTGTCAGTACGATCACACCGTTTCTGAAAGGCTCCAGAGCAGGCTTCACCAAACTTTTTGAAACTGAGAGCTACTTCTTGGGTATCAATTAATGCGAAGGGCTACCAGGTCGATACACACTTGTGACATAACAAATCTGCTCAAATTACTTTTAATTATATGTTATGATTAATAATTAATGATATTCATCTATGTAAGGGGTCGGGAACCTTTTTGGCTAAGGGAGCCAAAAAATAAATAAATAAATAAATCTAATCTTCTGAGAGCCAAATACATTTTTTTAATACTGAGACCAACAATTTTAGAGTATAATACGACTATGAATTTATTTTAAACAATATTGTTTTAATATACTCACTGTACTATATACTCACCCGCTGCAGTGTTTATGTGACAGGAATCGCGTCCCAAGGCAATCAGCTGGTCTGCGGGTTGAAGTTTTTCATTCTGTCCATTTGTGTTTTGCTTGCCAGCTCTGCTTGGCTTCTTGCACATGTGCTGATCAAAACGAGGGAAATTTACCTCTTTACCCAAAAACAACTTGCACGGGCTGTTGCATATAATCCAATAAAATTAGAGTTTCAAGGTATCGGCCCCGCCCACACACTGGAGTACAGAAAGGATTGGCTCTCCGCTGCATGCCACAGCAACAAGTGGCATTGAAAACAGATGTATAGATTGAAATGCGTGAGATTTATTTATGTTTTTGTTTTATTTGATGGCTTTTTTCTGTATTTTTATTTCAAGGACATCAAAATTATTTATTAATTATTCTCTTAAGAAAGGTCACCTGATTTATCTGAGAGCCAGATGCAGTCATCAAAAGAGCCACATTTGACTCGTGAGCCATAGGTTCCCGATCTCTGAACAGATTCGTGGGCGACTCATGTTGTCCTGTCAAGAGAAGGCCATCCACCAAAACTTACAGAGCAGGCAAGGAGGTCATTAATATGAGAGGTAACACAAAGAGCAAGTGTAACCCTGAAGCAGTTGCAGAGTTCCACAGCAGAGACTAGTGTATCTGTGCATGGGACCACAATAAGCCAATGGGACCCAAAGCGCAAACCCAACAAATCCTATCACTCCAAGAACACCATTACCTCAGTAAAACATGATGGTGGAAGCATCATGCTGTGGGGATGATTTTTAGCAGATGAGACTGGGAAACTGGTCCAACTCAAGAGAAATGGATTGAGCGAAATACAGGAATATTCTTGAGCAAAATCTGTTTCAATCTGCCTGTGATATGAAACTGGGACGGAGGATTACAAGCGGAAACTATCCACATGAAGGAGTTGGGCAGTTTAGAATTGAGGAACTGGCAAAAATTCCAGAAGCAAGATATGACAAGCTCATAGGGACTTATCCAAACCAACTTGTAGCGATAACTGCTGTAAAAGGTGGCTCTACAAAGTACTGACTTTCAGGGGTGAATGATTATGCACACTGAGGTTTTTGGTTTATTTGTTCTATTTGTTGTTTGCCTCACAATAAACAAAAAAATTTTTCAAAGTTGTAGGCATGCTCTGTAAATGAAATGATGCAAACCTTCAAACAGTCTATTTTAATTCCAGGTTGTAAGGCAACAAACATGAAAAATGCCAAGAAGGTTTAATATTTCTGCAAGGCACGGAATATATTATTATTATATGTTGCAGTTATCAGAACTTAGACTGAACTGTCCTATAAGACTCTGTAAACTAGTTAAAACACATGTCAGTGAAACCCTGAGTATTCAGCGTAAGTGACCTCTTAACAAGGAATGTTACATTTGATTGTGTATTCTATGTCAGGCACAGGAGCAGTATGATGATGCAATAAGTTCAGGTCAACAGGCTTTTCTACTGGAGGAGAGTGAACAGTCTGAGGATGTGTTCAAGCTGAGTGTGGGGTCTCTGCCTCCTGGCCAGAGTGCCAGTATCACCATCATCTATATCATTGAGCTGAGTGTGCAAGCGGACCATTCACTGCGATTCTGCCTGCCTGCAGTGCTCAACCCTCGCTACACACCAGCTGGTATTTTTTAATTTTGTTTTTATTTATGTTTGATATACTGTATTAATCCTTCAAGAGGAAATTATTTCCTCTTCATTTAACCCATCCAAAGTGAGCACACACACAAACACACACACACACACACACACACACACACACACACACACACACACACACACACACACACACACACACACACACACACACACTTGGAGCAGTGGGCTTCCACACATTGGGGGTACTCGAAGAGCAATTGAGGGTTTAGGTACCTTGTTCAAGGACAGTTCAGTTTACCATATTTTCCAGACCATAAAGAACACTTAGAAGCCTTTACTCTTCAAAAAATTTGACAATGCGCTTTATAATCCGGTGCACCTTATGTGTGGATGAAGTGTGACCCCATCTCACTGATACTGTCAAATCCCAAGTGAAGCAAACTAATCAGCTTACCATCATTCCGGCGGATTAACCAAAAGAACTCCAACTGCAAGATATGGGTGTCAGCAGGTCGTAAGTTAGAGCGATCCTGGCTTTCTGTCCAAATACGTACTGCTATCTTAGTCAGGTGACTCGCTGAGTAATACGTGAGTGGTTTTCCCACCTAATCTCAGTCTCTACCGACCATCTTTCTTGTTACAAGGATGCTTCTGTGTCTCAGGATTCTCAGCTGGCTTAATGAGAGTCTCTCGTTCATCACTGGGAAAAAGCACTGCTACAGGTCTCGTCCTGAGACCTCGGATTAACTTTTTTGCATTTGAAGTTACACCGGGCAGTGATGGTCTAGTGGATATGGCGCACAATCGCTGATCCTAAGGTTGGGGGTTCGAGTCCCCATAGGGTTGTCACTGTCCCCCCAGTGTAACTAACTGGGTTATCAAAGGCCGGGTTATAAAAGAACCATTGCTGACTTTTGTCAAGAGTAGGCTGCAAAGCCGTCAGCATGTTTCCGCCCTGCAATGGCCTGGCGAGCTGTCCAGGGTGTACTCTGCCCTCGCCCGAAGTTGGCTGGGGTGGGCGCCAGCCTCCCCCTCAACCCTAATTAGGATTAAGCGGTTACAGAAAATGAACTGATGAACTGAACATGTGACGTTACACCGATACACAGCTTCTTAAGAATAGTGACCTCCGTTGTCTAATGAACACAATACTCATGCTATGAATGGGTGCTATCATGTTTGTTACTGTGAATGTACTGTCTCTTTCAGAGGGCATGGGTGAGAGAAGTTCAGGTCATGACCCGGAAGGCTTTTAATCTCTGTTTCTATTGATCTGCGACTCCATACACACGAGGGAATAATAGATAATAAAATGTTATAATATAACGATCAATAATAATAGAGGGATCCGCGCCTTATGTTCAACTCGCGCAACTGTTAAACTTAGACACTGAAGATAAGATAAGATAAGATAAGATAAGATAAGATAAGATAAGATACAGCTTTATTAATCTCACAATGGAGAAATTCACTGTTACAGGCTCTTAAGGTACCATCAGTAGGGGGTGCAAAAATAGATACAAGTACAAACATACACACATACATATATATTATATAAGTAAATAAATAAATAGATACATAAATAGTATAAATTACTAAACAATAAAAGAAAAGAATGGAGCAACTTTATAGACTGGCCTATATTAAAGTGTATATGTATCTGAGTGCAGAGTAGATGGGTTGATGTTCACAGTCAGTGGGGTAGATGTGGTTGATTAAAGTGCACGGGGTTTTTATTGCATATAACCGGTATTTTCACAGACAGTTACAAAGTGGCGTTGTACAGTCTGACAGCGGTGGGAATGAACGACCTGCGGTAGCGCTCCTTCCTGCACTGAGGATGCCTCAGTCGTCCACTGAAGGAGCTGCTCAGCTCCTCTACAGTCTGGTGCAGTGGGTGAGAGCTGTTGAACAGGATGGATGTGAGCTTTGCTACCATCCTCCTCTCACTCACCTCCTCCACAGAGTCCAGTGGGCAGCCGAGGACAGAGCTGGCCCTCCTGACCAGCTTGTTCAGTCTCTTCCTGTCCCGCTCTGTGCTGCCCGGGGCCCAGCAGATGGCAGCGTAGAGGATTGCAGAGGCTACCACAGAGTCATAAAAAGTCCTGAGCAGAGGTCTGCATACGCCGAAGGACCTGAGTCTCCTCAGAAGGTGGAGGCGACTCTGGCCCTTCTTGTACAGGGCGTTGGTGTTGTGGGACCAGTCCAGTTTATTGTTAAGGTGAACACCCAGGTACTTGAAACTGTCCACTGTCTCAATGTCCTGTCCCTGGATGTTCACTAGTAAGTGTGTGTGTGTGTGTGTGTGTGTGTGTGTGTGTGTGTGTACGAGTGCTTCTCCGGAAGTCGACCACCATCTCCTTCGTCTTCCTAGTGTTCAAGCACAGGTGGTTGCGCTCACACCAGTCCACGAAGTCAACGATGACCGACTGGTACTCCAGCTCGTTCCCCTCTGACACACGGCCCACGATGGCGGAGTCGTCCGAGAACTTCTGGAGGTGGCAGCTGTTTGTGTTATATATGAAGTCCGAGGTATAGATGTTAAAAAGGAAGGGTGAGAGGACGGTGCCCTGCGGTGCCCCGTGCTGCAGACTGCCACCTTTGACTTACAGCCAGCGCAGCCGCACGCACTGTGGACGGTTAGTAAGGTAGTCAATAATCCAGGCAGCAAGATGCCCGTCCACTCCCACGTCCTCCAGCTTCCCCCGCAGACGCGCTGGCCTGATGGTGTTGAAGGCGCTGGAGAAGTCAAAGAACATGACCCTCACAGCGCTGCCAGCGATCTCCAGGTGGGTTAGTGCCCGCTGCAGAAGGTAGATGACGGCGTCTTCTACTCCGATGTTGGGCCTGTAGGCAAACTGCAGCGGGTCTAGGGTGGGGCTCACCATAGAGCGGAGGTGTTCAAGGAGGAGCCTTTCCATGGTCTTAATGAGGTGGGAGGTCAGGGCGACAGGTCTGTAGTGGGCTGGTTCCTTCGCTTGAGCTGTTTTGGGAACCGGAACCACACAGGAGGTCTTCCACAGGACGGGAACCTTCTCCAGGCTGAGGCTCAGGTTGTACAGGTAGCATAGTACCACACAGAGCTGGTCTGCGCAGGTCCTCAGCAGCCTGGGACTGATGCCGTCAGGTCCTTCAGATTTCCTCTGATTTAGTCGCCTCAGCTGTCTCCTCACCTGGTCTGATGTGAGGGGGGGGCTGCAGAGGGAGGGGGAGGGGTCTGGCGGGCTGGAGCAGGCAAGTGAAGGTGGCCTGGGGAGGGGAGGTGTCAGCTGGTCTGGAGACGTGTGAAGAGGGGAGGGGAACGGGGAGGGGTGCAGAGGGGGAGGGGGGAGAATCAAACCTGTTGAAGTAACAGTTTAGTTCATCCGCCCATGCTGGTCACCATCACCTGGCCCTCTGACACAATTTGATGGATTCGTGGAAGAGGAATGAACTGAAAAAGTGAGTTTATTGTTGTATATTGTTACAACTGAACAATGTTGAGAATTTTAATAAGTTTAATTAAGTTAGACTTATCTGACTCTTTTTTCGCCTAATGCACCTTATAATCCGGTGCGCCTTATGTATGGACAGAGGCCGTTCATTGATATTGCGCCTTATAATTTGGTGTGCGTTATATCCCAGAAATCACAGTGTATGGGGGGCGGCAAGGTTCTGCTCCTTCCCCCACTACCACGAATTTTCCTGCTTCTTCAAGAATCGAACCAGCGACCTTTTGGTCCCAAAAAACTCTTCTCTAACCATTAGGCTTCCCTCGTATTATGCACATACCACACCCCCACCTGCAGACATACCGACACACACTTATTTTCATATACTTAAGATAAAAAATCTGTTGTACCTTACTGTCCACACATTAAAGGGATTCTTTTTGAAAGTACTTTCTCCACAATTTCAATTAACAGTTCAAGTCTCCCACTTTTGTAATGAGTGTTTTTTTCATCTGCTGAATTCTATACATTTTGTTCAGAACACTGCACTGCCATTTACATATCTATGACCCACTCCAGCATAACATGGATTACGTAGGACAAACTGAGATATTGATATATTTGGAAATAGTTTAATATGCTTCAAGATTAAGCACAATACATGATTCTAGCATGAAATTGGACTGAGTTGCATCACTTTACTTACCTGCCACTAATCAGAAAATGCTACTGTTGAGAAAATAGCAATTACAGTTATAGAACTATTTTCTGAATGTCTGCATATGAAATTCCCTAATATCCATAAATTAATGGAATCTGGATCCCGACCAATCAGCGTGATCCTCCTAGTAGTAGTTGAGTTCTATTTCCATGGCAGTGTAAATAGGTAATTTCGAACGTTATGAGTTGAATGTTGTGTTTTTGCATTTTTCCCGCTTACTTTGGCTCTTACTCAAAACATTTACTTGCAACTTATTCCATATTACACTGGCGCAAGTCAAATATATGGCAAGATGATAAACCAACCACTTACATTTATCAAATATTCAACAAACAATGAAGTAATATGGTCTCTGGTTTATTTCTAGGTACAGATGGTGGTACCGTGTCAGAAATTACCTCAAGTTCCACCATTCCCTACTCTTTGTCCTTTACTGCACATGTAAGCTCTCCAAACCCCATCACGAAAGTGGAGTCCAAATGTATTCTGGAACCCCTGATGTTCCTCAACACAGACCACACAGAGGCAAAGGTGTGTGTGTGTGTGTGTGTGTGTGTGTGTGTGTGTGTGTGTGTGTGTGTGTGTGTGTGTGTGTGTGTGTGTGTGCGGTGTTTATCAGTCAATGCGCAGTTGGGAATTTTAAAAGATTTGCAGGATGGCATGGATTAATTCATTCATATTTATTAATAATAATTATTTATATGTTAAATGTCCTCTTCATTTTTGCCTTCCCTCCTGCTTTTGGGTTTTCCTTCTGAATGTATGTCCATCTGGACCATTTTTTTTTATTTTTTATGATGGTATCTCGAGACAACTTGGAGGGATTATATTCAAACATTGCACACATGTCCCTTTTGTCTTTAGGATGAACTGATTATATGATGCATTGAGAACCATTATATTTATTTTTATGTAACAACACATACACTAAACTAGCTGTGTGATTCAAGCTTTAATACAATACATGCTTCTAATCATTTAAAAGAAGACAGCTTTCAATCATGTTACCACTGACACTGCCCAACTCCTTCATGTGGATGGTTTCGGCTTGTGAACAGCAATCTTCAAGTCTGACCACAGATTCTCAATTGAATTGAGGTCTGGAATATGACGAGGCCATTTCAACACATTTAAATGTTTCCCCTTAAACCACTTAAATGTTGCTTTATCAGTATGCTTCAGATCATTGTCCTGCTTCCGTCCCAGTTTCAAATCACAGGCAGACTGAAACAGGTTTTGCTCAAGATTGAAAGAATATATGTATAATATGCTTTTGTGTGTGTGTGTGTGTGTGTGTGTGTGTGTGTGTGTGTGTGTGTGATTAGGTAAGCCTTTGTACAGGTCATATGTTTGACCAGGATGTTGAGCTGTATCTGTATTATCAGAATCCCCATCAGCTCACTGCCATAGTTGAAGCTGCAGTTCCTACAGAAAAGCCAGGTACATTTACTCCACTCTGTCTACTGAACTATGATGAATGAAAACAAACAAACAAAAAATTGCAGAAAAGAGTGTGATTTTGAAGTTTTTTTTTTTTTAAACATATTTTCGAAAATTAATGCGATAATTAATTAATGTGATCTTTTTCTTACCTTCCTTTCTTCCAATTCTGCATGTTTTCTTTTCTTTTAGGGACTGTAATGGGAGACCCTGCAGTTATGATCTGTTTCTATCCGGAATTTCCTGAGTCGGTGATGTCCTCCATGTCATTGTTTCTTGAGTTTGTGTTTGTTATGGACAGATCTGCCAGTATGAGAAGCCGCATGCAAAATGGAGCAGGTGCACAAACACGCATCGAGTGTGCCAGGGTAAGACTCAACATTCAACATTTTTTTCTATTATCATACCAGCTTTTTTGTAATAAATAAATAAATAAATAAATAAATATTATATTTAATCTTTTTCAAAACAGTGATGCAAACTTTGCAAAAATTTTGTATTTAGGACACTCTGCTCCTTCTGCTGAAGAGTCTCCCCATGGGCTGTTACTTCAACATATACGGCTTTGGCTCTAACTATGAGTCTTTCTTTCCGTGAGTGACCGTCACAGGAACCACTGAATCAGACACAAAACATGGATGAAATTTAAAAAATATAGGGCTGGGTTATAGCAAAAAGTAGCATTACTGCCATACAGAACTAGATTTTTTTAACAAACTATTAGGAACGTGTGCATGTTGATCACTGTTGGACTGGTGTTCCATTGGGATAGGCTCAAATGAGAACTGTACTGAAAGTAAGAAAATGACAGTGATAGAGAGAAGACTTGATATGCTGTGTCACAGGATTGTTGTGTGTTTCAGGAAAAGTGTACAGTACAGTCAGTACACTATGGATCAGGCTGTGAAGAAGGTAAAAGAGATGGAAGCAGACATGGGGGGCACAGAGATCCTACAACCTCTCAAACATATTTACAAACAGCCTTGCATCCCCAACCACCCAAGACAGGTAACATTAATCTTTATCCAAACCTGCAGTGATTTATCAAGCATTTATTGTCTTTAATTCCTAGTTCATCACACTCTCAACACTATTTGACCTTCACCTGATTTAAGTATATATTAATAATATTATTTGGTGTAAATCTAAACCTTTGAACCTTTTAAAAAGCTCATTTTCAGACATTAATACCACTTTTAGCGATACAATGGTGTCGTGATTAGCATGTACGCCTTGTTGCAAGAAGGTTAATGGTCCAAGTCCTGGGCTTTACTGGCATGTATGTGTATGTAGTTTGCTTGTGTTCTCTGCGGGTGTCCTCTGGGTACTCTGGGTTCCTCCCACAGTCCAAAAATATGCACATTCAGCTCAGTGGTTGCTACAGTTTCCCCTACGTGTGAGTGTAAATGGTTTTTGTGTGTGTGTGTGTGTGTGTGTGTGTGTGTGTGTGTGTGTGTGTGTGTGTGTGTGTGTGTGTGTATTGACCCTGTGATGAACAACTATTCAATATTTGCTCTGCATTTGTCTAGAGTCTGCTGAGTTAGGCTCCAGTCACTCCACCATCCTTGTAGGAAGAAACAGATAGGCAATAGGCAATTGTTCCACTATTAAAATTATGATATGATGCCATAGTTGTCATCATTTCAGTTACATTTCACAAAATATCTCAGTAGTTAAATGTACATCAGACGTTTTCATGAAATATGCATTTACATTACAAATTGCATCACAATAATTGACAATTTTTTTTGTAAACCAAGCCCTGCTTTATCTAATTTGTACAGGCCCTCAATGGCTGATGTAGATACTTCACCACTCAACACACTTTGCATAGAGTTTATCACCAATTGGAAAATGTATCGTAGCTAAATGTAGATAACGGTAGATGTCAGGCTTTGTCTATCATAGCCAGCTTGATTAAAAAAAAGAAACCATATTACAAAAGAGTTTTGATTGTATAAACTGAAGTTCCCTCACTAGATTTTTCCCCAATTCCTTCTCTTTTTCCCAGCTGTTCATTTTCACAGACGGTGAAGTAGGAAATACAAAGGATGTTCTGCAATGTGTGAGGAGCAATGCTGATTTTCACAGGCATGTGTTGTTTGAAGTGAAAACCATTCAATGATGTGTCCAATTTACTTTTCTTTCAGAAATATTTAGCTCCAAGAATATTGATTAAATGATTGTGAATAAATACACATGAGTGGTCCATAAACAGTGGTGTAGGAAAGTATTTCACAAGGAGCATTCAGAGTTTTTTCCTTCTCTGGAGGTGGGATTGGGTCAGTCTGTGAAAAATGACATGTAGTGTTTGACAAACTGTATCAGGGCTGTCCTGGCAGGAAAATGATCAGTGAAGCACCAGTCTGTTGACAGAAATTGAAAGAGCTAACAACAAACTATTCCTAGGGAAAACAAAAACAAACAAACAAAAAAAAAAAAACATTATCTAGAGTGGATATATATTTTTTTAATCAACTTGACAGGCACTGTTTGTCATCATCACTAGACACAAAGTGTTTGATCATAATCACACTTTATCTTCTTTAAATCTTGTTTTAATTTTGTGTTTATTTGGCCCATTTCACTGGAACGCAGAATGTAATGATCGTGGTGGAAGGGCGCGGAAAGCGCTCTCTGGAGAAGCTTCGGCATTTTACATGGAAAATGGGTCAAAAACCTATGGAAAATTGTACATCTGGAACACTTTCGGAACGTTCACGCCATGTGCGGAACAGACACGGAAAGACCGACGGAAAGACCGCGTGGATTACCTTTGTAACCAGTTCGGATTGCAAAGGAAGACCTTCGGATAATTCACGGAATGTTGACAGAAAGCACTGAACACTTGAGGAATGACTACAGCACTACTCCATTTTAGAAGGAAGACCTTCAGAATGGTTGCAGAACACGTGGAATGACAGTGGAACGTTTACGTTCAACACGAAATGACTAAGGAATGACTGAGGAATACCCGGCGTAACTATGTTTCAACATGGAAAAATTGCCAAAGATCAAAGGATTTGCTTCTGATTCCGCCTATAAATACGCGGATTCGACCGAGGAATCTCATTCTGCCAATATGTTCCCTTTATTTGCACTTTCAATAAATAATTTCAGACTACAAAAAAAGCAGTGTTACAATTAACAATGTGGACTTTAATTGAACTACCACATTATATGCTGGTTTCTGTTGTTGAGATAATTGTGTTGTTATTGACTCTTGTTGGTATTAAAGTCTTTTTAAATTTTTAATATCAATATGTCAATACAGTAGGCCCTCGATATTTGCGGGGGTTCGGTTCCAGCCCCTCCTGCGAATGAAGATAATTCAAGTGTTCTGTACCCGGAAGTAAATCCCCTTGTATCATATTACATGCGCGAATGAGCAACCGGAAGTAAAATACTGTGCACTAAAATATGCTTCTTAAACACATTCTATAGACAGTCTTACTCATTAATACAGTATTAATGTAGTAAAATGTAATAATGAATAAGAAAAAAATGTTGTTGTTTTGAATTATTATTCCAGTACAGTACCTAAGTTAATTCTTAGAATGTTTGTGTGTGAGATTTTATGTTCTGTAGCATGTTTCACAAATGATACCAAAAGGATGAACTTTATTGCACTTCATGTCCTTTTACATTGAACTTGGAGTGACGTCTCCAAGATGGCGCTGCCTAGAGGGCGACGTCGTGGAGTTCTCAGAGTCAAATTGTTTCTTTGTTCGTGTTAATTTGTTTTATTGGTTGTTTTGTTTGTTCATGTTTTGTACTATGCTCGTCTATGACCGGTCGACCCTACTACAGCTATGAGATCGGAGTCTTCGGATGTGTAGAAAACTGAAAACGCTCGACTCCTATCCTGAGCTAATATGCTATGGTAGCTCAATACTAGCCGCACCCTGGCTAACAATAAGCCCAGGCGGGAAAGGGGAGAATGACAACTCTGGCGCTTGGGTTCGCAGGGGATGAAGGCCGTGTAGCTGGCTGGTGCAATCGCCTCATCGGGTGTACTCTCCTCGAGCCATGTTTTACAGAAACACAGCATGGAGAAGTCCTGTAGATCGATCCCTCTGCGCTGCAATCCGAGCATGAAGCTCGTCTATCTTGTTTCGCAGGGACTGACTATTTTCAAGCAGTATGACCGGAAGTGCTAATCTTCCACTTCTTACCAAGATCCGGAAACTCTGAAAACTCCGCCTGAGCTTATTGTTCCATGCCTTCCGTGAGTATTCCATAGGATGAACGCAAACATTCCGTGGTGCCTTTTGACCATTCGGAAGAGGGCGGAAGGCTTGCGGAACAGTGACAGAACACTTGCGGTATAAGAGGAAAGACCATTTGCGGAAATGATGGAATGTTTGTGGAAGGACTGCAGAACCAAAGGGAACACTGTCAGAAATTTTTTTCGTGAACTTACTTTTGAAAATGTTCAAAAGCACGTTCACAGAAGATTTTGGTCTGCCGAAATCGGAGGAACACATTCGGAATCATACAGAAGCACAGAAGATGAGGGAACAACTGAAGAACGTAGGAGAATGACTGCATTTTTGCTTACGCGAGTCCATGTGTACCATGTGTAATGTCAAGCGACTATTATGTTTTAATTATGTGTTTAATGTATTATTTTAATTGAGGCACTGAGATCGAAAACCCCCATAAATCATATTTCTTGAACTGTGACTTGTGTTTTTTTGTTTGTTTGTTTGTTTGTTTGTTTATCTCAGTCCCTCGATTTGTTTTTTGTTCCCAGGTAGTATATACTAAAACCTTTAATTCTATATATAATTCTGTTTGGAGTTGGTAACTCTGAATGGTGCTCGCCTGACCTGTGCCTGTTGCAGTTAAAATATCTAAAAATAATCTAGAAAAATCTGAATTAATTCACTTATTATTTTGCTGTGTAGTATATCATTCATTCATTTATTTTCTGAACCACTTAATCCAAATTATAAGGGTCACAGGGAGGCTGCACCCATCTTAGCCAGCTCTGGGTGAGGGCAGAGTAGACCCTGGACAGCTTGTCGGGCCATTCCAGGGCAGAAACATGCTAATATCTATGCAGCTACTCTTGATGAAAGTCAGCAATGGTTCTTTTCCAGCTTCTCACCACAGACAGTAAGAAACATGTCCGGCTCAGAGAATGTACCTGAATCGAATAGTATGGAAGACTTCACCACATCTCAACAGGCCTCCAGCCTGCAAACCCTGGCGAAGGCTTAACTCAATTTTAAAATGTAAAAATACAACATAAAATGTAAATTTTACTGTTCATTTCTATTACTATTCACTTCAGGCTCAGTGGAAATTACCTTTACTTTGACCAATTATTATTATTTCTTAATTATTATGAATTAGTCAGTTTAGTAATTTTATTATTAATTATTTATTTCGAGATAGCGGTCCAATCAGATTGCGCCGTTCCCATGTCATGTATACTAAATATAAATTATACATAGTGTACAATTATTTATGCAAATTTTTCTTTCAGCACAAAGTCTATCATTTATGAAAGAAGTCGCTGATGGTACAATGTATCAGTTAAGGGTAAAGCTGTAATTTATGTTTTCCATTGTAATGTTTTTTCCACAAGAATACACACTATGGTCACATCATAGCAAATCATGATTGATTTAAATTTTTTCTGATGACAGCAGGTATCAGCATTTTTTTTGTAATGAGTTTTAAATGTAGCATGTTTATAAAGGATTCATAATCCACTCGTTTTTTTTTTTAAACAGATGTTTTTCATTTGGAATTGGTGAAGGTGCAAGTTCTGCACTCATTAAAGGATTGGCTGAGAACAGCTCTGGCCATGCAGAGTTCATCACTGGAACTGACCGCATGCAGGTCAAAGTAAGACAAAGAGTTCTTTTCCAAAAGTAACAAAGAGAAAATAAAGAATTGTGTTAAAATCTAAAATAATTTAATAATATCAATTTAATTTAAACCTCATTTTAAATACAGACAATTTTTTATTTACTTTTCCAATAACAAATAGAATAGAAACTGATTTTATTAGAAGTATACAGTGGTACCTTGTCTTACAAATTTAATCCGTTCTTAGGGCGAGCTCATAAGCCAAAAAGTTCGTTAGATGAAACAATTATCCAATAAGAAATAACAGAAAACCAATTAATCCGTTCCGACCCCCTCCCAAACTCATATAATCTGCCACAAACATGTATATTTAATATATTGTAATATATTAAATATGTAAAAACAATAAATATTGCATATTAATAATACATGTACATTAACATTAATAATGAGTCTTCTTTTCCTTTTGGCTGTTCCCTTCAGGGGTCGCCACAGCAAATCATCTGCCTCGACCGCACCCTATTCTCTACATCTTCTTCTCATTAATAATAAATAATAATAAAACAAGAATAAACAATAAGTCAACTAACCCTTCCAATCATGGACTGCGGTGAAGATTTCACATGGGTAGGCATGAGGTGATGCGCAACAGAGGAGGAGGAGGAGGAGAGGGAGAATTTTGTGCGTGTGCACGCTTCGAATGCTAGCGAGAAAAAGCTAGTGGTGAGCTCTCACAAGACCAGTACTTATTAAATAGTGGGCGCACACCCCAAGGGGGGCATAGTGTGATGCCAGGGGAAGTGCATTTGACCCTGGGGAACATGCTTTATTGCCATACTGTACTAGAATTGAGTGTAATTGTGCATCCTCTACAGTAGGTGGCAGAGACGCTCTCACTGTGTTCCCTATGGTGTAAGGGAAAAAGTACCGATTAAACGATTTGAAGTACAGTAAACACTATTTATAGTTACACTGGGGAGGGGTTCCTTCCTATAGGAGGCGTGACAGAAATAATTGAGAAGCAATGCACAAGGCGTTTTCAGAACGCGGAATACACAAGGCTAATCGGCCCGGAAAAGTAATTTCCCCAGCAGAGCTCGTAAATCAAAATTTTGCTCATTAGATGGGGCAGATTTGGAAAATTCGTTACAAAAGACAAGTCAAGTAAGTCAAGGTGCCATCTTATTTACAATTTACAGTTTCCTTCTTATTGAACATGTATGTCTTTAATACTCACTGATAGGTTATGCAGTCTTTGCACTATGCTTTGCAACCAGTAGTGGTCGGTATCACTGAGGATTGGGCTGGTTTATCTTTTACCCGACTGAGTCCCCGGATTACTTCACTGTTACATGGACAAAGAGCACTGATTTACGCCCAGTTGAAAGGAGAGGTGAGCTCTTTTTTTAAACACTAATTTGAAGTTATATTTTTTTTTACATTGTGGTTTTCAATGTACTGTTTTTGTTTTTTTTAATCAATGAATTTGAAATTGTTTGTGCATGCTTCATCCTAGAAAAAGTATAATACAAGTAATAAAAAAAATCAGTTCAAAAATGTTGTTAATTTTTAAGTCTCATCCAAGTAAATGACTGATCTACTCAAAATCATAATGACACAAACTTTTTTCTCCAGGAATGTCAGAAAACAGATGCAGAGGGAAAGCTAACAGTGCGGTACCTCTTTGTAGGGCAAGAGGTCTCACACATTGTCAACTTCTCCCTGAAGCCTGCTGATCATAGCGGGTAACTACTGCAGCAAACAGTATTTGAAGGGGTCGTGAATGATCCATTCAAACATTCAAATGTGTCACGCGCCATTCAAACATTCAAATGTGTCATTCAAACGTTAAAACGTGTCATTCAAACATTCAAACACTGCACGAGTTGCTCTCCATTGACTATCTCCCAACATCCCGCCCTGCTGGCCTCCCATTGGCTAGGAGGGATGACGCAGCTCCCTCCCATTGGCTATCTCCCAACATCCCGCCTGTTGGCCTCCCATTGGGTAAGAGGGATGATGCAGATGACACTGCACTTTCATGGAGTTTTTATTTTTTAGCTGAGGCTTTTAACCTTCCGTAAACATTTGTAAGATTATAACTCTGCTAAGAAGACATAAACAACACGAAGTAAATACCTTAAAAAGTATGCTTTTATCATTTTTAAAGGATAGTATTGGGTGCCTTGGAACGAATCACACGTTTTACATCTAAAATGTGGTTCTACTTACGAAAAATCCAGGTTACGAATAAGGCTCTGGAACGGATTATTTTCGTAAGGTGAGGTACCACTGCACATATATATATATATATATATATATATATATATATATTCTTCTTTTACTTTCGGTTGCTCCCTTCAGGGGTCGCCACAGCAAATCATCCGCCTCCATCTCACCCTGTCCTCTGCATCTGCTTTTCTGACTCCAATGTCTTCCTTCACCACATCCATAAATCTCTTCTTTGGTCTTCCTCGAGGCCTTCTGCCTGGTAGTTCCAACCTCAGCATCCTACTGCCAATCACTATCCCTCCTCTGTACATGTCCAAACCATCTCAATCTAGCCTCTCTGACTTTGTCTCCAAAACATCTTACATGGGCTGTCCCTCTGATATACTCATTTCTGATCCTATCCATCCTCGTTACTCCCAGAGAGAACCGCAACATTTTCATCTCCGCAACCTCCAGCTCTGCCTCCTGTCTTTTCCTCAGCGCCATTGTTTCTAAGCCATACAACATCGCTGGCCTCACCACTGTCTTGTACACTTTTCCCTTCATTCTTGCTGACACTCTCCTATCGCACATCACACCGGACACTTTTCTCCAACCATTCCAGCCTGCCTGCACACGCTTCTTCACCTCTTTTCCACCCTCTCCATTGCTCTGGATTGTTGAGCTTAATTGGATTGTTGTACTTAAAATCCTCCACCTTCGTTATCTCTGCTCCCTGTAACATCACCGTTCCTCCTGGGTCCTTCTCATTCACACACATGTATTTGATTTTCTGAGGCTAACCTTCATTCATCTCCTTTCCAGGGCATACCTCCACTTCTCTAGATTTTCCTGCACTTGTTCTCTGCCCTCACTACAGATCACAATGTCATCTGCAAACATCATAATATATATATACACACAGGTCCTTCTCAAAAAATTAGCATATTGTGATAAAGTTCATTATTTTTGTAATGTACTGATAAACATTAGACTTTCATATATTTTAGATTCATTGCACCCCAACTGAAATATTTCAGGTCTTTTATTGTTTTAATACTGATGATTTTGGCAGACAGCTCATGAAAACCCAAAATTCCTTTCTCAAAAAATTAGCAAATCATGAAAAGGTACTCTAAACGAGCTATTAAGCTAATCATCTGAATCAACCAATTAACTCTAAACACCTGCAAAAGATTCCTGAGGCTTTTAAAACCTCCCAGCCTGGTTCATTACTCAAAACCGCAATCATGGGTAAGACTGGGTAAGACTGCCGACCTAACTGCTGTCCAGAAGGCCATCATTGACACCCTCAAGCAAGAGGGTAAGACACAGAAAGAAATCTCTGAGCAAATAGGCTGTTCCCAGAGTGCTGTATCAAGGCACCTCAGTGGGACGTCTGTGGGAAGGAAAAAGAGTGGCAGAAAACGCTGCACAACCAGAAGAGGTGACCGGACCCTGAGGAAGACTGTGGAGAAGGGCCGATTCCAGACCTCGGGGGACCTGTGGAAGCAGTGGACTGAGTCTGGAGTAGAATCATCCGGAGCCACCGTGCACAGGTGTGTGCAGGAAAAGGGCTACAGGTGCCGCATTCCCAAGGTCAAGCCACTTTTGAACCAGAAACAGTGGCAGAAGCGCCTGACCTGGGCTACAGAGAAGCAGCACTGGACTGTTGCTCAGTAGTCCGAAGTGCTTTTTTTCGGATGAAAGCAAATTTTGCATGCCAAAATGCCTGAAGTCCAGTGTGAAGTACCCACAGTCAGTGATGGTCTGGGGTGCCATGTCAGCTGCTGGTGTTGGTCCACTGTGTTTTATCAAGGGCAGGGTCAATGCAGCTAGCTATCAGGAGATCTTGGAGCACTTCATGCTTCCATCTGCTGAAAAGCTTTATAGAGATGAAGATTTCATTTTTCAGCACGACCTGGCACCTGCTCACAGTGCCAAAACCACTGGTAAATGGTTTACTGACCATGGTATTACTGTGCTCAATTGGCCTGCCAACTCTCCTGACCTGAACCCCATAGAGAATCTGTGGGATATTGTGAAGGGAAAGTTGAGAGACACCAGACCCAACACTGTGGATGAGCTTAAGGCCGCTATCGAAGCATCCTGGGCCTCCATAACACCTCAGCAGTGCCACAGGCTGATTGCCTCCATGCCACATTGAAGCAGTCATTTCTGCAAAGGAAATCCCGACCAAGTATTGAGTTCATAATTGAACATAATTATTTGAAGGTTGACTTTTTTGTATGAAAAACACTTTTTTTACTAGCCGGATGAAATATGCTAATTTTGTGAGATAGGGATTTTTGGTTTTTCTTCACTTTTTTGCCAAAATTATCAATATTAAAAAAATAAAAGGCTTGAACTACTGCAGTTGTGTGCAATGAATGTAAAATATATGAAAGCCTAATGTTTATCAGTACATTACAGAAAATAATGAACTTCATCACAATATGCTAATTTTTTGAGAAGGACATATATATACACATACACACACACACACACACACACACACACACACACACACACACACCCACACACACACACATATTGTATTTTCACAACCATAAGGCGCACTTAAAAGTCTTAAATTTTCTCCAAAATGGACGGGATGCCTTATAATGCGGTGTGCCTTATTTGTGCACCGAGTTCCAAAATCTGTAAATGTTGTTGTGTGACTTTGATGAGCGCTCCGCTTGACTGACTGAGAGCATTTCCTGCTGACACTCTGCTCATATAGATTAAAGGCAGACGTGACAGAGGACAGCATGAGAACGTTAACGGGGGAAGTGTGGACATGAAAGAAGACGCTAAAGGCACGCCTCTAGTAGATATATAATGCCAGTATGTGCATTATGCAAAACAACATCGGTTTGGCTAAGGTCCTTGAAAATGGCACCTGCAAAGAGACACACTTACGAAGCACAGTTTAAACTGGAAGCTATCAGCTACGCGGAGGAACATGGGAATCGAGCAGCCACGAAAGAATTCAAGATCAACGAATCCATGGTTCCCAAGTGGAGGAAGCAGGAAAACGAGCTTTGCCAAGTCAAGAAGACGAAGCTGAGTTTTCATGGAAACAAGGCGAGGCGGCCCGAGTTGGAAGACTGACTTGAGCAATGAATTAATGATCAAAGAACAGCTGGGAGAAGCGTTTCTACAGTCACAATTCCACTGAGGGCAATAATGCTTGCAGAAGAAATGAAAATTGAAAGTTTTCGGGGAGGTCTGTCTTGGTGCTTTTGTTTTATGAAACGGCACCATCTTTCCATCCGGGCAAGGACTACCATGGCGCAGCAACTTCCAGCGGATTACAATGAAAAGCTGGCCATGTTCCGCTCCTACTGCAGTTAAAATATTGCCAACAAACACGTCCAGCCCAACCACATCACCAACATGGATGAGGTGCTGCTCACTTTTGACATCCCGGTGAATCACACTGACGAGAAGAAGGGGACCTGCATGTTAGCGATATGCACAACGGGGCATGAAAAGGCGGCTTTTACTGTTTTGCTGGGCTGCCATGCTAATAGACAGAAACTGCCACCTATGGTGATTTTTAAGAGGAAGACGCTGCTTAAAGAGAAGTTTCCAGCTCGAGTCATCGTTAAGGCCAATCAAAAAGGCTGGATGGATGAGGAGAAAATGAAAGAGTGACTGAGTGAGGTGTATGTAAAGAGACAAGATGTTTTTTTCTACGCGTTTCCGTCCCTGTTGATCTGTGACTCCATGTGCACCCATCTCACAGCAGCTGTGAAAAACCAAGTGCAGCAAATGAACTCAGAGCTTGCTATCATTCCAGGAGGCTTGACGAAGGAACTCCAACCACTGGACATCGGTGTAAACAGAGCGTTCAAAGTGAAGTTGCGAACGGTGTGGGAGTGATGGATGACAGATGGCGAACACAGTTTTACTAAGACTGAGCGGCAATGCCGGGCGAGTTACAACACAATTTGGAAATGGATTGCGGATGCTTGGGCTAACGTGTCTGCTTGCACTGTTGTTTGAGCTTTCGCAAAAGCCAGCATCATTTATAAGGAGCCACATGGCAATAAGACTGACTGACAATGACGAGAGGGAACCTGGCATGTTTGATGTTGAAGTAGCATAGCTGTTCATTTTGGATACAGAAGATGAGGACTTTGATGGATTTATGGATGAGGATTGATCAAAAAATAACATGAGTAAATCGCTAAATACTTTAATAAAGTACACCCAAACTGCCTTTTTAAAAACACTTGCTAGCATGCATGTTTTAAGCTAGCGTACCGGTACGTGTAACCATGCCCATGCCCTATAATCCGGTGCGACTTATGTGTCTGTTAAATACAGAAAAAGCACCCGTAACTGAGATCACGCCTTTTAATATAGTGCACCACGGTATATAACACGGTATATTCATTTAGGAATCGAACCCAGGACCTTCTTACTGTGAGGGGGATGTGCTAAGCACGATTCCACCGTGCCCCACACACACACACACACACACACACACACACACACACACACACACACACACACACACACCATATCTTCTTTTCCTTTCGGCTGTTCCCTTCAGGGGCCACCACAGCGAATCATCTGCTTCCGTCTCCCCCTATCCTCTGCATCTTCTCTTACACCAACTACCTTCATGTCCTCCTTCACCACATCCATAAATCTCTTTGGTCTTCCTCTAGACCTTCTGCCTGGTAGTTCCAACCTCAGAATCCTACTACCAATATACTCACTATCCCATCTCTGTACATGTCCAAACCATCTCAATGTGACCTCTCTGACTTTGTCTTCAAAACCTCTTACATTGGCTATCCCTCTGATGTATTCATTCCTGATCCTGTCCATCCTCATTACTCCCAAAGAGAAACTCAACATTTTCATCTCTGCTACCTCCAGCTCTGCCTTCTGTCTTTTCCCCAGGGCCGCTGTTTCTAAACCTTTCAACACCGCCTTGTACACTTTTCCTTTCCTTCTTGCCGATACCTTCCTATCACACATCACACTGGACACTTTTCTCCAACCATTCCAACATGCTAGCACATGCTTCTTCACCTCTTTTTCACACTATTGCTCTGGATTATTGAGCCTTAACTTATTTGACTTATGTCAGGTGCCAGTGCTCTTGTGCCAGTGCCAGTGCTCCGACCACCATGGCTGCCCAGAAGCTCCTGTCCTGCATAGTCTTTCCCATACCATCAATCTGTAGACCAGTGTCTCTTTGCAGCACATCTAGGTATATGAGGGGTGGTCTTCCAAGCCTCCTTCTCCCATGTGTTGGAGACCATAGCACTAAGTTGGAGACTACTTCCTTGCTGTTTCTGACAGAATGTTCAGTGAATTTTAAATGCTTGTTTTGAAAACCAGCATAAAGCTCCTTGTTTGTACAATGTTGCTCCCACTTCATGTTGTGACACACCTTAACATCCTTGTGTAGTAACCGTCCAGCTGGTTCTCCAGTTTAGGGGTGACCATCCATGCCTCAAAGCCGTACAAAAGTACAGACTCTACTGTTGAAGGAAAAAGTTGTGTTTTGAGTTTACTCGGCAGGTCTGACTTCCAGATCTTTTCAAGCTTGTCACAGGCTCTCCATGCTGCTGCCTTGCAGGAGTTGATGTCCATGGAGGTGCTTTCCATGTGGGACCAAAGATACTTGAAGTTCTCCACTTCCTCGAGAGTGGATCAGTCTGTAGTCCTCAAACATACTGGCATCTGCTGGTTGAAGGCCACGAACTTGGTTTTCCTTGCGTTCATATGTAGGCCTACCTTTGCAACTGAGATTTGTACATTCCGGAGTAGCTGCTGTTCTTGCTGGACGACCTCAGAAACGAGTACTATATTGTCAGCAAAGTCCAGGTCCGTCACTGCCCTAGGCCCAATTCTCCTATTCCTTCTCCTCACCAGTTGGAAGCCTAGTTCCTCTTGTCTCCCTTCTATGGCCACTACTGAGTAGTCCAGTACTATTACGAACAAGTATGGTGCCAGGGTGTCCCCTTGCAGGACTTTTACCATTGTGCCCTCGTACATACAACCAATGACACGGACGATCTGCCCTGGGATGCCGTAAGCTTTCAAAATCTTCAGCATCTTGCCCCTGTGGATGGTATCAAATGCCTTCCGAAAGTCTGTGAAGGTGATTATGGTAGGTAGGTTGTGACTTCTTATTCCCTCTATCAGTCTACGTAGTGAAAGTATGTGCCCAACTGTAGATCTTCCTTCTCTGAACCCATTTTGGTTACATCTCAGTAGTCCGTCCACAGCTGACCTTATATGGTTTAACAGCATCTTGTTAAAGACCTTGGCCAACAGGGAGCTCAGGCTGATACCCCTGTACTTGCTCCCTAGTCTAAGATCACCAGATTTAGGTATGGGAATAATGTTTAACAGGAACCACTGCTCTGGCTTTTCTCCCTGAATCAGTACTCAATCCAGAAGAAATCCAGAATGATGTTGTCCAGCCACTTGCATCTCTTCAAAACTTCTGGTGGAGTTCCATCCTCCCCACTAGCCTTTCCTTCCAACAGAGATTTCCTGGATTTCTCATATTCCCCCTTTTCAAACGGGCCCTTCTTGATGTTGAGCTCCTCGTACATGGAATTTCCTCATTCTCCTCCATGACACTAGGGGGATTTCCAAGAAGAGTTTTGAAGTGGTTATACCAGCTCTCAATACTCTCTTCATGTGTGTTCCCTTCCAGTTGTTCCTTTCTAGTTGTCTTTCTGTCAGTGATGTCATTAATGAGTGTCCAGCTCTGTCCATGCTTGCAGTGTGAATGGGCTCTCTCCACCTCTCTGATCTTGTTGTTGAGATCTTCCTCCTCAACTGCTATGTAGCTTGCTTTCAACTTCATTTTGGCTTGATTGTACTCTTGTTTGTTCTTTGCTGTTGTATCCTCCTTGTATTGCCCATATGCAACATTCAGCTCATCTCTAGCCTTCATCACCCTGGGGTCCTCCGAATGCCTTGTCTTTCTTCTCCTTTTCCTGATTGGACCACTTTCTCTGCTGCCTCCTGAGTAGCCTTGATGAACCTCCCGCACCGTTCCGTAGCAGTTTCATCAAGTTCCTGTAGTGGCTGAAACCTATTGTGTACCTCAATTGTGTACTGCTCTTGCATGTCTCTTGTGGTTTTGAACAGGTTCCAGTCGTCCTGCCATTTCCTTGGCTCTGCTTTCTTCTTCCACAGGCTCAGTCTGACCCTGGCAGATACGATTCTGTTATCCGAGCCGACACTTGCAAAGGAACTGTATGCCTCCACTTTCAGCATGCTTTTGCACCACTTTCTGCGTGGTTTAGCTGGTACTTGATGCTTTCTGGGCTGATGAAGGGCCAAAGCTTATCTGCCTTCCAAAAGTTGGTGTGAGTACTTTGAAGAGCTAATGAAGAAGGAAAATGAGAGAGAAAAAAGAGTAGAAGAGGTGACTGTTAAGGACCAGGAAGTAGCAAAGATTAATAAGGGTGAAGTGAGGAGGACATTGAAGAGGATGAAGAATGGAAAGGCAGTTGGTCCTGATGACATACCAGTGGAGGTATGGAAGTGTCGAGGAGAGGAAGCAGTAGATTTTCTGACAAGAACATTTAACAAGGTCTTAGAGAGTGAGAGGATGCCAGAGGAATGGAGGAGAAGTGTGCTGGTGCCCATTTTTAAGAACAAGGGAGACATGCAGAGTTGTGGCAACTACAGAGGGATAAAGTTGATGAGCCATACGATAAAATTATGGGAAAGAATAGTGGAAGCTAGACTAAGGGCAGAGGTCAGCATTTGTGAACAACAGATTGGTTTCATGCCAAGAAAGAGCACCACAGATGCAGTGTTTGCCTTGAGGATGTTAATGGAGAAGTACAGAGAAGGTCAGAGGGAGCTGCATTGTGCCTTTGTGGATCTGGAGAAAGCATATGACAGGGTGCCGAGAGAAGAACTGTGGTATTGCATGAGGAAGTCTGGAGTGGCAGAGAAGTATGTTAGAGTGGTGCAGGACATGTATGAGAGATGTAAGACTATGTGTAATGTATGTGAGGTGTGCTGTCGGTGTGACAGAAGAGTTCAAGGTGGAGGTGGGACTGCATCAAGGGTCAGCTCTCAGCCCCTTCTTGTTTGCTATGGTGATGGACAGGCTGACAGATGAGGTTAGACAAGATTCCCCATGGACTATGATGTTTGCAGATGACATTGTGATCTGTAGTGAGAGCAGAGAACAAGTGCAGGAAAATCTAGAGAAGTGGAGGTATGCCCTGGAAAGGAGGGGAATGAAGATTAGCCTCAGTAAGACAGAATACATGTGCATGAATGACAAGGACCCAAGAGGAACGGTGAGATTACAGGGAGCAGAGATAAGAAAGGTGGAGGATTTTAAGTACTTAGGCTCAACAATACAGAGCAATGGAGAGTGTGGAAAAGAGGTCAAGAAGCGTGTGCAGGCAGGTTGGAATGGTTAGAGAAAAGTGTCCGGTGTGATGTGTGACAGGAGGGTACCGGCAAGAATGAAAGGAAAAGTGTACAAGACGGTGTTGAGGCCAACGATGTTGTATGGTTTAGAAACAATGGCCCTGGGGAAAAGACAGGAGGCAGAGCTGGAGGTAGCAGAGATGAAAATGTTGAGGTTCTCTTTGGGAGTAACAAGGACGGATAGGATTAGGAATGAGCACATCAGAGGGACAGCACATGTAAGACGTTTTGGAGACAAAGTCAGAGAGGCTAGATTGAGATGGTTTGGACATGTACAGAGGAGGGATAGTGAGTATATTGGTAATAAGATGCTGAGGCTGGAACTACCAGGCAGAAGGCCTAGAGGAAAACCAAAGAGACGATTCATGGATGTGGTGAAGGAGGACATGAAGGTCGTTGGTGTCAGAGAAGAAGATTCAAAGGATAGGGTGAGATGGAGGCAGATGATTCGCTGTGGCGACCCCTGAAGGGAAAAGCCAAAAGGAAAAGAAGAACAGCTCTTCAAAGAACTCTTTCCATCTTCCCAGCACATTTCTCTCATCAGTCAATACATTTCCCACTCTGTCCTTAATCACTTTAACTTGCTACACGTCCTTCCCATCTCTATTTCTCTGCTGTGCCAACCTGTATAAATCATTTGCTCCCTCCATATTGTCCAACCTGGCATACAAGTCATCATACGCCCTCTGTTTGGCCTTTGACATCGCTACCTTCACCTTACATTGTGTTTCCCTGTACTCCTGTTTACTCTCTTCAGTCCTCTCACTGTCCCACTTCTTCTTAGCTAACCTCTTCCTTTGTACACACTCCTGCATGTCCTCATTCCACCACCAAGTCTCATTGTGTACTTTCCTTCCAGAGGATACACCAAGTACTCTCCTACCTGTCTCCCTGATCACATTAGCTGTAGTTGCCCAGTCATCTGGAAGCACTTCCTGACCACCCATAGCCTGTTTCAACTCCTCCTTGAAGACAACACGACACTTTAACTTTTTCAGCTTCCACCACTTTGTCTTCTGCTCTACCTTTGCCATCTTCACCTTGCTCACCATCAGCGTCATCATGCACACCACCATCCTATGCTGTTTGGCAACACTCTCACCCACTACTACTTTGCAGTCACTTATTTCCTTCAAATTACATCGTTTACACAAGATGTAGTCTACCTGTGTGCTCCTACCTCAGCTTTTATAAGTCACCCTGTGCTCCTTTCTCTTCTGAAAGAAAGTATTCACCACAGCCATTTCCATCCTTTTTGCAAAATCAAGCAACATCTGTCCTTCTGCGTTCCTGTCCTGGATCCCAAACCTGCCCATCACTTCCTCCTATTCTGCATCACTTCATCGAACTCACTTCAGAATCTCTCCTTCTCTTCTCGCTCACATCCCGCCTATGGGGCATAAGCATTAACAACATTGAACATAACGCCTTCAATTTCTAACTTGAGACTCATCACTCTGTCTGACACTCTTTTCACTTATGGAACATTCCTGACAAACCCCTCCTTCAAGATGACTCCTATTCCATTTCTCTTCCCATCCACACCATGAGAACACAGCTTTAACCCTGCTCCTAAGCTTCTAGCATTGCTATCTTTCCACCTGGTCTCCTGAACACACAGTCTGTCCTCTGCATCATGTCAGCCAGCTCTCTACCCTTTTCTGTACACTCTATGTGTGTACAGACGCTCCTTGACTTATGTTTTTAATTAGTTCCGGACGGCCGAACTTAAGTTGAAAGTGAACGTAAGTTGTTACAGTGACGTAAGACGTGTGACGTATGATTTATAATGCTCATACTTTATTATACATCAATAACTACCATTACCTTATCTCATAAAACATCGCTAAATCAATTATTGTAAACATAACATTGTAAAATAATATCAAATATATCAAATAATATCAACATTAATTTCAAATAAATTATATTCAAGCAAAATAATTTCAAATTGATAAATTTTAATCAAATTCACTCATCAAGTATCAAGTACAGTATCAAATATAACCTTTAACATTCTCTATGATGTGATTTTTCTGCTTGTAAATGGTTCCGATGGTCGACGAATGGCCACATGAAGCTTAAAACAGCCAATCAACGCTTACAATATGTGAGGTGCTCAATACTGAAAGTAGTGCACTTGCTGAAAGTAGTTTACTTGCTTGAAACAAAACGAGGGTGATACGGTCTTTTGGTCTTTTAAGTTCGCAAGGGCACCATTGAACTCGTTTAGAACACAGCCTGCACTAATGAAGTCTCCCAGCAAAGTGGAGAGTTCTTTCTTTTGTGTAAGTAAGTACGTAAACTTTATTCAAGAGATGCATACAAAGAACAAGTACAAATCCTAATGAATATTAATATAAAAATAAGTATACACAGGATTTTGCTAAAAGATAATAAATATCTGTAATTGGTGGATTTGGGTTTTTATTCATTGTACTCTTTGCTTAACTGAACATGCATGTGATTGTGCCGATCCGAGCAGATAGTTAATTGATCTCTGTGTATGAGACTTGCACCCATGTTAGTAGGCTTATGCTTCTGAGCAACTATATTTGCTTAGGGTTACAAAAGTCCGCAAAAACAGTGTAAACACAAAGATCACAGAGATGATGTCGTAACACAAGAGTAACACGCTATATAACTGATAAACTGATATATATATATATATATATATGCTTCCGAAATCCCCGCAATATGAAAATGAAGCCATTTTCGTATCGCGGAGATTTCGTAAGTAGGGGTGGCATCTTACATGTTAAACGCCTAATTCGTTCCAAGGCTCCAGTCCTTGGACTGGATAAACCCCATAAACCCTTTAAAAATGATAAAAGTACACCGATTTTGTATGAAATATGTGTTAAAAGTAAAATAAAATTATTTCTTAAACCATTTTATTAACATATTAAACCATTTTATTAACATATTTATTAATGAAACCATTAGTCAACATTTTTTATTAACACACGCACACACCTCTGTCTCTCTCTCTCTCTCTCTCTCTCTCTCTCTCTCTCTCTCTCTCTTTTTCTCTCTTTCTATCTCTCTCTAGCTCCTTTTCTCGCTTGCTCTGCGGGCCACGCCCACAAGATGTGAATTCAAAGCGCATTCCCTGCTTGACAAACTCAATTTTGATTTGATTCCTTGAGAGATCGGGATGCCAGATGAGCTCAAATGCACCCACATTTATTAAACATTTACTGAATTAAACAACTTAAAAAACTAAACTAAAAACTAAAGAGTGAAGCTTCCTTCTGACTCCATCTGGGAGGCCAGTGGGGCTGGATGTTGAAATTTTGATTGGCGCATTTGAATTTTGAATTTCTTTTCGTAACTTCAGAAAATGTTTTTTTTGTAATCTGGGGATTTTGTACAAAGGGGTCTTTGTAAATTGGGGTCGACTATATATATATATATATATATATATATATATATATATATATATATTCTATATATTCTATATATTTCTGTAGTTTGTAAACAATTGATGCGATAGGTACGTCTAAACTCAAAATCGAAAAAATGTAAAATGGTTGAATGTAAGTCGGGGAGCGTCTGTATAAATAAAGTTTTTGTGTGTGCTTAATTAAAAATCAAACAATGGTATTTATTTTATTTAATTTATTTATTTATTTATTTATTTTACAAACTTCTATGTGCGCGTGCAGACTTGCCATCCACAGGCTGGGTGCTCGCTCTCTGATTCGCACTTTGGAAAAGGAGGAGCAGGATGCTGGCCCCAATAAAGAAGCTCTAAAGGCCAGAGTGGTGGAGCTGAGTAAGCAGTCTGGAGTCAGCAGCTCACACACAGCCTTCATAGCTGTCAATAAGGATAACAAACAGGCAGTGAAAGGACCACTGGTGAAAACAAGAATCCATACCAGTCAGTATTTTGAAGGATATTCAAACGACATTGAAATTCAATGCAAGTTTTTTGCTTTAATGGAGAGCAGATAAATGATGGAGCCCCTTTCTTTTGTTTTTCAGAAATGATGGGTCGAAGTACTGCATCACGTTCAGTTTGTAAGTAACTTTTATTGACCAGTTAATGTTGTTACAATGTCGAATATCCATGTTAGACCATGCCAGAGTGTCAAGAAACACACTTAAATTCAACATTTCAGAGGAGCGGGGAAAGGAGCTTTTTGAAGAACCCTGGTGTTTTTTGGATTAGGAATTGTACTTTCGGGCTCCACTGATGTTCAAGAGTAAAATAAAGGTCTGAAAATGGGTCTGACTTTTAATCAAAGAAATGTACTATGGCTAGTCCTCACTTAATGACGGGGTTACATTCTGTAGACCCCATCATGAAGCAATTCTGTCGTTAAACGAACCCCACTTTAGTAGATATTTTACTTGGTTTGTATTTGTACGGTGAGCGACTGTATTGCATACGTATAGACCGTTGAACGTGAGAAGCCATAATTGCTAGCAATCGCTTGAACTCTCTTAGCTAGAGTGTGGTGAGTGTGTGTGTGCAAGTGTGTGTGTGTGTGTGTGTGTGTGTGTGTGTGTGTGTGTGTGTGTGTGTGTGTGTGTGTGTGTGTGTGTGTGTGTGTGTGTGTGTGCAAGTGTGTGTGTGTGTGTGTGTGTGTGTGTGTGTGTGTGCGCGCGCAAGTGTGTGTGTGTGTGTGTGTGTGTGTGTGTGTGTGTGTGTGTGTGTGTGTGTGTGTGTGTGTGAGAGTAGGGACACAGGATGGGAGATGCTGACGATACTGGATATGTGTGAACATTGCACACACTCACAACTCGGCTGTTTTGTTTCTGCTGTGACTTGAGAACAGTAAAAGTGTATTTTTGATCATTTTTGACCATTTTTAACATGCTGTTGTAACTCTGAATTGTTGTTAATTGAGTTTGTCGTGAAGTGAGGATCGCCTGTATTTAATAAAAAACAATAATGCCATTATAAATTTGATAGCAGCAACAAGTTTTTAAAAAGTTGTGACAGGGTCATGTTTACCACTGGAGGCATCCCTAACTTTAACAACAGTCCTTAAGTGTTTCAGAACTCTGGAAACCAGCTGTTGGACTCTGGAGAGAGGATTGTTGTCCCATTCTTGTCTAAATGCCAAGTCTTCTTTGTTGTATTTTTGTTTCATGACGTGCTACTCATTCATTTTCTAGTCTACTTAGTCATCATGATTGTCACAGGGAGGCTGGTGCCCATCTCAGTCAACTCTTTTCAAGGGCAGGGAACACTCTGAACTGCTCAGCAGGCCATCGCAGGGCCAACACACACACATACACACACACACACACACACACACACACACACACACACACACACACACACACACACACACACACACACACAAAACCTTACCCACTCACACTTACTCCATGGGGTGAGTTGGAACAGCCAATTTGCCTATGCATGTTTTTAGACTATGGGAAGAAATCGGAGTACCCCATGGAAACCCATGCAAGCACAGGGAGAACATGTAAACGCCACACAGAAATACCTGAGTATCAAACCCAGGCCTTCATGCTGTGAAATCGACATGCTAACCACTCCGCCACCGTGCCGTCTATGATATGGCAGATGTTTTAAATCGAGGATAGGTCCCAACATCAGGGCTCTGCTATCTTCTACTTTATTCTGTCTTCCTTTCGGCTTTTTTCCCTTTTACTTGGGCGTCGCCACAGCGAATCATCTGATTCGCACGTTTGATTTGGCAGAGGTTTTTACGTCGGATGCCCTTCCAGCAAGGGACAGAAACACACTGAAGACTTTGCAGCCTACTCCTTACGAAAGTCAGCAATGGTTCTTTTACATGCCTCTCTCCATAGACAATGAGAGACATGGCCCGCCTTTGATAACCCAGTTAGCTGCACTGGGGGGGACAGTGACAACCTTGTGGAGAGTGGGACTCAAACCCCCAACCTTTGGATCAGCGATCCAGCGCCCTATACCACTAGACCACCACTGCCCCTATTACTTTATTATACCTTATCTTGCTAAAATATGATAGACCATCCTAAAAAAGATGTCACTTACTTGTGAATGCTGCCAAATTAATAATAAGAGATGCAGGCTTTTAGAAATGCAGCCATGAGGCGGGGGGGGCACTAATCAGTGTCTCTCTCCCCCTAATGCCGGTCCCAAGCCCGGATAAATGCAGAGGATTGCGACAGGAAGGGTATCCGGCGTAAAACTTCTGCCACATTAAAAATGCAAATGGTCAAAACAAAATTCATACCGGATCGGTTGAGGCCCGGGTTAACAACGACCGCCATCAGTGCTGTCAACCAACAGGGTGCTGATGGACATTGGACTACTGTTGGTCGAAGATGTCGAAGAAGGAGAGGCGGGAGGCGTGTCCGTAGGCAGAGAGAGAAGAGGAAAGGCGTGAGCCTAGGACTGAGAGTAGGGACTTTGAATGTTGGAAAAGGTAGAGAGCTGGCTGACATGATGCAGAGGAGGAAGGTGGACATGCTGTGTGTTCAGGAGACCAGGTGGAAAGGTAGCAAAGCTAAATGCTTAGGAGAAGGTTTAAGATGTTTTATTACGGTGTGGATGGGAAGAGAACTGGAGTAGGAGTCATCTTGAAGGAGGGGTTTGTCAGGAATGTTCTCGAAGTGAAAAGAGTGTCAGACAGAGTGATGAGACTCAAGTTAGAAATTGAAGGTGTGATGGTCAATGTTGTTAGTGCTTATGCCCCACAGACAGGATGTGAGCTAGAAGAGAAGGAGAGATTCTGGAGTGAGTTAGATGAAGTGATGCAGAGTACCCCCAGAGGTAAAAGAGTGGTCATTGCGGCAGACTTCAATGGACATGTTGGTGCAGGCAACAGAGGGGACGAGGAAGTGATGGGCAGGTTTGGTATCCAGGACAGGAACACAGAAGGACAGATGTTGATAGATTTTGCAAAAAGGATGGAAATGGCTGTGGTGAATACTTTCTTCAAGAAGAAACAGGAGCATAGGGTGACTTATGAAAGCGGAGGTAAGAGCACACAGGTAAACTACATCTTGTGTAGGCGATGTAATTTAGATGAGCTTATGAGAAGCAGATCATTGGTGACCTTCAAATTCCCTAGGTAGCCATGTGATGGGACAGAATATCTTATGGGTGGGTAAGGAATATTACGAAATTAGGAATCATTTAACGATAAGACAGTCTTTATTACTGGGTGCATTCGGTCCAATAAAATGTATTCTGAGAAGAAATGGCATCTTTCACAAAGTGGTGAATGATTTTGAAGTGTATACAGTGCTGTAATTTCTTCACCCTTAGTTAGTTATTTGTTGAATTTGTAAGTGTTAAAATATTTGTAAAACATGAATGTATGAATAAATAAAATTCAATGCTTCATGTAAGACAATGCCTCATGTTATTTCTTGTTTCATGGTGTTTAGCTCCTGTCAAGCACAAAGGGGGTAAGAGACACTTCATTTGAATTAATAATAAATCAATAAAGTAAATTAATAAATAAATTAAGACAATTGAACCATCACTGATGTGTTATGAATTTTAGAACATGATGCAGTTGGGTCCTCATGTTGATTACTTGTGCAGAAGTGGCTGTATGTACAGGATAAAGGACTTTCATCTATTAATCATTTCTTAGTGATGCAAGAACCTAAGACATGGCCTTCATGTTTGCGGGAAAAAAGCAAAAAAAGTTCCATTTTGCTTGTTTGACATCAGTGCATGATATGACCTTCACTTACAAGTTTTCTCTAAGAAAAATGACACATTTTGATTTTATAACCTGTGTTTTGTTTTATTTTATTAAAATAGGTTTTTTGACAACGATGAAAGGTTTCTTTAGATCCCGTAAGTATTGCAGTTTTATATTTCCTAACTACTTTTCAACATTAGACTGAAGTCTGCCTTTTTTTCCTGCTATAGTTTGTAGGATAGCACAATGGCATAGCGGTTAGCACATCAGCCTTACCAAGGCTCTGGGTATCGGTCCAATTTATATATATATATATATATATATAAAAGCCCCTGACTGACGTATACGTATATATGTATTTAATTTCTTTCTTCCTTTCGGCTTTTACCCGTTCTCGAGAGACCCACAGCGAATCATCTGATTCGCACGTTTGATTTTGGCAGAGGTTTTTACGTCGGATGCCCTTCCTGTCACAACCCTTTTTTAGCAAGTGACAGAAACATGCTGACGACTTTGCAGCTACTCTTTACGAAAGTCAGCAATGGTTCTTTTACATGCCTCTCACCATAGACAGTGAGAGACATGGCCCGCCTTTGATAACCCAGTTAGCTGCACTGGGGGCAGTGACAACCCCGTGGAGAGTGGGACTCAAACCCCCAACCCCTGGATCAGCGATCCAGCGCCCTATACCACTCGGCCACCACTGCCCCTATATTTTTGGTTTACCTATACAGCACAAAATGAAATAATGGAAACATCAGTTATTTACTTATATGAGACAAATACAGTATTTTGCTTTTCTTCTTTCCTCTTCTTTTTTCTCATTTGGTCGCCCTTGTTGACTCTTACCTGTGCCATTATTTAACATTAATTTTGACAATATGGATTTTCTGATTAATGAAAATGTTGTGCTCAATTTTTGAAGGTTTCTGGGAAACTAAAACTGTTTTCAATGTTTTAGGTCCCAAGAGTCTTCGAAACGCAGGTACTGTTTGGTAGGCACTGGTTCTTGAGTGTGCAAATACTAATATATACAGACGCTCCCTGATTTACGTTTTTAATTGGTTCCGGATGGCCGAACTTAAGTTGAAAGTGAATGTAAGTTGTTACAGTGAAGTATGACATATGACGTGTGACATATGATGCTCATACTGTACTATACATTCATAAATACCATTACCGTATCTCATAAAACCACCCCTAAATCAATTATTATAAATATTAACATTGTAAAACAATATCAAATATCTCAAATAATATCAACATTAATTTCAAATAAATTAAATTCAAGCAAAATAATTTCAAATTGATACATTTTAATCAGATTCACTTATCAAATATCAAATACAGTATCAAATATAACCTTTAACATTCTCTATGATGCGATCTTTCTGCTTGTAAATGGTTCCGACGGTCAACGGATGGTCACTTTACATGAAGCTGAGATGAGTCACACATTACATTCCGGTCTTTTAAGTGAGCAAGGATGCCGTGAAACTCGTTTAGTTCTCAGCCTGCACCGATGTGAATCACTCGCAGAGCAGAGAGTTCTCTTTCTTTTCTGGATTCGGGTTTTCATTAATTTTACAACTCTCTTTGCTTAACTGAGTATGCATAATAGATTGCGCAAATTTGAGCAGATAGTTAATTCATCTCTGTGTATGAGACTTGCACCCATGCTAGTCGGCTGACACTTCTGACCAACCATATTTGCTTAGGGTTACAAAAGTCCGCAAAACAGTGTAAACACAAAGATCACAGAGACAAGGTCTTAACACAAGAGTAACACATTATGTAATGATGATATATATATATATATATATATATATATATATATATATATATATATATATAAAACTGAACTGGGAAGAAGGAGGGGCACGTTTAGTCTGTCATTTGTAAACAATGGATGCAGCATTACGTAGGTACGTCTAAACTCAAAATTTGACTTTTTTTTAAAAAGTAAAACGGATGAACGTAAGTCAGGAGCATCTGTATGTGTGGGTGTGTATATATATATATATATATATATATATATATATATATATATATATATATATATATATATATATATATATATATACCATTATTCAGCATTTTTAGTAACACACACACACACACACACACACACACACACACACACACACACACACACACACACACACACACACACACACACAACTCTCTTTCCTCCCTCTCTCTCTCTCTCTCTCTCTCTCTCTCTCTCTCTCTCTCTCTCTCTCTCTCTCTCATACAAGGGCCCGCTTCCAGTTGTCTGATCTAGCTGAAATTTTGCATGTGCAATGATTTATATCTCTAGGGGTTATGTGGCAAATTACAGCTCTGATCTAATTGTGTTTTCTGATTTACAAGTGTGTGAACTGAGTCAGGTGTGAAATGGAGCCTGTTGAGTGTCACGCAGTGATCCAATTTTTGTATTTGAAAGGACGCACACCACAGGAGACTTGTGATGAAATGAAATAAACTTATGGTGATAATGCCCCATCATATGACCTTGTAAAATGCTGGCATCGTGAATTCAAACATGGCCGGAAGTCTGTGGAAACAGCTCCCAAACTTGGTCGCCCCCTTTCTGACATTGATGAGGCATCTGTCCGTCAAGTTGAGGCTGCCATTTTGGAAGATCGGCACATTACTATTCGCCAAATACCCCAAGAGCTCAAGATTAGTACAGGGTCTGTGGAAACTATCCTTTATGGCTATTTGCATATGCATAAGGTGTCTGCCACATGGATTCCCAGGTTACTAACACCTTTCCAGAATCGAGAACGCGTTGAGTGCTCGAGGATGAATTTGGAGATGTGAAAAGAAGATGAGTCTTTTTTCAAAAGACTGAGTCCACAGGATAAAATCTGGGTGTATCACTTCTTTCTTCTTTTCCTTTCAGCTTTTCCCTTCAGGGGTCACCACAGCAAATCATCTGCCTCCATCTCACCCTATTCTCTGCGTCTTCTACTCTTACTCCAACTGCCTTCATGTCCTCCTTCACCACATACATAAATCTTCACTTTGCTCTTTCTCTCGGCCTTCTGCCTGGTAGTTCCAACCTCAGCATCCTACTACCAATATACTCACTATCCCTCCTCTCTACATGTCCAAACCATCTCAATCTAGCCTCTCTGACTTTGTCTCCAAAACGTCTTACATGGGCTGTCTCTCTGATGTGCTCATTCCTGATCCTATCCATCCTCATTACTTCCAAAGAGAACCTCAACATTTTCATCTCTGTTACCTCCAGCTCTGCCTCCTGTCTTTTCCTCAGAGCCGCTGTTTCTAAACCTTACAACATTGCTGCCTGCTTCTTCACCTCTTTTCCACACTCTCCATTGCTCTGGACTGTTGAACCTCAGTACTAAAAATCCTCCACCTTCCTTATCTCTGCTCCCTGTAACCTCACCGTTCCTCTCGGGTCCTTGTCTTTCATTTGGGTCCTTGTCTTTCAAAATCTGGGTCTATCACTATGATCTAGAAACCAAAGCCCAGTCAATGCAGTGGTCTCATCACCTCCAAAGAAGGCAAGGGCGCAGCCCGCCGCTGGCAACGTCATACTCACAGTCTTCTGGGACCAGGATGGAGTAGTGATGACAGATTTCCTGGCAAAGGGTACAACAATTAAAGGAGCCTATTATGCTTCACTTTTGAGGAAATTAAGAGAAGCTATCAAAATAAAGAGGTGGAGTAAGATCAGCAAAGGTATCCTCCTCTTGCAGGACAATGCTCCGGTCCACAACTTGCATGTCGCCAGATCAGAAGCACAGGCGTGTGGCTTTCCTGACCTTGCACCCACTGACTTTCACCTCTCCCCAGTCATGACGTTGTTTTTGAAAGGAAAGTCAGATGATGCAGGCTTGATTTCTGAAGTCACGTCATGGTTGGAGGACCAACCTGGGGTGTTCTACAAAAACGGTCTCTAGAGCTGCATCAAATGATGGGAGAAATGCATAACTCTGGGTGGTTCCTATGTAGAAAAAGACTAATAACTGTGGCAAGTTTCGTTGCTCTACTGCTATGGGAAGTGGGTCAGGGGCATTACTTATTGAACATATATATATATATATATATATATATAAAACCTTCACCTTTACATTGTGTTTCCCTGTACTCCTGTTTACTCTCTTCGGTTTTCTCAATGTCCCACTTCTTCTTAGCTAACCTCTTCCTTTGTACACACTCCTGCACTTCTTCATTCCACCACCAAGTCTCCTTATCTACTTTCCTTCCAGATGACACACCAAGTATTCTCCTACCTGTCTCCCTGATCACATTAGCTGTAGTTGTCCAGTCATCTGGAAGCACTTCCTGACCACCCAAAGCCTGTTTCAACTCCTCCTTGAAGACAACCCGACACTCTTCCTTTTTCAGCTTCCACCACTGTCTTCTGCTCTACCTTTGCCTTCTTCACCTTCCTCACCATCAGCATCATTCTGCACACCACCATCCTATGCTGTTTGGCAACACTCCCACCCGCTACTACTTTGCAGTCACTGACTTCCTTCAAATTACATCACCTGCACAAGATGTAGTCTACCTGTGTGCTCCTACCTCCACTTTTATAAGTCACCCTATGCTCCTCTCTCTTCTGGAAGAAAGTATTCACCACAGCCATTTCCATCCTTTTTGCAAAATCTACCAACATCTGTCCTTCTGCGTTCCTGTCCTGGATACCAAACCTACCCATCACTTCCTCGTCCCCTCTGTTTCCTGCACCAACATGTGCATTGAAGTCTGCCCCAACTCTTTCACCTCTGGGGGTACTCTGCATCACTTCATCTAAGTCACTCCAGAATCTCTCCTTCTCTTCTCGCTCACATCCTGTCTGTGGGGCATAAGCACTAACAGCATTGGACATCACACCTTCAATTTCTAACTTGAGACTCATCACTCTGTCTGACACTCTTTTCACTTCTAGAACATTCCTGACAAACTCCTCCTTCAAGATGACTCCGACTCCATTTCTCTTCCCATCCACACCATGATTAAACAGCTTAAACCCAGCTCCTATGCTTCTAGCCTTGCTACCTTTCCACCTGGTCTCCTGAACACACAGTATGTCCATCTTCCTCCTTTGCATCATGTCAGCCAGCTCTCTACCTTTTCCTGCCATAGTTCCAACATTCAAAGTCCCTACTTTCAGTCCTAGACTCATGCCTTTCCTCTTCTCTCTCTGGCAACGGACACGCCTCCCGCCTCTCCTTCGACGTCTTCGACCAACAGTAGTCCAATTTCCATCAGCACCCTATTGGTTGACAGCACTGATGGCGGTCGTTGTTAACCCGGGCCTCGACCGATCCGGTATGTCATTCTTTCTTGTGATTCGCATATTTTATTTGGTATTTGTTTTACGCCAGATGCCCTTCCTGACGCAACCCTCTGCATTTATCCGGGCTTGGGACCAGCGTGAGGGAGAGACACTGGTTTGTGCCCCCCCCTCACGGCTGCATTATCCAAATTACTTACATGAAAGCTGAAAATAAACAGAAAACAGCTACAGTCATAAAAAAAAAAGACCCTTTAATTTTTCCTCCCGGTGCTGTTCATTTAAATATTTTCGATGTAAAATCGAGCCAATCAACATGAATGTCAACTTTAGCATGGCACGTTGAACCAATCAAAACAAAGGTCAACTTTAGCACATGGCACAAAGCACATGGCCAGGAATGTATGAAGTTAGTGAGCAGGAGAATGGGGTGAAAAATACTCGTCATCATATTCTAATAGGTCCAAATCTGGCTCATCGCTTCATTCATTCAGAGCATCCCATAGTTTTGCTGTAGCAGTTTCTAGTGCAATGGTTCCTAACCTTATTAGAAGTACTGAACCCCATGAGTTCATGTGTGCATTCACAGAATTTCATATGTGCATTCATGGGTGTATGTTTTACTGGGGCACCAAAATGAATAGTCTATTAACATCACTGTGTTCAAAGAACAAAACCAATACAATGCAGTAACTCAACAAATTACAGACCTTTTCACAAAGATATGACCTTTTTTAATACTACCACACTTAAATGGTTTTAATTTTTAACCTTA
>CM045742.1:9010000-9395000 GCA_024760905.1 Plotosus lineatus | reverse complement strand
AACTCACTTTTACAGGCAGTGATCGCCTCATCTTACCATTACAGAGACTGATTGAATAAAATTGGTAAGTTTGATCTACCATTTTGCTTGCAGTACACATGGGAGGTTATTAGGCGTAAGATGAAAAAAAAAAAAAACAACACAGGCGCGGGGTGTGTGTGTGTGTGTGTGTGTGTGTGTGTGTTGACTAAGCACACTGACTCAGTGATGTTTCATATTTTTGGTTTTCCTTTACAGAGCGAAGTCAAAGAAGTGACTGTGAAACCTTGATGTATTCAAGTAAGAAAATATTTTTCGGTTTATTCTTTAATCTTATTTTTTTTCTCATTTGGTCTCTTTTGTTGACTCTTGCCTGTGCCATTATTGAACATTAATTATGACAATATGGATTTTCTTATTTATGAAATTGTTGTGCTCAATTTTGAAAAGTTTCTGTGAAACTAAACCTGTTTTTATAGTTTTAGATTGCAAAAGTCTTCGAAAGGCTGGTACTGTTTGGTCGACACTGTTTTTTTTGTGTGTGTGTGTGCAAATACTTTATACTTAATACTTCATATATATATATATATATATATATATATATATATATATATATATATATATATATATATATATATATATATATATATATATATATATATATATATATATATATATATATATATATAAAATATACTAATAGGGGCAGTGGTGGTCTAGTGGTATAGGACGCTAGATCGCTGATGCAAAGGTTGGGGGTTCGATTCCCACTCTCCACAAGGTTGTCACTGTTGTCCCCAGTGCAGCTAACTGGGTTATCAAAGGCTGGCCATGTCACTGTCTACGGTGTGAGGCATGTAAAAGAACCATTGCTGACTTTCGACAAGAGTAGGCTGCAAAGCTGTCGGCGTGTTTCCGCCTTGCGATGGCCTGGTGAGCTGTCCAGGGTGTACTCTGCCCTCGCCTGAAGTTGGCTGGGATAGGTGCCCACGACCCTAATTCGGATTAAGCGGTTACAGAAAATGATAATATACTAATTATATATATATATATATATGTATATAAAATCTTGTCTGTGTGTGTATAATTAAATTATACTCAATATATGTTAAAAGGAAAGTGGAAAGGTTTTAGGCACATTCAAAAAAAAAAGCTGTTGAGTAATGATACCTTAATTTATACATAATGAAAGTGAATATCTTGTCGTGGGTGGCATGGAGCTCTCAAAGGAAAATAAATTTTAAAATCATAGTGGTGTATCTTCTATACTATTAAACACAAATGAAGGAGAAAATACTTTTTTCCATGCAGCAGATGTCTGGGGTTAGGTTGAAAAAAGGGGAAAAAAAGCTTGTTGGCATGTAGATGGCACCTGATGGTTGTTTTGGAGACTTTGTGACCCCAAGATGCTCCTATTTGTTGTGATTCTTTAAAAGTGAGCTTTAGAGGACTTTTTATTTCTCTTACTATCCACCTCACTGGGCGTGGCAGTCAATTAACCTTGCGTCCTCGTCCAGGCATTTTCAGAATGGAAAATTCCACAATCACCTGACCCACCACCAGAGTGCATGCGCAACTCGGTCTGTCTGTCTGTCTTTCGGCTTTTTCCCTTTTACTCGGGAGTCACCACAGCGAATAATCTGATTCGCACATTTGATTTGGCAGAGGTTTTTACGTCGGATGCCCTTCCTGTCACAACCCTTTTTAGCAAGGGACAGAAACACGCTGACGACTTTGCAGCCTACTCTTTACGAAAGTCAGCAATGGTTCTTTTACATGCCTCTCACCATAGACAGTGAGAGACATGGCCCGCCTTTGATAACCCAGTTAGCTGCACTGGGGGGGACAGTGACAACCTTGTGGAGAGTGGGACTCGAACCCCCAACCTTTGGATCAGCAATCCAGTGCCCTATTATACTACTAGACCACCACTGCCCCTTCCAGACCCAAACAGCTGAGTCCCACCACGCATGCCCCAGTTATACAAAACAAAACCATGCTATATGTTGCCATTTGACCAAGCACGCTGACTCAGTGATGCTTCATATTTTTGGTTTTCCTTTACAGGGCAAAGTCAAAGAAGTGAATGTGAAACCTTGATGTATTCAAGTGAGAAAATATTTTGCGTTTCTTCTTTAATCTTATTTTTTTTCTCATTTGGTCTCTTTTGTTGACTCTTGCCTGTGCCTTTAACATTAATTATGAGAATATGGATTTTCTTATTTATGAAAATGTTATGCTCAATTTTTTAAAGTTTCTGTGAAACTAAACCTGTTTTCATAGTCTTAGATCCCAAGAGTCTTTGAAAGGCAGGTACTGTTTGGTAGGCACTGGTTGTGTGTGCAAATACTAATATATATATATATATATATATATTTAGTTTACCACACTGATCCGTTTTTAAGACGTGACGTAACCCGAATTTCAGTGTAAGTCGAACATGACATAACATATACTGAAAATTACTGTAAGTTCAGTGCTATAATAAAATGTAACAGTTAATGAGATAAGAAAGTATTAAAAATAAAACAATTCCTTACCACAAGAATGAAATACAGTAAGGGAGGGAGAGACAGGCTTATTGTGTTGGAGAAGCTGGGGCAGGTGAGCCTGGAGTAGTAGATGCAGCTGAGGTAGAGGGTACAGGATCTGTTGCAGGCCACTGTACCTTCTTAAAATACTGCTCCAGCTCAGACTGGACAGAGAGCAACCTCTTCTCATCCAAGACCTTCTTGTAGCATTGCATCAAATCCATGATACCTCTGGAAACCCGAGTGAACCTTTCCAAGTTGGAATCCTGAGCCTCAAAAGTTGCCAACGCTTGCTGCATCTCGCGCGCCCAAAACTAGTTTGCGTTTGTTTACGTAACTGCATAAGACGTAATGACGCGTAATATTGCATTACCGAGACTGAGCGAAGGGAAGCGATGCAGTCTTCCTCGGCCCACAACCACAACACAGCGTATTATTCCGCCTCGCGGTTCCGAAACAAGTTCGCGTTTGTTTACGTAACCACGAAAGATGTAATGACGGGTAATATTATTTTTTATATTTTTATGGGGGCGCGTTTGTAACCACGAAATGGTGTAAGTCGGGACCGGTGTAAAACGAGGACTCCTTGTATATATATGTGTGTGTGTGTGTGTGTGTGTGTGTGTGTGTGTGTGTGTGTGTGTGTGTATATATATATATATATATATATATATATATATATATATATATATATATATATATATATATATATATATATATATATATATATATATACAGAGATCCCTCACTTTCTGCTGTTAATTGAAACTGAGATCCCCCCCCACGATAACTGAAATCTGCAAAGTAGGATTAACCCTCCAACCCCCCTGACTGATGTATACGTACATGTATACGTGCATATCGTATCAGTAAATACATATTCAATGCAAAAAATGCTTATAATAGCAATTAAACATTAAAAAATAATGCATAAGATGTAAATCAAATATAAATACACACACACACATAAAGATGCACACACCCAGATGCGCACCTCACAAAAGTGTAGTTTTGATGAGAGATTTCTGGTTGTTTTTTGTTTTGTGTTTGTTTAGGGTTTTTTTTTTTTTCTTTTTTGCATTGTTTTTATGCCATTTTCCTTCAGCTTTTCCCATTTTTTCCCTTTATTTCTTTATTTTTTATTTCAATGAATATTAAAAAAAAAAAGTGATGCACTGAAGTCACATAAGTTGAAGCACGAAGTAGCGAGTGATCTCTGTATATATATATATATATATATATATATATATATATATATATATATATATATATCTATACAGGGATCACTCGCTACTATAAAGCCGTCAGCGTGTTTCTCTCCCTTGCTAAAAAAGGGTTGTGACAGGAAGGGCATCCGACGTAAAAACCTCTGCCAAAAAATCAAAATGTGCGAATCAGATGATTCGCTGTGGCGACTCCCGAGTAAAAGGGAAAAAGCCGAAAGGAAGACAGACAGACAATAGTATTGTCTGGGTGTGTATAATTATATAGTATATGTGTAAACAGGAAAGTAGAAAGATTTTAGGCACATGAAAAAAAAAGCTTTTGAGTAACGATACCTGAAGTTTATACATAATTAAAGTGTATATCTTGTAGTGGGTGGCGTGAGCTCTCAAAGAAAAAACAATTTTAAAATAATAGTTGTGTATCTTGTATAATATTAAGCACAAATGAAGGAGAAAATATTTTTCCCATGCAGCAGATGTCTGGCGATCGGTTGATAAAGGATGCAAATGGTAATGTGTTGATAGCTGAAAAGAGTGTGTCGGGCATGTGAAAAGAGAAGTTGCTGAATTAAAAAATGAGGGGAAAATAGGAAGAAAGACACGATTTAAAGATGTGGAAATCTGGAAACAGGGATGGAAGCGATTAATCAAAATGAAGTGAGAGCAGGCTGATTCTGGTCATGTTCTACCACGATTTTCATCATAGTTCCACAAGTTCTCTCAAGTTCTTAAGATCACCATGCTGAGATAGGCTCCACACTCCAAATACCCTATTTTCATTAAGTGGGTTGGCAAAGGAGTTAGTGAATAAATGCTTCACTAACTCACTTAAATGCCAAACCACTTACTCCTATGTGGGTTTCAGGAAAGCTGGAGCCTATCTTAGCCAACATTGGTTAATTCTGTGGTGCTGTTCAACCATCGAGTTCTAAGATGACCATGACTTCATAACAGACCTGTGATCCTTGGCTGTGGGTCTGGAGATGGCGAATGAGGCCAATCCGAGCCCAAAATGCTCGCCCACAAAGAGGACACGTGTGGGTGCTGCAATGGAAGTGGAGACAGCTCAAGCTTTGCACGTTGTGCATTTCTGGTGTGCCTCTGCAGTTTGTTGCTTCTCTGCTGCATGGGCACCTGTGAAGACTGAGCTTCGCCAAGCTGAATGGGTGTTTGCAAGCCGCTCCCAAGTGATGATGTTGATGTTCATGTCCTTGTGGGATGCTTTATGGCCATTTTTGAAGCGTTTCTTCCGTCCCCCAACTGAATGCTTGCCTTCACAAAGCTGTCCGTTTTTCTGACAACATGGCCTGCCCGTCTGACCTGCGCTTTCTGAAGGAGGGTGTGGATACCTGGGATTATGTCCTGCCAGTTGAAGTACTCTCCTACCTATTTCCCTAACATTGGATGACCACAGGAAATGTGATCAGGGAAACAGGTAGGAGAGTACCTGGTGTGTCCTTAGGAAGGAAAGTAGATAAGGAGACTTGGTGGTGGAATGCGGAACTGCAGGAGTGTGTACAAAGGAAGAGGTTAGTTAAGAAGAAGTGGGACATTTAGAGGACCGAAGAGATTAAACAGGAGTACAGGGAGACACAGTGCAAGGTGAAGGTAGTGGTGTCAAAGGCCAAACAGAGGGCGTATGATGACTTGTATGCTAGGTTGAACAGTAAGGTAAAGTCTGTTGGGTTTTTACACCCAAGCCTCGTGGCTCATCAGGCCACTGCTTATCCCCAGTTTCCATAGTATGAAGCAACCAGGAGTTCAACTCCTTCTGGATGGGACGATAGTCCATTACAGGTTACCTTCCTAGTATATTTTACTGGTACCCATTTTTACTGCTGGGTGAACAGAGGCACACTTATGGTTGAGACCTTGCCCAAAGGGCTTAGCACAGTGAGGGTCTCAGTGGGATTCAAACTCACAACCTCCCGATCATGAGCGCAGCTCCCTAACGACTATGCCACCGACCCCAGGTTGGACAGTAAAGAGGTAGAAAATGATTTATACAGGTTGGCACAGCAGAGAAATAGAGATGGGAAGGAGCAAGTTAGAGTGATTAAGGACAGAGAGGGAAATGTATTGACTGATGACAGAAGTGTGTTGGGAAGATGGAAAGAGTACTTTGAAGAGCTGATGAATGAGGAAAAATGAGAGAGGAAAAAAGAATACAAGAGGTGACCGTTGAGGACCAGGAAGTAACAAAGATTAGTAAGGATGAAGTGAGGAGGGCATTGAAGAGGATGAAGAATGGAAAGGCAGTTGGTTCTCATGACATACCGATGGAGGTATGGAAGTATCTAGGAGAGGTAGCAGTAGATTTCCTGACAAGAACATTCAACAAGGTCTTAGAGAGTGAGAGGATGCCAGAGGAATGGAGGAGAAGTGTGATGGTGCCCATTTTTAAGAACAAGGGAGACGTGCAGAGTTGTGGCAACTACAGAGGGAAAAAGTTGATGAGCCATACGATGAAGTTATGGGGAAGAATAGTGAAAGCTAGACTAAGGGCAGAGGTCAACATTTGTGAACAACAGTTTGGTTTCAAGCCAAGAAAGAGCACCACATATGCAGTGTTTGCTTTGAAGATGTTAATAGAGAAGTTCAGAGAAGGTCGGACGGAGCTGCATTGTGCCTTTGTGGATCTGGAGACGCATATGACAGGGTGCCAAGAGAGGAACTGTGGTACAGTAGACCCTCATTATTCGCGGGGGTTTGGTTCCGGACCCTCCCGCGAATGAAGATAATCCGCGAGTTCTATTCCCGGAAGTAAAACCCCATGTATCATATTACATGCGTGAATGGTCAAAAACTATGTATGTATTTCATGCGCTAAAATATGCTTCTTAAACACATTTTATAGACAGTCGTACTCATTAATACAGTATTAATGTAGTAAAATATAGTTATGATTAAGAAAAACTTACTTTACTTTTATATGTATTGATGATAAAATATAAACATTATACAGCATATACTGTTGTAAAGCACTAGTATTAAAGTATTTTCAATTATTATTCCAGTACAGTACTAATGTTTAGAATGTTTGTGTATGAAAATTTATGTTCTGTAGCATGTTTAACAAATGATACCAAAAATATAAACTTGCTTCATGTCCTTTTACATTGAACGTGACATCTCCAAGATAGCGCTACCTTGAGGGCGACGTTGTGGAGTTCTCAGAGTCAAATTGTTTCTAAGTTCGTTTTAATGTTTTGTATGTTGTGGTTTGTTTGTTTTTTGCACTATGCTTGTCTATGATTGAGCAGCCCTACTACAGCTATGAGATCGAACGTTTAGAACTGAGCACACTCAACTCCTATCCTGAGCTAACATGCTATGGTAGCTCAATGCTAGCCACACCCGGCTAAGAATAAGCCCAGGTGGAGATGTGGCAGGCAGGGAGGGGCTGAACAACATTCTGGCTCGGTTATCCATGGAAGGTTAGCACTTCTGATCATACTGCTTGCAAATGTTCAGTCTCTGCTAAACAAGATGGATCAACTTCATGCTTGGATTGCAACGAAGAGAGATCTACAGGTCTGCTCCATGATTTGTTTCTGTGAAACATGGCTAAAGGAGAGTACACCTGACGAGGCGATTAGACCAGCCGGCTACACGGACTTCACGGAGGACCCTGGTGTAATCGCCTCATCAGGCCAGAGAAGACACACAGCGTTTGAGTGGCATCATAGAGCTTACCTGGTAATTAAAACACACTAAAAAAAGGCTCATTGACAACTTCTGCGCGAATGAAGAAAAAGGGGTGTTGCATCATCTCAAACAATCAGCAGAAAGGAAGACAGCCATTGGCAGTGACAGTTGCTCGGCAAAATCGCGAATAGTCAAGGGTCTAGTGTATTACATGAGAAAGTCTGGATTGGCAGAGAAATATGTTACAGTGGTGCAGGATATGTACGAGAGATGTAAGACAGTGGTGAGACGTGCTGTCGGCGTGACCGAAGAATTCAAGGTGGAGGTGGGACTGCATCAAGGATTCGCTCTGAGCCCTTTCATGTTTGCTATGGTGATGACTGGCTGACAGACGAGGTTAAGCAAGAATCTCCATGGACTATGATGTTTGCAGATGACATTGTGATCTGTACTGAGAGCAGAGAAGAATTGGAGGAAAATCTAGAGAGGTGGAGGTATGCCCTGGAAAGGAGAGGAATGAAGGTTAGCCTCAGTAAGACAGAAGACATGTGTGTGAATGAGAAAGACCCAAGAGGAACGGTGAGGTTAAAGGAATCACAGATAAAGAAGGTAGAGAATTTTAAATACCTAGGCTCAATTATCCAGAACAATGGAGAGTGTGGAAAAGAGGTGAAGAAGCATGTGCAGGCAGGTTGGAATGGTTGGCGAAAAGTATCCAGTGTGATGTGTGATAGACGATTATCGGCAAGAATGAAAGGAAAAGTGTACAAGACGGTTATGAGGCCAGCAATGTTGTATTGTTTAGAAACAGTGGCACTGAGGAAAAGACAGGAGGCAGAGCTGGAGGTAGCAGAGATGAAAATGTTGAGGTTCTCTCTGGGAGTAATGAAGATGGATAGGATCAGGAATGAGTACATCAGATGGACAGCCCATGTTAGAGGTATTGGAGACAAAGTCAGAGAGGCTAGATTGAGATGGTTTGGACATGTACATAGAAGGGATAGTGAATATATTGGTAGTAGGATGCTGAGGTTGGAACTACCGAGTAGAAGGTCTAGAGGAAGACTAAAAAAAGAGATTAATGGATGTGGTGAAGGAGGACATGAAGGTCATTGGCGTAAGAGAAGAAGATGCAGAGGACAGGGTGAGATGGACATTTTGCTCTGGCGACTCCTGAAGGGAACAGCCGAAAGGAGAAGAAGAAGACTTGATGCGGAGGAGTCTACGGAGACAGCTCAAGTGAAAGCAGTCAATCTGTTTGGCATGTCTGCTGTTGACAGCCCAGGTCTCACAGGCGTAGAAGAGGGTGGAGTGAGTACCACTGCATGATAGACCTTCAGCTTGGTGGTAAGGCTGAGTCCTCTTTATTCTCACACATTCTCACAGAGTCGTGCAAACGTAGAACTTGCCTTGGCAATCTTGTTGTTGACTTCTGTATCGATGTTCACCGCTCTTGAAAATGTGATACCCAGATAGGTAAAGCTGTCAACAGACTTGAGTTCTTGTCCCTTCACTGTGATGTGTAGTTCCTGGTATGTCTGTCCTGCCACAGGCTAATACATTACTTCAGTTTTTTTTTGGTGCTTATGGTGAGGCCAAAGTTGTCACAGGCTCTTGAAAAGTAGTCCATTTCGTGCTGCATTTTCTATTCTGTGCCTGCACGCAGGGTGCAATCATCAGTGACCAAGAAGTCTCTGATGACTGTCTCCTTCAGCTTGGTAACAGCCTGCAGGCAGCTGAAGTTGAACAGTCCATCGTCAGTCCTGTACCTGATGTGCATCCCATCCTTAGCAATCACGGAAAACATCTGTCAGCATGGCTGAAAAGACCATGCTAAAGAGATTGGAGCAAGTACCCAGCCTTGTTTCACCCCGTTTGTTACTGGGAAAGCCTCTGACTCGTCATCCAATACTTTCACTGTCATGCCGTCATGGAACTGCCAGACGATCATGATTAACTTGCTTGGGCAGCCAAACTTATCCATTATCTTCCATAGGTCATTCCTGCCAACTGAGTTGAAAGCCTTTGTGAAATCAACAAAGGTCACGAAGAGGTCACTGTGCTGCTCTTGGCATTTTTCCTGCAGTTGGTTGCAGCAAATGTCATGTCAACTGTTCCACTTTTGGCACAAAAGCCATACTGATTTTCTGGGTGGAAACCCTGCTCGAGATGCTGGAGGAGATGGTTGAACAGGACAAGTGCCAGGATTTTCTCACCCATGAAGAGAGCGAGCTCTCGATGATTGCCGTGGGACTGGCAGTTACCTTTCCTTTTGTAGATGTGGACCATGGTAGCATCTTTCAGCTGTTGTGGGACCTTCTCTTCACTTCACATGGACTGGAAGAGCTCTGTCAGTTTCTGCCTCAAGGCTTGTCCTTCTGCTTTATATACTTCCTCAGAGCATCTGATCCTGGTGCTTTGCCACGGGAAAGTTGCTTGACTGCCATTCTGACTTCTTCTGTGGGGAGGTCCCTGTTAGTCTCCATTTGATGTGGGCAGGCAATAGCTTCATTGTTGATCATGGCAGGGCAGTTCAGGATCTGGTTGAAGTATTCAGCTCACCTTTCCAGAATCTGCTTCTTCTCAATCAGCAGCATTATGTCTACAGTGAGGAGCGGGGGAGGAGCCAGTGGACTGAGGTCCGTGCACAGTCTTCAAGGTGTCATAGAAACGCTTGGAGTCATGGTGCTTGCCAGTTTCTTGTTCGAAGGGTTCAAAGGCTATGGAGTATATCACATCTCTGAATGCTGCCCACAGTTTCACTCTTGTCTGGATCATTCTAGGGTGTCTGGCAGCCTGATGTAGCGATACCTGGCGATTTCTTGTGCAATATTGCTGTTCTTCAGCTTGGAGACATTCAACCTCTTTGCAGTCTTCTGGCCTTGGGGTCTTCTCATGGCAGGATGTAAAGTTTGCATTTCGACACTATGAATCAATGATCAGTACAGCATTTGGAACCACACATGGATCTTGTCACTCTCACATCCTGTACATCCCTCTTCCTGGTGATAACATCGTCAATTAGATTCCAATGCCTGGAGCGTGGATGCATCCAAGATGTCTTCTTATGGGTGGGGAGGTGGAACAGTGTGTTGGTGAGCATGAGGCCATGGGTGGCACACAACTTGAGGAGCAGGAGGCTGTTGATGTTGCACTTGCCAGTGCCGTGTCATCCAATGATCCCTTCCCAGACTTGGTGATATGTCCCCACTCTGGCATTCAGGTCCCCGAGAACGAAAAGCTTCTCAGACTGTGGTACTACTGCAATGAGTGCATGTAGTTCTTCATAGAATGTCTCCTTTCTGGTCTGTTTGCCTTGGTGCTATCCAGCAGAGTTCACACATTCCACATGCCAAGGTTCAGTACTTTCATTTGTTTTGTCTTTCTTGTTGTTTGACTGCTTTTAGGGATCCCCACCAGCCGTGGTTTGTTGGGCAGGGTAAAGTGAAGCAGACTATGTTTAGGGCACTTTTTCTAACCCCTTCCTCCATGGAGATGAGCTGAGTGAAGAGTATAAAGGACTTCTCAGTCCCCAGTGGGCTGCCGAACTCTACTGCAGCTTCGGTCTAGTAGAGAACGACCCTATGGCCTGGGCTGCCTGTTTGCAGGTCCATGACTACAGATTCCAGTGAATCCACACCTGCTGCTTCACCACTCGCCCATCACCACAGGACTTGGGGTTGTAGGGTATGGGTGAAGTCATGACTTGCGCTTGACTTTGATTTAAGTGAGGGAGAGTAGCGCAGATTGTGAGCCTCACTCTCTCGCCCTGGTCTATCTGGGTTCAGTGGCACGACATAGTCAAGATGACTGGAGATAGGTCAGGGTGCAATGGGTGTCCAGCAGTGTCCTGTGTGTCTCACTGTGCCCTGGTTGTGCTTCACAATGCTTTGCTGGGTCTGCCGTCTTGTCTGTTGGACTAATTTAGCAATTTCTTCTGCACAATCAGCTGGATCTGGTCTTTGCGTAGGTAGACAGGTCCTACTCTTATCGACTGTCTTGTGGCATGCTTGTGGCTGAGTCGCCTAACCTCATCACAGGTCCAAAAAAACCTGCTCACTGCCTTTTAGGCTTGATAGTTCTACTTCATCAAAGCCAAGAAGATTATTGAATTAACACTATACAAGGACTTGTTTTAATAAATGTTCTGTGTTCCTATCTGCTACAAAAGTTGATGCATTTGTAGCGGCGATACCTTCACTATATACTTGTTGGGTCCACCCCCGATTCATTCCTTCAGGAAGCTTGAATCTATGGATGATTATGTACTACAGAACCAGCTAAGAATCCCATATTTGAAAATATTAGTGACAACAACCAAATCCAACTGAAGCAAGTAGACAGTTATATAAAAGTCAGAATTCTGTCTTACCAAACAAGTAGAAATCCAGGATCAAATCAAAGCAGACTCTAAGCTGGGGTACACCCTGAACACTTGCCAAACCATTACAGGGCCAATACACACACAGCCATCACACTCACATCTAGGGTCAATCTGGCCGAAAGTGCATGTCTTAGACCAGTGGGAAAAAACAGAGTACCTGGAGGAAACCCAAGCAATCACAGGGAGAACATGCGATTCCACACAGAAACACCCTTGCCCAAACCCTTGCTATGAAGTTGACAAACTATGCTACTGTGCCAATGTTAATGTTTCTCCATAATTAAATACCATGACGCACAGTAAATAGTAGTAAAATGAATCATCATTATGGGTGCGATGACCCTTTGCTTTTAAAATGTAGTCGTATCGGATACAGTTTGTGCAGTTTTAAAATTTAATGACCTGCACCTTTTACTGAATTGCTGTGACATTGTGAAAGCCCTATTCTGTTTGATTTCAGAACATAAGAAGGGTTACACCTTGTTAACGTCTGGATGGGAGACTGCTTATGAATGCCTGGTGAAGGGTTAGGAAAAGACCATGCAACCTACCCCATAAAAAATGTGCTCAATGACAATAGAGTGATTGCCAATCAATAATGACGATGGGGCTCTTTCATGTTGGATGATTTCCATTCCACAATGTGAAGCAATCTTCAAGTCTGATCATAGATCCTCAATTGTATTGAGGTCTGTACTTTGACTAGGCCATTCCAGCACATTTAAAGGTTTCCCCTAAAACCACTTATGTGATGCTTTTGTGGTTTGCCTTGAGTCATTATCCTGCTGAATGGTAAACCTCTGTCCGTGTCAAATCATAGGCCCCTGTATTTAGCACCATCCATCTTTCCCTTGACTTGAATTAGTTTCTCAGTCTCAGTTGCTGAGCAACATCCCCACAGCATGATGCTGCCACCACCATGTTTCATTGTGGTCATAGTGTACTTTGGATGATGGGATATGTTGGTTTTGTGCGAGACATAGCGTTTGCCTTGGTAACCAAAAAGTTAAATTTTATTCTAATCTGACAAGAGCACCTTCCTCCATACATTTGGGAAGTCTCTCACATGCCTTTTGGCAAACTCAAAACATGCCTTATTATTTTTAACTCCAAGTAATATTTTTAAAACTTTTTTTCTGGCCATTCTTCCATAAAGCTGAGATCTATGGACTGTAAAGCTTATTGTTGTCCCCTTCACAGATACCCCAGTCTCTGACGTAGAACGCTGCAACCCCTTTCAGGGTTACATTTGCTCTCTGTGTCGCCTCTCTGATTAATGCTCTCCTTTCCCAGTTTGTGAGTTTAAGTGGGTGGCCCTCTCTTGGCAGGTTTTCTGTCTTATCACGTTCTTTCCATTTGAAGATGATGGATTTGATGGTGCTCCAGGGATCATCAAAAATTTGGACATCAACATTGTCCTTGACTTGCTTTGGAGAGCTCTTTGGTCTTTATGGTGTGATGCCTTTTGCTTAGTGGTGTTGCAGCCTGTGTGGTCTTTCAGAAAATGTGTGTTCATATTGACAGATTATGAGACAGTTAGACTGCATACAGGTGGACTAATTTCACTAATTATGTGACTGCTGAAGGTAATTGATTGCATCTGAACTTTTAAGGAACTTCATAGCAAAAGGGCTGAACATGCACATGCATATACACATGTCAATTTTTATTTCTAAAAAATTCACCAACTTAGACTATTTTGTGCAGATCCGTTAGATAAAATTCTGATTAAAAAATATTTACCTTACAGGTAGTCATTCATTTGTTCATTTTCTGAGTCGCTTAATCCTAATTAGGGTTGCGGGGAGGCTGGCGCCCATCTCAGCTGACTCTGGGTGATGATAGAGTACACTCTGGACAGCTCGACAGGCCATTGAAAGGCAGAAAAATGCTGACGGCTATACAGCTACTCCTGAAAGTCAGCAATGGCTCTTTTACATGAACCTCTCACCATAGAGGGTGGCAGACATAGCCAGTGTTTGATAACCCAGTTAGCTAACCATTTTATTTTGATTCACTAATATGCACAATAAAAAAGTATAGCAATGCTTATTCTAATAATATAGCGTGACAAAGGCCTTTCTACAGTACTGTTTATGCATATATGCGTGTGTGTGTGTGTGTGTGTGTGTGTGTGTGTGTGTGTGTGAGTATGCGTGTGTGTGTTGTGTGTGTGTGTGTGTGTGTGTGTGTGTGTGTGTGTGTGTGTGTGTGTTGCAATGAAACATTTTCCTTTTAATTACTAGTTGCTTATAAGCGCTATGTAATCTGCGTATATCTGTCATTATAGAATCTTCTTTGGCTCCAAAGGATTTGTTGTTTCAGCTCGTCTCTCTCCAGAAGGCTTCAGGGTGCTGGGAAATGGCATCAACACTTGCCGAGGTTTTTGGAAAGACAGAAAAAGAGCTGATTGAGCATATTCCTACACAGGTTAATATTCAGTGATATCATACAAAACTCTAGTAGTGTACATGAAACTTAAATTATTTACCAAATGAATACTTTTTCAGAAAATATGAAATTCATATGCATGAGGATTAGAGCGGCCCGATGATTTAGTGGTTAGCACATCCGCCTCACATCAAGAAGATACTGGGTTTGATATACACAGCTTGGGCATTTCTGTGTGGAGTTTGCATGATCTCCCTGTGCTTGTGAGGGTTTCCTCTGGATTCTCCTCCCACAGCCCATAATAATGAGCAGTAAGTTAATTGTCTGTTCTCAATCTCCCCTTGGAATGATTGTGTGAGTGTCGCCCCTGTGGTGGCCTGGAGAGCAGTCCAGAATATATCCAGCCCTAGTCCAGAGTTGACTGAGATGGGCACCAGTCTCCCTGTGACCCTAATTAGGATTAAGCAGTTTAGAAAATGAATGAATGAGGTTTATTGATGTATAAATCAATTGAACTCGACAAGGAATTTGAAAAGAATTTTTGAAAAAAAGTTATGCAAATCCTTGAAAATATCCCAAATGTCATCAAAGAACAGGCCAAGGACATAATACCAAATATAATTCAAACTTATTAAATAAAAAAACAAAACAAGACAAGGCAGTACATAAGATGCAATATAAACATGGTTCAGAATGCAAATGACTGACAAACTGTAACTCAATTTTAGACCAAACATAGTCAGTTTCAAAATTCTGTCTGCTTACCTTCTAATGACACTCAAAATATTAAAAAAAAAATAAATAAATACATATATATATTTACAGTAGGCCCTCATTATTCGCGGGGGTTTGGTTCGGCCCCTCCCGTGAATAAAGATAATCCGCGAGTTTTGTACCCAGAAGTAAAACCCCATGTGTCGTATTACATGGCCGAATGACCAACCGGAAGTAAAATACTATGTATCTATTAAATGTGCTGAAATTATGCTTCTTAAACACATTCTATAGACAGTCTTAATGTAGTAAAATGTACTAACGATTAAGAAAAACATTTTAATTTTGTACTGTGATATTTATTAATAAAATATATAAACATTGAATTAAGTAATTTCAACTACCCGCTATAAACAGAAACTGCACGCTCACCTCAATTAAAGTGCGCTTCTTAAGTTCTTCCCTTTTGAATGTGAGGCGTTTGTTGCAGATGACACACGGAGCTTGATCTTTCAAGTGGGCAAGTGCACTTTTTCGTAACCTGCATTTTTTGTAACTTGAACAGCATTTTGCATGTAAAACGCGTGATTCGTTCCTTGGCTCCCAATACTACCCCATAAACTCTTATATAAATTATATATAGTTATATATATATATATATATAGGTTCATGTAAAAGAACCATTGCTGACATTCGTAAAGAGTAGGCTGCAAAGTCGTCAGCGTGTTTCTGTCCCTTGCTAAAAGGGTTGTGACAGGAAGGACATCCGACGTAAAAACCTCTGCCAAATCAAACGTACGAATCAAATGATTCGCTGTGGCGACTCCCGAGTAAAAGGGAAAAAGCCGAAAGGAAGACAGACAGACAGCGTTATACTATTAACATACTAACTTGTACCAGGTATGCGCACTAGTCGAACACAAATGTATGTTGTGATATATACTAGTATATGTATATAATATATGTCATGTGCTATGTGATCATTCTACAAATGAGTTGATAATTATTTCATAATTATGTTACACATGAATGACGAGCCATAGGGCTGTGCTACTTGAATTATGTGTGTTTATCAACACTGAAATGACTTTTTAGTATTTTTTACATTATTTAAGCTGTTTTGTTTTGTGTTTATGTATGTTACAAAACAATGATTAACTTGTTGGTATGATGTTTTACATGACATGCTCCGCCCCTGTATCTCGCAAGGGGCCCTCGACCCCCTTAACCCTCAGCTGAAATATTTAATTTCCTCTATTTTTAAACCCGTTTCCTCTATTTCTTTTTAAACATCACTGGGATCCCTGAAAAAGCGACTGATTAACAAGATTCACATTTCCCCCCCAAAACATACGCAAACCAATGGCAAATTACTCATAGGTCAGTCACCAAAAAACCATTGCGTGTCTTTCTTGTGACTTTCACGTGATGTTTAAGGCACAAAATATTCACTTGCATGTGGATAAGGGCAGTGGCTGGCTGGAGCCAGCTTGGAGCCAGTCTAGAATGGAGAGGTAAGACGCCTCCTTCCCTCCACTAGTCTGAGTGCTCACCTTGGCCAAGTGACAGTAGACCCTTATCCCTCCTTACCAGGGTCACGGTGTACATGTATGACAAACAAGGTGAATACCCTCCAGGTAGTGTTTCCTGCCCTATTCTCTTGTTAGATGAAGAAGTTACTGATGCTGCTTATGTCATAAGATGGGGCAAAGGAAGGATCTTTTCCATTTTGGTCCACAGTACTCACTTGTGGTGTGGCGTCCCATGTGAATTATATTAGCTTTGTTAGACAACCACTGTGGAATTATCTCCTGGTGGTTGCCCGCCCGAGAGCAAGCAAGTAGTAGTTATATGGAGGTGCAGAATATCTTGATGCGAATTTCAAAATTTGCAAAAAAAATCAATTCACATCAGTTGCTTTTTTGTCACACCGCTAGTGTCATCACCCCCTAACTTTCGTGATCCTGCCTCCATTAATCAGCAGTGGAGAATCAAAATACAGAGACTTTTTGATGCTGAGTGGCTGAAGAAGGCGATATGAATAAGCATGTGATAACTTTAAACTTTCGTTCCTGATGAAACTTAGCTATACTTCTTGATCTGCTCCAAACAGCATGCCAGCCTGTACTGAACTCAGACACACACTGTCGCAGTCACTCCGCCTCCTGCTTATTTAACAAAGCACTTACCACACACACACACACACACACACACACACACACACACACACACACACACACAATCTGATAAATCCTGCACTACTCCGAAACACCAGCCATAGTGATCTATCAGTAAAGACATCAATCAGGAGCTCTGCATGTATTCAGTACCTAATTCCTTCTATTAATAAGGTCAGTGATGTGTGTGTGTGTGTGTGTGTGTGTGTGTGTGTGTGTGTGTGTGTGTGTGTGTGTGTGTGTGATTCCTCTTTGGTTTTGTGTGCAGGTGAATCCAGATGTCTGGGCTACATTTCTGGCTTTGATTTGGTTGCATGGCTTTAAGAATGATGCACAAGTTGAGTGGAAAATTTTGGCCATGAAAGCAGTGGCATGGATCCAGACTCAAAAAGGTAAATTACATTTCAATAATCGGTTACTTAATTGTGAAATGAAACAAAGAAAACAAATAGCTGAATTTGCACTGCTCAAAAAATTCAACATACCACAATATGGCAATGAAAGGTAGTGAAGAAATCAAGAATGAAAGGAAACGTGTACCAAGAATGCACCAGCAATGTTGTATGGTTTAGAAACAGTGGCACTGAGGAAAAGACAGGAGGCAGAGCTGGAGGTAGCAGAGATGAAAATGATGTGGTTCTCTTTGGGAGTAACGAGGATGGATAGGATCAGGAATGAGTACATCAGAGGGACAGCACATGTAAGAGGTTTTGGAGACAAAGTCAGAGAGGCTAGATTGAGATGGTTTGGACATGTACAGAGGAGGGATAGTGAGTATATTGGTAGTAGGATGCTGAGGTTGGAACTACCAGGCAGAAGGCCTAGAAGAAGACCAAAGAGAAGATTTATGGATGTGGTGAAGGAGGACATGAAGGTAGTTGGAGTAAGAGTAGAAGATGCAGAGGATAGGGTGAGATGGAAGATCATTTGCTGTGGCGACCCCTGAAAGGAAAAGCCGAAAGGAAAAGAAGAAGAAGAAGACAATATGGCAATGAAACATCCATTAAACAGACATTTTTATTTAGGGTCTGCTGTCATGATGATGATAATGATGATGATGATGATGATGATGGTGCTGTGTGTGTTTCAGTGGTCGACCTGTCGGAGTGTGTACGGGTAGGAAACGCTCTTCTGGGCTGCCAGGTTAAACAAGATGCTCTTGGTCTTTAAAGATTTTTACCCTCTATCAGCATCTATCTTAAAGACTCGGCATATTTTTTCTTGATCTTCAGAGTTTAACTTTTATAAACTTGCTTTTACACGGATGCTACCATAAATTACTATTATAACTTTTTTGTGATTATAATCTTGATTATTCTTTATTAGAAGAATTATAGGATAATGCATAATGAAGAAACCGTAAAATGAACAAATACATCAACATATTTGTTTTTTTGTGCAATGCAAAGAATTTAATTAAAATTAAACAGCAGCATTATATTTGTCTGTCATTTTTTCCCGTAGAGTTCAGCTTTTCTATAAACAGGAATTTGATGTTGTGAAGGGGCAGTGGTGGCCTGATGGTACGGTGCTGGATCACTGAGACCCAAGGTCAGTGGTTCAAGCCCCATTGTTGCCAGGGTGTCACTACTGTCCCCCGAGTGCAGCTAACTGGATTATCAACAGCCAGCCATAACTCTCACGGTCTATGTGGTGCTAATATATTTCTCTTTATAAATGATTCAGTACTGATGTTAAAATACTGAGTATACTTTCACAGGTATTGGACAGAACAAGGTTGAAAAGTGTGATGCTAGAAGTACATTGAATACTGGATATTTAGATTTCAAAGATTAGAGATGGCAGTATTAGAGATGTTCAGTAGCTGAAGACTAGTTTGGACTTGTAGTCATGTTTACAGAAAAAAAACAGGATGCAAGGAAGACAATAAGCATGCACAGATAATGGATTGATAGATTTGCAAAATTTAGAAATGACCTCAGTAAGGTTTACTCATGGGCTGTGTTAAGCAGTGCATTTAAGACTCAATAAACAGATTTAAACATGAGTGCCATGATGTTCAGGGCAGTATCTTGTAGGGGTCAGCATGGAGCACGAAAACAAAAAAATAAAAACCCCACATCAACCTATAACTACCAGTGGCCTGAGATGGAGTTGGAAGTTGCATAGATGAAGATTGCAATTTTCTATGGGAGTGATACAAATGGACAGGATTTGAAATGAATGTTTAGAAGAATAGCACAGGCAGGAGGGTTTATATATATATATATATATATATATAGTTATATATAGCTGAGGTATCACTGTATATATATATATATATATACAGTGATACCTCAGCTCACGAACATAATTGGTTCCCAGAAAGTGTCGTCTTCCGAACATTTATTTCCCATAAGAAACCATTAAAATGAGAATAATCCGTTCCCAGGTCCCCATAAAACATGATTTTCTACTAAATAAGCCTTAAAACTACACAAAAATATACCTTATTTTAGGTATAATAAATGTGCTATTGTATTGTAATTAAAGAAATAAACTGTACTGTATAATAAAGTCGTTTTATTTACCTTTGTGATGGTAGTTGATGGCTTGATGGAATGGAGTGGGAGGAGGAGGGAGGGAGGGACTTACTGTTTGGAAGGAGAGTTTGGAAACACCTACTGTTTGGAAACACCCTTAGCCACACATGCACCCATAATAGCTTCCTTGTTCTTAAGAATGGTGGTAGACTTAGCGTACTGGTACTGGGACGCTAAGTCACACAAACGCACACCTCGTTCGTGTTTTTCAATGATCTCCACCTGTGGTGGGGTCTTTTTCGGTCCCATAATAGCAAAAGTACACTCAATATGGTCCAAAATGTCTATCAAACACAAACCACTTCCGCACTCAAAGAAAGGGGGTGACGAACTGTGACGCCGTGAGCGTGCGTCAGCTTCTCGTGGCCGCCACTGTGGCGCTGTTCGACCGCGTGGTTTGGTTCGTCTGCCGAAAACTAGTTCGTCAGCAGAGACTATATGCTCGCAAATTTAATGTTCTTGAGGCGAAAAGTTCGTGAGCTTAAGCGTTCGTCAGCGGAGGTTTTACTGTATATTCTTCCTCTTGTTCCTGTTATTTCTGAAATTATATGAAGATTAATATTTATTTTTATATATTGTTTGTTATGCTACTCTAAGAAATAAATTACACAATATTAATTAACTAATTAATTAAGTCTGGGTTTTATTGACAGTGGGGTTTTTTTTGTTTGTTTATTGTTTTTTTTCTTTGAACTGTACATGCTGAATTTTAGACAACACAATACCCTAAAGCCATTGCTTGCCAAGTCTGGTGTGGAAAAGTGTCCTGAACATAGCTTTCATCTCAACCCCCGGCCTCCCCCTCCCGCAGATATATACAATGTCTGTCTGTCTGTCTAATTAATATATATATATATATATATATATATAAAGTATCATTGAAGAAAATTCTTAAAAAGCAGAGTATTTTGTAGTGCAATGCAGTGCACTGATACAGTGCTTTAAGGCTTTCAGTTAGTTTTGGAGCTTGGCTGTTGGAATTTGTGCTCATTCTGGAACAAAAGAGCATTAGTAAGACCAGTCAGTCATGCTGGAGGGGGAGGCTGGCGGTTGGGATGAGGGCTCTGTTCAGGATACTTTTTCTTGCCCATTGGTGGTGGTGTTGAAATCAATTTTCATGTTTAATTGATGTGGTGACAGAGTGGGGCAGAGTTCAAGGTAGACCACAAGGGGAAGTCAAAAGTGGTGACCGGAACATATATATATAGATGTTCTGTCTTCGTGATTGAGACTTTGAGACTGTATTCTCTGGCGGTGTTCCACAGTTTCGCTGTTTGGCGGCTGCAACTTTCTGGGTTGTTGTGAGTATGTCAATGTCATCTGCAAATGTGAGATAGCAGATTGTGTGTCCCTGGATTCAAATACCATCTTCGGGTGTTGAGTGCTGCTTCATTGATGATGTGCTGGAGGAACAAGTTGAAAATGATGGGGCTGATAATGCTGCCTTGTCGAACGCCGCGCTAATTATGGAAGGGCTCGCTGAGTTTGTTTGAGATTCTCACGATGGAATTAGCTTCGGTGTAAAGGGCTTTAATCAGGTTGATATATTTTGCTGAGATGCCTCCTAGAGATAGAATGTTCCAGACGAATTTATGGTTGATGCTTTCGAAAGCTTTTTCAAAGTCAACAAAGATGTGGTACATCTGGTGGTTCATTTTCATTTCCAAATATTTTTCGGCAAGCTGCTTGAGTGTGAAGATGTGATCGATCGTGCTCCTCCCTGTTCTGAAACCTGCTTGTTCTTGGTCCAGGATGGTTTCTGCATAGGTTTGGAGTCGATTTTGAATGATCTTGAGTAATATTTTACTGGAGTGGGAGATCAGGGAGAGTGTTCGATAGTTGGAACAGGCGAGTTTAGATCCTTTCTTATGCAGCAGGCTGACTATTGACTGGCACCATCTTTTTGGCCAGGTTTCGTTGCTCCAGACTTTGATTATCAGATTATGGTATGCATCGATGGTTTCAGTTGGGGCTATTTTGAGAAGGTCGCCTTGAATACCGTCGATTCCCGGAGCTTTGTTGGTTTTTAAAGATCGAATCACTCTTTCGACTTCATCATAGGTCGGAGGAGGGACAGGGTCATCTTTGGGGATGAATGGCTCTCTGATTCGCTCACGCATGACTAGGGGGACTTCTTTGTACAACTCTTCACAGTAGTCCTTCCATCTGGTTAGAATACTTTGCTCTTCACTTAGAATGTTGCCATCAGCATCTTCAATTTGAGTTATCGAGAAGTTAGACTTTGGGTTAGTTAATTGTCTGATTGTGTCGTAAGCCAGTTTGGTGCGGTTGGCCTTGATATCCCTGTCAATATCCTCACACTTCTTTGAGATCCAGTTGGCTTTGTCCTTCTTTAGCTGGCTGTTAATCCTGCGAGTGAGATGGTTGCGAAGAAGATTATTTTTATTTTGTCTGGCCATTTGTCTTTGAGCTGCAAGCTGGATGGTAACATTAGAAAGCCACGGTTTCTTCTTGGATTTTCTCTTTTGGACAATGGGGTTGGCTGCGTTAATTATGGTTTAGGCAATTTGGGCTTCTAGACGCTCAATGTTGGGGCTCCAGTCTTTGATCGTTTAAATTGTTCACTGAGTGATGAGGTAAGTAAGACCTTGTTTGCAGTGATACTGGTCGGGTCAAACACAGAGCTGTCTTTCTTTCTTTGTGGGCAGATGGCCTAGTTGTATTTGAGGCTGGTGATAACTGCTCAATGATCTGAGCCGATGTCGATTCCTGGATAGACACGGCTTCTTTGGACTTGTTTGAAATGAGGGTATAGTCTATTTGATTGGATGTTTTTCCATCAGGAGAATGCCAAATGTTGGTCCGGTATTTTTTGTGCTTGTATTTGGTGTTACAAGCATACAAGTTCCTTCTTTGCATAAAGTCAAGGAGTTCTTCCCCTCTTTCGTTTGTGAGTTCATTGCAGTGCTTTCCGATGTTGTTAGGAAAAATGTTTTTTATATCCTTTCCGAGCTTTGCATTGAAATCGCCTTGAATAATTATGATACTGTTTTTCTGGATTTTATTCAGGGTAGATTCAAGGTCATTGTACCATGTTGCTATTGTGAAATCATCGTCAGTGCTGGTGGGAGCGTAAACCAGAAAGATGCTTATGTTCTGGGGTCTGGCAATGAGACGGATGTGCATGATTCTATCAGAAATTGGATTGAATTCTGCAATACTCCCTTTGATGCTTTTGTTAACCAGAATTCCGACTCCGTGGTGCCTGATTCTTTCGTTGCCTGACTAATAGAAAGAGTTGCGTTGTTGTCATGCGGAAACGGAAACTATTGATCCATTTGGCCTCTGAAATACCCATGATGTCCCAATTGTATTTGGTAAGATTGTTCTCGAGGGGGTCGAGGTAGCCTTCCTTAAAGGTCCTGACATTGTAGGTTCCAACATTGAGGATTTTACTAAGCTTCAGGAGAGATTGAGAGTTTGCATATTTGTCAGCAGGACCTCTCAAATAATCCTGCCCTGTCGGGTGGGCTGTGGACGCCGTGGCATTAATTCCATTTGCATTGAAATCCATCTGGGTCATAATTGGCTTGGGTGTGGACAGTAAAGCTACTGATGGTGTCCATCTCCTCTTCAGTAGTCGGGTGCCGTTGGCCTCAGCAAGAGGCTCTTCCGCCTAAATGTAACCGAAAACTTATGTGTTATTTATCGAGGTTCGCCCCTCTATCCCAGTGTGCTGGCTAGGCTAAGTACCACGGAAGTACTCCAACTCACAGGTGGACCAGATCGACCAGTAGGGACATATCCCTTAGCCAAGGGGCCCTTGCTGGGGTAAGGTACTACCACTCTGTAGGCTGGGAAGCAGTTTATACTCATACTCCAGGAGTTGATCGGAACATACACTACATTGAATGACTGCAATAGGCCTAACTACAGTGTGAAGCACATAGGTCATGATAGTATTGCTACAAGAAAAACTGCTTGTGTATCCCTAGACGCATCATCCACCTATAATCTCCCACCTTTATTATCACCCAAAATACAGTGATAATAATAAAAGTTTCTCTAAAACCTGTTTTTCTTCAATATTGTATTTGGATAAATGTGGAATTTTCCAGTTGTAGTTGAGCAGGTTTGTGGTTCCAGGTACAAGGAAAGAAAACTTCCCCAGACAACACAAGGAAGAAACCTCAAGGGGAATCAGACACGAGAAAAACCCAACAAAAACCTCTCTATAGTTTTAAATGAAGTTTAGTTGGTTATTTCTTGACTGTAATGGTAATTGTGGTCCTAAATCACTTTCGTAAAATAGTTTATATCCATCACCATCAGAGTCAAGTCTTCCTTACAGTTTCTGAGTGTATATTTAGGTTTATATGAAACATCCACAGCAGAAACAACCAGCCCATCAATTAAGCAAGTCTTTGGTGATGGTTGGTAACACTAACTGGCTGTAGCACATCAGGACTGATCACAAGTTTTGAAAGCAGGAGTATCAGAACCAGTGGTGTCTCAGATGATGCATGTGTACTTCAATAAAACCAGAAAGGAGGTGGCAGGAGGGTGTTAGGTTTTCATAATAATGTAATGGTTACAAAAAAGAGTTTATGAGTGTCGGTGAGTAGCATGAATCACTATAACAGCATAACTATAGCGAGAGAAATTAAAAGAGACAACTTCACGGATGACAAATGTCTGGTCTACCTGTGACATAAGGCAATCAGCCACCTCAAACTTCAACAAACCTGAACAAGTGTGTGAAAACGGATGCATGACAACCTCCAAACATTTCAGTGCACCGGAACTCTCTGTGGCTGAGAACCCTCAGGCCAGCTCCTTTACTTCAAAAAGGCTATGAACAAAATGCTTAATAAAGCAAGTGAGTTTTCAGCCTATTCATAAACATAGAGAGTGCATCTGAATTCTGAACATTAATTGGATGGATGTTCCATAAGTGTAAGGCTTTGTAAGAAAAAACTCACGCCCTCTGCATCCGTCTTCATTACCTGAGGGAACATTAAGTAGCGTCACTCTTTGATCTATCTAGGCATAATGGATTATAAATGACATACATTTTGAAAAGATGACCAAGGTCCTTTACCGCTGCAAAAGATGAAACTAAAACCCCATCACACAAGATAAAGATGAAAAGATCTTTATTGTTATCTGTCAAAAATAGAAAGTATTTCTATCTTGTCAGGATTTTGTCAGATGTCATCAGTTAGCATCCAGTGTCTAATCTCCTGTACATGTTTCTCAACTGCATTAAGTTGATGTCTCCCATCTGGCTTTGATAAAAAATATTCAACAGTACAGTAGGCCCCCATTATTCACTGGGGTTTGGTTCCGGCCCCTCTCAAGAAAATCTGCGAGTTCTGTACCTGGAAGTAAAGCCCTATGTATTATATTACATGCACTAAAATATGCTTCTTAAACACATTCTATAGCATCTCACTCATTAGTACAGTATTAATGTAGTAAAATGTAGTAATGATTAAGTAAAAACTTTTTAATTTTGTACTGTGATATTTACTGATAATATGTGAGGCGCTCCACTGAATGTAGGCACTTGTCGCAAGTGACGTATGGTGCTTGTGAGACAAAGAGCGGCTTATTTGGACTTTCGATCTTTCAAGTGAGCAAGTGCTCATTGAATGCTTGTTTCATACTCAGCCTTCACTTGCTGACTTGAAAGATCGGAAGTCCTGATAAGCCGCATGTTAGGATTTGATGAAGAATGAGAACGTTGTATTCGCCCTTGAGACTGTGTATGTGGCTCAACTTTGTTATTTTGTGTGTTTCTTTGTACATTGACGCATGAGCTGTTTCATTCCCTGTTATCGGTGCAGGTGCAGTATGTTCTATGTTTTATCAACAACGAGAAGCCGAAACTAACTATGTGGCAGTTTGGTGGAAGGGTGAAAAATAACTCCATATTAGGACATAATGAAGACTGTGCCCTTGAAACTGTACTTATCTCTTTGCACATGTACAGAAACTGTATAAGTACACTGTACGAAGAATGCACCTTTGAGCAGCTGATGAATAAACCAGACTGATTTCACTCGTGTAGTTTGGCATTGTCTGTTCCCGGAGTACTCTGACATCGACACACAGAGATACAGACGAGCTTAGAGACGAGGTAGTTGGGACAGAGTCTTCCTTATAATTTGGTGACCCCGACGTGATACTCCTAATCAGGTAAGACAAGATTTGTTTGACTACCTGGTTAGCAGTATCTGAGCATCTGTTTAACCCCTTCTTCAGAAGGGATGGTTGTCTCCTTTTTATAAGGGATGGTTTAACCCCTTTTCATAAGGGATGGTAATCCTCAGTTCCGGGAACTGGGAAGAGCGCTATAAAAATATATACAAATACTCCTCTGTATCTTGTGTGTCGGTGTATCAAGTGTGCGTGTGTGGGTAATTTTAGGAACAAACCATGGGTAGCTCGTTCCCAAAGCCTGCTCCCAGGGAAACCCCGAAAGAATGGATGAATCGATGTAGTCTCGCATATTATACCGTCCCATATCTAGACAATTTAGCTGGATGGACTGAAGGGCTCCCTCAGATTCCAAACTACCCCCGCCAAGGGACATTTGATGCCGGATATTTGACTTCAGTCCATAGAATCATTTGGGAGGGGATAGGAGACCCTAGCTGGAACATTGAATACATGAAGGAATGTTTGGAATATTAGTAGTAAGGAACAAAGCATGTTTATCAGTGGCTCCCCAAAACGGAAGCCGGCATTATAAGAAGGAACAAAATGATGGGAAGAGAAAGTCTGGTAAGTGTCATTACTGTAAAAAAGAAGGACATTGGATACGTGAATGTAGAAAGAGGTTGAGGGATGAGCAGTTAAAGGGCCAAGAGCACCCACAGGGCCAACACTCCCAACATTCCCGAGGTGGACCTGGACAAGGTCAAACCCGAGACCCTGCAAACTGTCCCCCGAGGCTAGGCCTTATCATCCAGACAATGAGTAGGGCTGCCCGCGGAGTCAGGAACCCTTGGCCCTCAGTGTGATGCATTTGTCTTTTTCCCTTACCCACAATGAAGCAATCCCACTGATCCCGATGGTAGTGGGTGATGCTGAATACTTATGTGTTTTGGATAGTGGTGCCACACTATCCTCGTTGGGGAGGGAATACTCAGGCGCTCTCTCCTCTCGGTCAACTAGCTCTGTGGATATTGATGGGGTTCCTTTCTCTTCACAGCTTACACCCCCGCTTCCTCTGCGTTTTCCAGACGACCCCTTTCTCGATGCATTACAAATCACAAAATTCTTTTGTGTATATGCAGGAATGTCCGTTTAATTTACTCGGTCGTGATCTTATGAGCCTCCTCGGTTTACAAATTTCTTTTCATGGTTCGAGCATGATCATCTCCACGTCAGAATCTCTGTCCCCTTCTTTGATTGCATTAACCTCCTGTGAATTATCTTTTAATGTTAACGCAGCATGTGCAGTGAGTGAGGTGGCAGAGCAGTGTTCTCCCCTGGATCAACTGCCCAGGACATTATGGGCCGAGCACAAAAATGACATGGGCTGTGTTGATTGTACTCCTTATGAGGCTAAGGTAAAGCATATCACACCTATTTTCATAAAACAGTACCCGCTCTCTGATTCTAAGATGCAAGGCATCGATGTTGTATTATCTTCACTCCTGGAACAGGGTATTGTTGTTCCGTGTACAAGCTCTTATAACACACCCATAAACCCTGTGCCAAAGCCGGATGGTACCTGGCGACTTACGTAGGACCTAAGGAGGATCAACGACCTCATAGTGCCTGTCTCGCCCCTGGTGCCCGACGTTCCTTCTATCATGTCTGGCATACCACATACACACACGCACTTTTCCGTGATTGACCTGTGCTCTGCTTTTTTCAGCATTCCTGTAGAGCCAGACACTCTGCCTCTGTTCGCATTTACGCATAGGCAGCAGCAATACACCTGGACACGCCTCCCACAAGGTTTCATTGATTCTCCCACGGTGTTTGCTACCGTTGTACGGGACGCACTAGGGTGCTTTGTTCCCCCTGAGGGGTCCTGTGTCCACTCCTATGCAGATGACTTGCTGGTGTTGGCATCAAGCTCAGAGATCTGTTCCCAAGCCACACTCGCTGTCCTTCAGCTTCAAGGTCTCACGAAAGAAGTTGCAATACTGTAAACCCACAGTTATTTACCTGGGCTATGAACTCTCTCAGGGCTCAAAGAAACTGACCCAAGATCGCGTCAAGATCATCATCGACACCCAGCGACCTGCTACCAAGCATGCCTTACTTGCTTTCCTGGTGTTGATCAATTACTGCAGGCAGTGGATCCCAGACTGCTCTCTCTATGACAAGTGCCTCCGGTCCACAATCCACTACACGGACCCACTCCAGCAACCACTCGTATGGACTGAGGACATGCAACATGCCTTTGCAGCCCTCAAAACGGCCCTCTGCTCGGCTCCAGCTCTGGGTCTGCCGAACTATGAACTGCCTTTCCACCTCTATGTTGCTCACCAAGGGGGAACTGCCTCTGGGGTGTTGGCTCAGGAGCATGGCGGGGGAGGGGATGAGGCCCTGTGCTTTCCTTTCAAAAACACTAGACACTGTAGCTCAAGGTTTACCTGCGTGTCTTCGTGCTGTGGCTGCCTGTGCGTTAATGGTTTTAGACGCCGAGAAGATCGTCTTGTCGCACCCTTTGATTTTACACTCACAACATCAGGTCCAACAGATCCTACGAAATTTAAACACACAACACATGTCATCACAGCGCAGGTCAGGTTACGAGGCCATTCTATGCGCCACTGATAACCTCACGATTAAATCTACTTCTTCTCTTGATACCGTGGCTCACGCCTTACAGAGTCTGCTTAATGCTCAAGATTACTGTGAGCCCTGCCCTCACAACTGTTTGCAGGAAACTGTTGTCGCTACAAGCATTAGGTCTGACTTGTATTCTACACCTTTACCTACAGGTGAGGTCCTGTTTGTGGACGGGTCATGCTCTAAACCTGCCGACGGTACCTTTCACTGTGGATATGCCATCTGCCACCTTCCAGATATAGTGATCGAATCTCATTCACTTCCCTTTACGTCTGCTCAAGCTGCAGAATTGTTTGCTCTTCCTCGCGCATGCATCTTATCTGCTGACCAAGAGGTAACCATTTACACTGATTCCAGGTATGCTTTTGGCGTGGCCCATAATTTTGGCCGCATATGGCAATCCCGTGGCTTTGTTGCAGCCGACAGTAAACCCATTTCGCACTCCTCGCTGGTACAAGACCTCATCGAGGCTTGTGCCCTCCCCACACGGTTAGCCATCGTAAAAACCCGTGCACATGTCACTGGACAAACTTCTGAGATTCGGGGTAATTCTCTGGCTGATCGTTGCACAAAGGAGGCGGCTGTCGGTGGCGTTTTGCCCCCGTTTCTTAACGTGTCATTGGTTTCTACTGGTCACATGATCAGCGCTCTTCTTCCAGATTTGGACCTAAAAACCATCCAAGCCTCTGCTGTAAACACTGATAGTCAACACTGGGACTCTCAGGGCACCCAGCTAAAGGATGGCATTTGGCTCGATGCCACCGATCACATCTGTATGCTTAAACATTGTCTCCCTTTCCTCGTCCCCGAGTTTCATGGTACTACACATCGCGGACGAAGAGGGGTAATATTGGAGATGGAAAAAGTTTTTTTGTGTTGAAAACTTACACACACTACTACACAACATCTTCTCCAACAACCACCCATGGGTCACCCCTGAGCTCAAAGTTCTCCTGAACCAGAAAAAGAGGGCTTTCATCTCGGGGGACAGAGAGGAGCAGAAGAAGGTCCAGCGTGAGCTCCAGTGGAGGATCAGGAGGGCAAAGAAGGACTATGGGAAGAAGATGGAGGAGAAGCTGGCTCAGAACAACGTGCGGGACGTCTGGAGAGGACTAAAGACCATGTCTGGATTTGGGCAGAGTGTCAGAGGGACAGCTGATGGTGATCAGCGCTGGGCGGATGAACTAAACTGCTACTTCAACAGGTTTGATTCTTCCCCCTCCCCCTCTGCACCCCTCCCCGTTCCCCTCCCCTCTTCACACGTCTCCAGACCAGCTGACACCTCCCCTCCCCAGGCCAACTTCACTTGACTGCTACAGCCCGACAGACACATCCCCTCCCTCTGCAGCCCACCCCAGCCCCCCCTCTCCCTCACATCAGACCAGGTGAGGAGACAGCTGAGGCGACTAAATCAGAGGAAATCTGAAGGACCTGATGGCATCAGTCCCAGGCTGCTGAGGACCTGCGCAGACCAGCTCTGTGTGGTACTATGCTACCTGTACAACCTGAGCCTCAGCCTGGAGAAGGTTCCAGTCCTCTGGAAGACCTCCTGTGTGGTTCCGGTTCCCAAAACAGCACAAGCGAAGGAACCAGCCCACTACAGACCTGTCGCCCTGACCTCCCACCTCATTAAGATCATGGAAAGGCTCCTCCTTGAACACCTCCGCTCTATGGTGAGCCCCAGCCTAGACCCGCTGCAGTTTGCCTACAGGCCCAACATCGGAGTAGAAGACGCCGTCATCTACCTTCTGCAGCGGGCACTCACCCACCTGGAGATCGCCGGCAGCGCTGTGAGGGTCATGTTCTTTGACTTCTCCAGCGCCTTCAACACCATCAGGCCAGCGCGCCTGCGGGGGAAGCTGGAGGACGTGGGAGTGGACGGGCATCTTGCTGCCTGGATTATTGACTACCTTACTAACCGTCCACAGTACGTGCGGCTGCGCGGCTGTAAGTCAAAGGTGGTAGTCTGTAGCACGGGGGCACCGCAGGGCACCGTCCTCTCACCCTTCCCTTTTAACATCTATACCTCGGACTTCATATATAACACAAACAGCTGCCCCCTCCAGAAGTCCTCGGACGCCTCCGCCATCGTGGGCCGTGTGTCAGAGGGGAACGAGCTGGAGTACCGGTCGGTCATCGTCGACTTCGTGGACTGGTGTGAGCGCAACCACCTGTGCTTGAACACTAGGAAGACGAAGGAGATGGTGGTTGACTTCAGGAGAAGCACTCAAACACACACACACACACATTTACTAGTGAACATCCAGGGACAGGACATTGAGACAGTGGACAGTTTCAAGTACCTGGGTGTTCACCTTAACAATAAACTGGACTGGTCCCACAACACCAACGCCCTGTACAAGAAGGGCCAGAGTCGCCTCCACCTTCTGAGGAGACTCAGGTCCTTCGGCATATGCAGACCTCTGCTCAGGACATTTTATGACTCTGTGGTAGCCTCTGCAATCCTCTACGCTGCCATCTGCTGGGCCCCGGGCAGCACAGAGCGGGACAGAAAGAGACTGAACAAGCTGGTCAGGAGGGCCAGCTCTGTCCTCGGCTGCCCACTGGACTCTGTGGAGGAGGTGAGTAAGAGGAGGATGGTAGCAAAGCTCACATCCATCCTGTCCAACAGCTCTCACCCACTGCACCAGACTGTCGAGGAGCTAAGCAGCTCCTTCAGTGTACGACTGAGGCATCCTCAGTGCAGGAAGGAGCGCTACCGCAGGTCGGTCAGTCCCACCGCTATCCAGACTGTACAACGCCAGTTTGTAACTGTCTGTGAAAATACCGGTTATGTGCAATAAAAACCCCGCGCACTTTAATCAACCACATCTACCCCACTGTGAACCATATCAACCCATCTACTCTGCACTCAGATACATTACACTTTAATATAGGCCAGTCTATAAAGTTGCTCCATTCTTTTCTTTTATTGTTTAGTAATTTATACTATTTATGTATCTATTTATTTATTTACTTATATAATATATATGTATGTGTGTATGTTCGTACTTGTATCTATTTTTGCACCCCCTACTGATAGTACCTCAAGAGCCTGTAACAGTGAATTTCTCCATTGTGAGATTAATAAAGCTGTATCTTATCTTATCTTATCTTATCTTAGACAGATGCTTAAACTGGGAACAGAATAATTCTTCTAAGCCGCTGGCAATGCATCAACATCTGCCACAACCAAACACTCCATTCCAGGAATGGCAACTTGATTTTACCCACATGCTAAGACAGGGACCATACAAATATCTATTGGTAATGGTTGATAAATTCTCATGCTGGGTGGAAGCTTTCCCATGCAGCAATGAGAATGCTAGAGTGGTGGTTCAGAAATTGACGCAAGAAATTATCCCGCGATATGGAATTCCGGTGGGACTACACTCGGACAGAGGGACTCCCTTCATGGCCAAGGTAACCCAACTGCTTGCAACAGAACTTTGAAAACACTGTGTTTTGTCTCACAGACACCATATGTCACTTACGACAAGCACGTACATTGAGTGGGGCGTCTCTCAAACACACACACACACACACACACACACACACACACATATATATATATATATATATATATAAACAGACGCTCCCCGACTTACTTTTTTAATTGGTTCCGGACGGCCGAACGTAAGTTGAAAGTGAACGTAAGTTGTTACAGTGACGTAATGACGTGTGACGTGTGATGCTCATACTATACTATACATCCATAAATACCATTACCGTATCTCATAAAACACCCCGAAATCAATTATTATAAACATAAAATTGTAAAATAATATCAAATATATCAACTAATATCAACATTAAATTTTCAAATAAGTCACTTATTTATACCGAGTTAGCTTAAAACGGTCAATCAACGCTTACAATATGTGAAGCGCTCAATAACGAAAATAGTGTACTTGCGAAAGTAATGTACTTGCTGTAGGTTATACAGACCATATACACAAGGGTGCCGTTGAACTCGTTTAGAACACAGTCTGCACTGATGCAGTCTCCCAGCAAAGCGGATAGTTCTTTCTTTTGTGTAAGTAAGTAAACTTTATTCAAGAGCTGCATACAAAGAACAAGTACAAATCCTAATGAATATTAATATAAAAATAAGTATACACTCTTAGGATTCTGCTAAAAGATAATAAATATAAAGATTGTGCAGATCTGAGCAGATAGTTAATTCATCGCTGTGTATGAGACTTGCACCCATGCTCGTCGGCTTACACTTCTGACCAACCAGATTTGCTTAGGGTTACAAAAGTCTGCCAAACAGTGTAAACACAAAGATCACAGAGACAACGTCTTAACACAAGAGGAACACGCTATATAACTGATATATATATATATATATATATATATATATATATATATATATATATATATATACACATTAAAAAATATATATATATATATAAATATAAACACACACACACACACACACACACACACACTCAGTCTGCAGTTTGTAAACAATGAATGCAGCACTACGTATGTACGTCTAAACTCAAAATTTGACTTTTTTTATTGAAAAAAAAAAGTAAAATCGAAAAAACGCAAAAGGGATGAACGTAAGTCGGGGATATACATGTACATATACAGTGGTACCTTGGTTCTCGAACTTGATCCATTCCAGAAGGCTGTTCGAATTCCGATTTGTTTGAATTCCAAATCTGCTTTGTCCATTACAAATAATGTAAACGGTTTTAATACGTTCAAAGACACTAGAAAACTACCTTTTTTAAACATAATGTTATTTCATAATGTCGTTTATATATCAAATTGTATATTAAATGATACACATACAAAAATAAACACATTAATTTATTTTGTGTCTTTTTTGTTTGGTTTTTGTTTATTTATGTTTATTGTCTGTGTAAAGGAATGCATACAGTACAAACATTATGCAGTGATGAAACATGTCAAAGAAATGTAAAAAAAAAAAAAAAAGGCAAACACATGAAATAAAGAAACAAAGAAAGAAAAAAAAACATTAACATGTTACTGCTTGGAAGGGGTTGGCTATTTTTCAGGCTGTTCCTTTCTTCTCTTGAAGAACATTTCTAGTGTCCCTTGTTTCTGCCTTCTTTTCAGAACCATACAGAAGTGGCTGATGACCTCCTCGTTAAAGGTGTGCACAGATCTGCTAGCCTTGGCCTTAGCAGGGTGACACAGTTCAAAGCTATAGAGTCCGTTCTGTTTTGAGCACATGCCCTTAATAAGTGAAGTCGGGGCATGCTTTATTCCATCATCCTCTTCAGAAAACAAATCCTCCTCCAACGTCATCTTCTGCTCTGCCTGAAGGTGGAGGGGTTCTTCCATCATCAGTTCAGCGTGATGTTCCTCCAGCTGGTTGGAGACATCATGAGTGTTCATTTCCAGAAATAGACTTTGGCCTATGTTGACAATTGGAGAATTTGATTATGTCTTGCTGTTCCTCCTTGCTAACGGTATCTCCTGATAACTTCTGCTCGTTTATGTATATTTCCATCTCCTCCAGCACTTGCGGTCTTTGTTTGCTGATAACCTTTGAGCCTTTCACCACATCACTGGCTTTAACAGCCTTTTTGTTCCTCAGCCATATTCCTTAGCAAGATCAGTAATACGCACACCTGATTCATGTTTAGCTATCAGCTCTTTCTTAAACTCAACAGTTTTCCACACAACTGACCTTTTCTCAGTAGCTTTCTTTGGAGACATATTTATTAGCTAATTTAATTGAGTAAACAAAAAAAAAAACCAAGGTATACTGTACTTTGTAGAACAAACACATCCACATGCATACAGTGGTCAAGTAGAGTAAAAAAAGACCGATTTACGGAAGTAGCGCACTTTATCTCCCTCTCGGTTTTGTTTTTTTCTCGTACATTCTTCGAGTTCGACTTCCGATTTTTGTTCAACTTCCAAGACCAAAAAAAATCCCGGATTTTTTGCTGAAATTCTGATTTGTTCGACCTCTAATGCGTTCGAGACCCGAAGTACCACTGTGTGTACATATATATATACACACACACACACACACACACACACACACACACACACATATATATATATATATATATATATATATATATATATCACAGTACAAAATTAAAAAGTTTTTACTAAATCATATGATTCATGAGTCATGTGATTTAGTAATCATATATAGCTAGCTAGCTAGCTAGCTAGCTAGATAGATAGAGAGATTGCAGTCGAGTGCAAAGCAGCGGGATGAAAACCAGCACCTCCAAGTCTGAGGCCATGGTTGTCAGTCGGAGAAGGGTGGAATGCACCCTCCGGGTCGGGAATGAGGTCCTGCCCCAAGTGGAAGAGTTTGAGTATCTTGGGGTCTTGTTTACAAGTGAGGGAAGGATGGAACGGGAGATCAACAGATGGATCACTACATGTGTACATGTGTACAGCCTCTCCTGTTAAACGGAGCCTGCACCGGTCCGTCGTGGTGAAGAAGGAGCTGCGCCGCACGGCAAAGCTCTCAATTTACCAGTCGATCTACGTTCCAACCTTCACGTATGGTCACAAGCTTTGGGTAGTGACCGAAAGAACAAGTGGATACAAGCGGCTGAAATGAGCTTCCTCCGCTGGGTGGCGGGGGCTCTCCCTTAGAGATAAGCTGAGAAGCTCTACCATCCAGGGAGGGCTCGGAGTAGATCCGCTGCTCTGATGCATTGAGAGCGGCCAGTTGAGGTGGCTTGGGCATCTGGTCAGAATGCCTCCCGAATGCCTCCCTGATGTGGTGTTTTGGGCATGTCCAACCAGGAAGAGACCCCGGGGTTGACCTAAAACACGCTGGAGGGACTATGCCTCTCGGCTTGTCTGGGAACGCCTCCGTGTTCTTCCGGATGAGCCGGTGGAAGTGGCTGGGGAGAGGGATGTCTGGGCCTCTTTGCTTCGGTTGCTGCCCCTGCAACCCGAACCCGAAAGAAGCGGAAGATGATGATGATGACGAGATTCATTTTGCAAATTTTGTGAATCTTGTACTCTGAGTGCATGTTTCTTTTTTCTTTGATCTTACTCTCTATAAATACTTCTAAAATCAAAAATTAAATCACGGTCCTGGCTTGTGAGCACTCTCACCCACTGGGTCTGGAGCATACCCAAAAAGGCTAGAACTGATAGGTTATCACTTCTTACAGTTATAACTGAGATCCAAGCCCCCAAAAGTAAAAAAAAAAAAAAAAAAAAAAAAAAAAGGCAAAATATTTTTCTGCACTCTAAATCACCAGAAAACAATGAAAATACCACTCCGTTTTAATCTACTGATATTTTTACCAAGACATGGTCTGTTTAACAATCCAGTGTGGTTTGATGAATGATTCAATATCTGATTCAAAACCTATTACTCTGAATTATTATACAAAAAATAATTTATTATTATTATTATTATTATTATTATTATTATTATTATTATTATTATTTTAGTTTTTCTTCTCCTGCAGGCTGTTTGCAAAATCCAAACCAATAGGTGGCAGTACAGCAGCAAGGATCAGACATAAAGGAAAAGGAAAGTTACACACAAATACTGTATAACATGACATCATTTTATATATTAATGTCATGTTATTAATGAAATATAACGTAATATATTAATGTAATGTTATAACACGTTTGAAAAAATTACCCTCTACAGTTTAAATCCCACCTTGAATAATGAACAGGAAGTAGGAGGAGAGATTTCCCAGCTTTCACGTTCTTCGGGGTTTGTCGCTGTTGTGTGTCTGCGGGACACAGAGCGCTGTTGGATCCAGTCTCACACTGATGCACACGGATTTTACAACTTTACAAGAACTGCACTGAATCAAAAGGACAACAACAATGGTGAACTGTGGCCTGCTGACAAACAACAATGCTCCAGGTAACAGAACAAACTCGCTCTCTCTCTCTTTCTTCCCCCTTTCTCTTCCCCCAGCTCTCTCTCTCTCTCTCTCTGTCCCTTTATCTCAATCCCTCTATCTCTGTGTGTTTCTCTCTCTCTCCCTCTTCAATCCCTTTATCTCTCTCAATCTCTCTCTCTCTCTCTCTCTGTCTCTCCCTCTTCAATCCCTTTATCTCTATCTCCCCCTCTCTCTCTCTCTCTCTCTCTCCCTCTCCATGTGTGTGTGCCTCTCTTTCTCTCTCTCTCTCCCTACACCCCCCCTCTCTGTTTCTCATATGGAATGACCTCTCATTATTCTTGATTAAACAATTTGGACAATTTTATTTCCAAGCTTTTCCATTCAATTCAATTCAGTTTGTAGAGCACTTTTTTACAATTGACATTGTTGCAAAACAATTTATGCCATAAGGTAGATAATGTAGCTTCTCTTAAAAGAAAACAAATCAGAGAAAAAAAAATATTCCTCTGGTATAATGATTGCAACATTGCAGTTGGGATTTCATGCATTCAATCAAGAAGAGCTAAAGAAAAAAAAAAAAATAGCCCAGACTGCTAAACACTCGTTTCAGATGGCGATAAACGGTGCTCAATGCACCTAAATCATGTCCACGAAATCTGTGTTTAGACATACACCATCATGGAATTCCAATATCTCCACGGAAAGAACAAAGTTCTTCTCACTGATCAGTCAGTAGGTCACAGTCGCTTTATCAGCGTAGAACGGAGATAGCACATTCTTGTTTGCTATTCTTTGCGCCAAAAGGTTAAGGAAACACCCAACTTCATAAGTTTATAGTGTACAGTCTTGCCAGGCTGGTAGCAAGTCTAGCTAGCACCTCCTTACAGTATGAGTTACAGTCCAGCAAGCGCTGCCCTAAAGCGCACTTACGCTTATCTAGCGTCAGAGCGGACGTCAGGGAAGACACCCCACGTGACCTAGCTCTGAAATTTTCATGAACACGGTGAATTTGTGTTTTCTTCAATACCTATAAACTAACATAGCAAAATAACTACAGGTCGTAGCGGCATAAACTATACATCAAAATAAAGCTGACGACCTAAGGAATGTCAGTTACATTAACTGAAAAATTCACAACGAAGCATGAAAATTAGAAGATTGCGGTGAGACCGCCCAAAATTAGTGTATCATGAACTTTGGGAATTTATCCTAACGTACGTCAAAAGTTATTCATTGGGCCTAAACTTAGTCAAGTCATTTAGTACGGATCATAAGCTAACCGCGGATATACAATTTCACACATCAGAACAAAAGATTGATTCAATACAAAGCAGAAAGTTAAATTGACAAAAAAAACGCTATTTGCATTACATTGCCGAGGCAAATAAAGCGGCAGAAAAATCACCATGAACAAGAAATTTTACCGATCAGAACTGGGGATATATTCACGATTATACCCAGTTTCGTAACCCTTGGACACACACACACACACACACACACACACACACACACACACACACCTCTGCTTAGCCAGATTTATTGTTTACTTCACACACCAACATGATAAAATGTGGAGGAGGTGAGTGAGAGGAGGATGGTAGCAAAGCTCACATCCATCATGGCCAACAGCTCTCACCCACTGCACCAGACTGTAGAGAGGCTGAGTAGCTCCTTCAGTGGACGACTGAGACATCCTCAGTGCAGGAAGGAGCGCTACCGCAGGTCGTTCATTCCCACTGCTATCAGACTGTACAACGCCACTTTGTAACTGTCTGTGAAAATACCGGTTATGTGCAATAAAAACCCCGTGCACTTTAATCAACCACATCTACCCCACTGACTGTGAACCATATCAACCCATCTACTGAGCCCTCAGATCATGTGCACTTGAATATAGGCCAGTCTACAAAGTTGTTCCCTTCTTTTCTTTTTTATTGTATATTACTTTATACTATTTATGTATCTATTTATTTATTTACTTACACACATACATATATATTATATATGTTTGTATATGTATCTATTTTTGCACCCCCCACTTATGGTACCTCAAGAGCCTGTAACAGTGAATTTCTCCATTGTGAGATTAATAAAGCTGTATCTTATCTTATCTTATCTTACATCTTTGAAGGTCAGAGTGCAACTTTGATTAAATAGCCATGTTAATGTCTAATATTCTGTGTTCAACACTGTGTCGGGACAGATGGACATCCGATACCACACGTTTTAGTTTTCCGTTTTCAGGAGACAAGATTTCAACAACATCACTGAGGGATTTTATAATGAACTCTCCTTCATTGTATGGCGTTTTGGCCCCTGTAATGTTCCAAGCCTGTTGATACAATGCAAGCATTAGGGGTCTCTGAGCGCTTCATACATTTTTGGAAAAACTGTCTGCTTTTCTATCTGACTTTTCAAAGTGAACAACTTGTGCTTGTGAAATTCAGTCCCTTTTCGAAATTCCTGGTCAAAGTTAGCATGCAGTGAGCTGAAGTGGCGCTGAAGATTTGAAGTTTTGAAATGCATCAATGGCGTTTGAATGGCAAGTCCGAATGGCTTTCCATTATTTTCAACAACAACAACAAAAATAATTCTCCCACTCTGTTAAAAATGTCCTTTGTTCATCTTCATATTTTCATTTAACTGTGCATTTTTTTCTGCCATTTCAAGAGCAAATTTGACACATTGTTTACTCAAATAATCTCGCCCATAGTGGGAAGCTTTGCAGTACTGTCAGCCCCCTACTTACGAAACCACCTGGGTACAAAAACTCCGGGTTACAAAAAACATTTTCCTCAGTTTTCGGCTTCTGTATACGAAAACGACCCCCTCTTACGAAACGCGCTATTCAAAATTCAAACGCGCCAATCAAAATTTCATACGATGCACGAGTTGCTCTCTCATGCCTGTCTCCCAACATCCCACCCCGCTGGCCTCCCATTGGCCAGGAGGCAGCTGAACAGTACCCATACTTCCTGTACCCATACTTCCTGTTTGTCACACGCGTGAAGGAGAGTTGACTGTTGGCTTGTTTTGAGATCATTGCAGCATTATATTTCGTTATCGCCAAACCCCCTATACAACCGGAATGATATTGAAGCAGAAGGAGACCTTAAAGCGGAAATACAGTGATGGGGGTGATTATTTCAGCACGATATTGAAGCAGAAGAAGCATGAGCAGACTGCTTCACAAGACCTCCAATCTCGCAAGGAAGCAAGTTAATATTGAACCAGAACCTCTGATCTTTCAATCAGTTCTGTAATTTTGCTTTAAATAAAACATCCCGTCCATTTAAACATTTAAACAGAATTGTTCCATCAGCTGTGCGTTGTGTGTGGGCGGCGCCCGCATTCGGCAAAACACACCATAGAGACAGAGTTTTGTGTTTGTGTGTGTTTGTGTTTGTGTGTGTGTGTGTGTGTGTGTAAGAGAGAGAGAGAGAGAGAGAGAGAGAGAGAGAGAGAGAGAGAGAGAGAGAGTGTGTGTGTGTGTGTGTGTGAGAGAGAGAGAGAGGTGGGAGAGAGAGAGAGAGAGAGAGAGACTAACTACAGAGTCAGTCAGAGTTGAAAGGAGGCTTGACTCTCTTTCGAGAGAGCAGATTGCAGTTTAATTCAGTAAATGTTTAATAGATGTGGCGCGCTCTGCTGAATGTGAGCAAAACACGGCTTATCTGGACCTCCGAACCCTCAAGGAATCAAGTTAAAGTTGAGTTTGGACCTCCGATCTGTCAGGCAGGGAATGCGCTTTGAATTCCCCCGTCTGAAAATGCTCCGGCGTCCTGCGTGTGGGCGGAGCCCGCATTCAGCGGAGCACTGCACAATAAACATTTAATGTGTATACAATACACATTTGATGTGTACTGTATTGTGTGTGTGTGTGTGAGAGAGAGAGAGAGAGAGAGAGAGAGAGAGAGAGAGTGTGTTGTGTGTGTGTGTGTGTGTGTGTGTGTGTATGTGAGTTAATAAAAAATGTTTAATAATGGTTTAATTAATAAATATGTTAAAATGTTTAAATGGTTTAATAAATAATTTTCTTTTACTTTGAACACATATTTCATACAAAATTAGTGTGCTTTTATCATTTTTAAATGGGTTTATGGGGTAGTCTTGGGAGCCTTGGAACGAATCAGACGTTTTACATGTAAAATGCGCCTCTACTTACGAAACCTCCGCGTTACGAAAAAGGCTCTGGAACGGATTAATTTCATAAGTAGGGGGCAGAGTGTATTTTCATCTCATGCACATAAGCATTTGACCATGATACCATATTAGCTCAAGCAAAGCAAACACGCATATTAAAAAAAACACAAACTTCGATATGAATATAAGAGCCGAATGAAACTAGGTACATTAAAAAGCCACATGTGGCTTGGAAGCCGTGGGTTGGCCACACCTGGAATAGATGAATGAATGATTGTGAAATTGTTTACTTGAACAATGTGCTTGGCTGGTAGTCTGTCAGTTCCCATTGGTGTTGATAAAAATATTTTCGCTGGGTAATCAGTGTCACTCTAAGAACACAAGCAAATGAGTAGTATGTAGTCTTTCAGGTTTAGTCAAGCAGCTGGCTTCAGGCTGGTTGCTTTAAAAGAATGCATTGAAAGAATGATAAAGGATAAAGCAGCTGGGCGAGTAGTAGGTAAATGACTGATGCTGGTATTACACCCTCAGCTTCTCCAACGACCAAAAGTTTTTAATCACCAGCAGAAGACTCCAAGCAGTGCAAGAGATAATGTGGAGGGGGAGTGAGGTTGATGTCATTTAAGAAGGAGCATTTGTCACATATACAATGGAGTACAGTAAAACTATTTGTAAACGTGGAACCTATGTCATAACTTTGGAAATAGACTTCTTTAAAAATTATGCGTGACCTTTTGCAAAGATCATGCAGTAATCGACTACATACCCTGAATGTTATGCTATATCAGAGACAAGGTTTAAAATAAATAAAAAACTGTACACAACCCCTTAAGAAACAACATGGAACAATTTCTAACAAAAACAAAGAAAAAAGTGAAGAGAGATGAAGATATTAAGACATAAATAAGTTGAATGAGTTGAAATAAGGATGTATTTTTTTTTTTCATTTCAGGCACATTGGTACACATTAAATCGTTTCTATTCTTTCTTTTCTTTTGGCTGTTCCCTTCAGGGGTTGTCACAGTGAATCATCTGCCTCCATCTCACCCTATCCTCTGCAATATGCAACAAAACATAAAATCTCACACACAAACATTCTAAACATTAAGTTAGATACTGTACTGGAATAATAAATGAAAAGGACTTTAATACAACAGTTCAGATGATTATTCCTCTTCAGGCACTTCAGAAGAAACTGTCGTTTCTTCAGGAGAAAGCCTTATTTCTGCAGAAGAGACATCCAACTTTTTCTATTGCTTCACCAAAGAAGACGCACAGCATTTGAGTGGCATCATAGAGCTTAACTGGTAATTAAAACACACTTTAAAAAGGCTCATTGACAACTTGTGCGCGATTGAGGAAAAAGGGGCATTACATCATCTCAACCAATCAGTAGGAAGGAGGACAGCCATTGGCTGAAATTGAATGATGCGACAATTGCTCGGCAATCCGCGAATATGCAAACCATGAGTGCAAAACCACGAATAGTCAAGAGCCTGTTATGCCTGGAGTGTATGCGTTGGACCCAGAGATGCAGGAGACCAAAAGACAAACAAATATTAAACACTAGGAACTGAAAATCGCAGGAATACAAAGTTGAGGGAACTGGTTGAGCACGAAGCAAGAACCAGGGGTCAAAGAGAAAGCCGAGGAGCAGAGTCAAGGGGAAAACAGTGTTCTGACATCGGAGACATATAAAATATATATACTGAATACAACCAAATTGTGGGCAGTGGTGGTCTAGTGGTATAAGGCGCCGGATCACTGATCCAAAGGTTGGGGGTTCGAGTCCCACTCTCCACAAGGTTGTCACTGTCCCCCCCAGTGCAGCTAACTGGGTTATCAAAGGCTGGCCATGTCTCTCACTGTCTATGGTGTGAGGCATGTAAAAGAACCATTGCTGACTTTCGTAAAGAGTAGCTGCAAAGCCGTCGGCGTGTTTCCGCCCTGCGATGGCTTGGCGAGCTGTCCAGGGTGTACTCTGCCCTCGCCCTGAGTTGGCTGGGATGGACACCAGCCTCCCCACGACCCTAATTAGGATGAAGCGGTGACAGAAACTGATGAACCGAACAACCAAATTGAAAAAGAAGACCAACAATTTGAGAGTATTATAAGACTGAATTTTTTTTTAAAGAACAGTGTCATAACGAAGTTATTTATTCATAAGAAAAGTACTTCTCACTATTAATGCAACTTTCTGGTGCTGCTTGGCGTATAGATGTATAGATTTAAATGCATGAGATTTATTCATCTGTGTTTGTTTTATTTGATTGCTTTTTTGTATTTTTATTTAAATGACAGTGAAATTATGCATTCGTTATTCTGTTAAGAAAGGCCATCTGTTTATCTGAGAGCCAGATACGGTCATCAAAAGAGCCACATCTGGCTCATGATCCATAGGTTCCCGACCCCTGCTCTAGTCCTTCTGCCTGGTAGTTCCAGCCTCACCATCCTACCAATATACAGTCGGCCCTCTATTTACGAAATTAATCCGTTCCAGTACCTTTTTTGTAACCTGGAGTTTTTGTAATTAGAGGTGGATTTTACATGTAAAATGTGGGATTCATTCCAAGGCTCCCAAGACTACCCCATAAACCCTTTAAAAATTATAGAAGTACACCAATTTTGTATGAAAGATGTATTAAAAGTAAAAGAAAATTATTTACCTTTTTTTTTTTTTTTTATCTCTTGAACCACCCATGCGACGCTTTAAAGTCTGGGGGTTGCTGGTTTGAAGAACCCTCACCCCCACCCCACGCTCCTTCACGGGGTCCTTAAAATGGCGGTTGCTTTTTCCGAAATAATCGCCTCCGTCACTGTATCTCCGCTTTTAAGGTCTCCTTCTGTTTCAATATCGTCTCGATTGTAGAGGGGTTTTGGCCAGATTGTAGAGGGGTTTTGGCAATACTCCTTTGCGATTTCGCTCAACCGCATCCCACTTTCATATTTTTTTATTATCTCCTGCTTCACTTCGATTATAACGGAGCCCGCTTCTTCTTTTCAGTGTCACCGGGAATCACTTTCTTGGGGTCCATGGTGGAGAACAAAATATAATGCTGCAATGATCACGCTCAAAAAAACTCACGAGCCAACAATCCTGCTCAACTTTCCTTCACGCTTGTGACAAACAGGAATTATGGGTACAGGAATGGGTACAGTTCAGCTCCCTCCTGGCCAGTAGGAGGCCAGCGGGGCGGGATGTTGAGAGACAGCTAATGAATGGTGTATTTTAATATCTGAATGGCGCGTTTGGCGCTTTTGGTAAGAAGAGGTTGTTTCGCATACAGAGGCCGAAAATTTAGGAAAATGTTTTCGTAAGTCGAGGGCCTGTACATGTCCAAACTATCTCAGTCTAGCCTCTCTGACATTGTCCTCAAAACCTCTTACATGTGCTGTCCCTCTGATGTATTCATTCCGAATCCTATCCATCCTCGTTACTCCCAAAGAGAACCTCAACATTTTCATCTCTGCTACCTCCAGCCCTGCCTCCTGTCTTTTCCCCAGGACCATGGTTTCTAAACCATACAACATCACTGGCCTCAACACTGTCTTGTACACTTTTCCTTTCATTCTTGCCGATACCCTCCGGTCACACATCACACAGGACACTTTTCTCCAACCATTCCAACCTGCCTGCACACGCTTCTTTACCTCTTTTCCACACTCTCCATTGCTCTGGATTGTTGAGCCTAAGTACTTAAAATCCTCCACCTTCTTGATCTCTGCTCCCTGTAACCTCACCGTTCCTCTTGGGTCCTTGTCATTCACACACATGTATTCTGTCTTACTGAGGCTAACTTTCATTTCCTCCTTTCCAGGGCATACCTCCACCTTTCTAGATTTTCCGGCACTTGTTCTTTGCTCTACAGATCACTACAGATCACAATGTCATCTGCAAACACCATAGTCTTACATCTCTCATACATGTCCATCACCACTCTAACATACTTCTCTGCCACTCCAGACTTCCTCATGCAATACCACAGTTCCTCTCTCGGCACCCTCTTCTTCTTCTTTTCCTTTCGGCTTTTCCTTTCAGGGGTCGCCACAGCGAATCATCTGCCTCCATCTCACCCTATCCTTTGCATCTTCTTCTCTTACACCAACGACCTTCATGTCCTCCTTCACCACATTCATGAATCGTCTCTTTGGTCTTCCTCTAGGCCTTTTGCCTGGTAGTTCCAGCCTCAGCATCCTATTACCAATATACTCACTATCCCTCCTCTGTACATGTCCAAACCATCTCAATCTAGCCTCTCTGACTTTGTCTCCAAAACGTCTTACATGTGCTGTCCCTCTGATGTGCTCATTCCTATCATCCCACCCTGTCATATGCTTCTCCAGATCCACAAAGGCACAATGCAACTCACCCTGAGCTTCTCTGTACTTCTCTATTAACATCCTCAAAGCAAACACTGCATCTGTGGTGCTCTTTCTTGGCATGAAACCAAACTGTTGTTCACAAATGCTGACCTCTGTGGTTGCCACAACTCTGCGCGTCTCCCTTGTTCTTAAAAGTGAGCACGAGCACACTTCTTTATTCCTCCGGCATCCTCTCACTCTCTCAGACCTTGTTGAATGTTCTTGTCAAAAAATCTACTGCTACTTCACCTAGACATTTCCATACCTCCACTGATATGTCATCAAGGCCAACTGCCTTTCCACTCTTCATCCTCTTCAATGCCCTACTCACTTCACCTCTACTAATCTTTGCTACTTCCTGATCCTCAACGGTCACCTCTTCTACTCTTGTTTTTCTCTCTCATTTTCCTCATTCATCAGCTCTTCAAAGTACTCTTTCCATCATCCCAGCACACTTCTGTCATCAGTCAATACATTTCCCGCTTTGTCCTTGTCTTCACTCTGTCCCATTACTTCTTAGCTAACCTCTTCCTTTGTACACACTCCTGCACTTCCTCATTCCACCACCAAGTCTCCTTATCTACCTTCCGTCCAGATGACACACCAAGTTCTCTCCTACCTGTCTCCCTGATCACATTAGCTGTAGTTGTCCACTCATCTGGAAGCACTTCCTGACCACCCAAAGCCTGTTTCAACTCCTTCTTGAAGACAATATGACACTCTTCCTTTTTCAGCTTCCACCACTTTGTCTTCTGCTCTGCCATTGCTTTCTTCACTTTCCTCACCATCAGCGTCATTCTGCACACCACCATCTTATGCTGTTTGGCAACACTCTCTCCCACTACTACTTTGCAGTCACTGACTTCCTTCAATTTACATCGCTACACAAGGTGTAGTCTACCTGTGGGGCAGTGGTGGTCTAGTGGTATAGGGCGCTGGATTGCTGAGCCAAAGGTTGAGGGTTCGAGTCCCACTCTCTACAGGGTTGTCACTGCCCCCCCCCCCAGTGCAGCTAACTGGGTTATCAAAGGCAGGCCATGTCTCTCACTGTCTATGGTGAGAGGCATGTAAAAGAACCATTGCTGACATTCGTAAAAAGTAGGCTGCAAAGTCGTCAGCGTGTTTCTGTCCCTTGCTCTAAAGGGTTGTGACAGGAAGGGCATCCGATGTAAAAACCTCTGCCAAATCAAACGTGCGAATTAGATGACTCGCTGTGGCGACTCCCGAGTAAAAAGGGGGGAAAAAGCCGAAAGGAAGACAGACAGACAAGGTGTAGTCTACCTGTGTGCTCCTGCGTCCGTTTTTATAAGTCACCCTATGCTCCTGTCTCTTCTGGAAGAAAGTATTCACCATAACCATTTCCATCCTTTTTGCAAAATCGATCAACATCTGTCCTTCTGCGTTCCTGTCCTGGATATCAAACCTGCCCATCACTTCCTCGTCCCCTCTGTTGGCTGAACCAACTTGTCCATCGAATTCTGCACCAATGACCACTCTTTCACTTCTGGGGGTACTCTGCATCACTTCATCGAGCTCACTCCAGAATGTCTCCTTCTCTTCTCCCTCACATCCTGCTTGTGGGGCATAAGCACTAACAGCCTTCAGTTTTTAACTTGAGGCTCATCACTCTGTCTGACACTCTTTTCACTTCTAGAACATTCCTGACAAACCCCTCGTATTCCATTTCTCTTCCCATCCATACCATGATAATACAGCTTAAACCCTGCTCCTAAGCTTCTAGCCTTGCTACCTTTCCACCTGGTTTCCTGAACACACAGTATGTTCACCTTCCTCCTCTTCAACATCTCAGCCAGCTCTCTACCTTTTCCTGTCATAGTTCCAACATTCAAAGTCCCTACTCTCAGTCCTAGACTCATGCCTTTCCTATTCTCTCTCTCTGCCTACGGACATGCCTTCTGCCTCTCCTTCTTTGACCAACAGTAGGCCAATTTCCACCAGCACCCTGTTGGTTAACAGCACTTATGGTGGTTGTTGTTAACCCGGGCCTCGACCGATCCGGTATGGAATTCTTATTTTTGACTCGCATATTATATATGGCATTGGTTTTCGCCGGATGCCCTTCTTGACACAACTTTCTGCATTTATCCAGGCTTGGGACCGGCGTGAGGATGAACACTGGCTTGTGCCCCTCTTCACGGCTGCATTAAATCGTTTCTATTACAGATTATAAAACAATGTTGATGAAGTTTTTCTTTCTTGTAAGTGGAACTCTATTTCTTTTTTTGTTTGTTTGTTTTTAATCTTAATAAAGATACAGTGTAATACAGAGGTGTACTAATAACAATTTTATCGACAAATAATACTATTTATAGTCACTCACGGGGCGGTGGGGTGTGTGAAATGTTTTTTCTTCCTAGGGAGCGCCACAAAAAATGATTGAGAAGCACTGCTTTAACCACAAGGTTAGATTCTAATCGTAGAAGAAAAAAATTGACATTTTAACACCTCATCATCGTTGTCATCATTATAATGATTATCATCATCATCTTCCGCTTGATTCGGGGGTTGGCCCCAAGGGCCAGTTTGCTAATCAGTGAGGTCCAGACATTCCTCTCCCCAACCACTTCCTTCCCCTCTTCTGGAGGAACACTGGGACATTCCCAGACCAGCTGAGACACATCATTCTTCAGTGTGTTCTGGGTTGATCCCAGTGTCTTTTCCCGGCTGGACATACCCGAAACACATCACCAGGTAGGCGTTCGGAAGGCATTCAAATCCGATTCCCAAGTCACATCAACTGGCTCTTCTGAATGTGGAGGAGCAGTGGTCCAACTCTGAGCTCGTAGTTTTTCTATCCATAGGGGTCTTTTTAACTGTACCTAGTCTGGACTTTTACCTCGGACCTGTTTGCCCTGGGTGACCTTACCTGGTGCATAATGCCCCGACAACAAAGCTCCTACGATTATTAGAATATGCAAACCCCTTCACCAAGATAAGATGGTGAATCAAGGAGCAGATTTTATCATCTTACATATATGAAATAATTGTAAGACTGTAAGGATATATGACTCTGTGGTCCTCTGCCGAAGCATTTTCCACATTAACTAAATCTATACATGCTATGAAATATTTATAGGGAATAAAAAGCCAAATGATATGTACACTTTAATGCTTTTGTTCTTTGTGTTCCTTACACATTATCATATATATAAATATAATATTTATTTATTTTCCCTTAGTTCCTCTGAAGCATATTGAAGTGGATTTGCATGTTCAGGGGCATGTCGCTACAGTTACCTCCACCCTGCAGTATGTAAATGAGGAAGACCAGCCCCTTGAGGCTTTGTTTGTCTTCCCAATGCCATCTGGAGCTGCAGTCTGCCATTTCAGTGCAAAGATTACAGACCAGGAGATAGTGGCTGAGGTACAAGAGAAACAGGAGGTAACCAAACAACTCGACATCTACATTTGACATCTCACGTAAAGTGTTTTGACACTTTCTGTGTTTAATTAAAAGGACACAATTTATGACGTAATGGATGGTGGAAATTCTTGCATGCTTTTAACATTGCTATGCTTCTTACTTTTGAATCATATCTTCTTTTCCTTTTTCCTGTTCTCAAGAGTTGCCACAGCGATTTGGCATAGGTTTTTACGTCGGATGCCCTTCCTTCCACAACCCATTTAGCAAGGGACAGAAACACGCTGACGGCTTTGCCGCCTACTCTTTACGAAAGTCAGCAATGGTTCTTTTACATGTCTCACACCATAGATAGTGAGAGACATGGCCCGCTTTTGATAACCCAGTTAGCTGCACACTCGGGGGTACAAACCTTGTGGGAACTCGAACCCCCAACCTTAGGATCAGCGATCCTGCACCCTATCCACTAGACCACCACTGCCCCTTGCTTTTGAATCATATATTTGTGGTAAATGAAGATGAGAGTGCCTTGCCAAACCCCCACTTATTTTTTTATGTATTTTGTGGCATTACAACCTGTAAATTAAATCTTTTTAATCTGAATTTTATGTGATGGATCTGCACAAAATAGTCTTAAGTTTTTGAAGTGAAATGAGAAAAATATATAAAAGTACTTTTTTTTTTTTTTTCAATTTGAAAATTGGTCTGTGCATATGTATTCACCCATTTGCTATGAAGCACCTCAAAAGTTCTGGTGAAACCAATTACCTTCAGAAGTCACATAATTAATGAAATAAAGTCCATCTGTGTACAGTCTTAGTATCTGTCAGTATAATCACACCGTTTCTGAAAGGCTCCAGAGGCTGAAACACCACTATGCAAGAGGCATCACTCCATGAAGACTAAGGAGCTCTCCAACCAAGTCAGGGACAATGTTGTTGAGAAGTACAAGTCTGGGTCGGGTTATAAAAAAATCTCCAAATTTTTGATGATCCCTGAAGCGCCATCAAATCCATCATCTTCAAATGGAAAGAATATGGTACCATGACAAACCTGTCAAGAGAAGGCTGTCCACCAAAACTGACCGAGCAGGCAAGGAGGGCATTAATACGAGAGGCAACACAGAGAGCGAATGTAACCCTGAAGCAGTTCCAGAGTTCCACAGCAGAGACTAGTGTATCTGTGCATGAGACCACGATAAGCCATACACTCCATAGAGCTGGGATTTCTGGAAGAGTGGCCAGAAAAAGCTGTTTAGTGTTACATGAAGAAGGCATGTTTTGAGTTTTCCAAAAGGCATGTAGGTGACTTCCCAAATGTATGGAGTAAGGTGCTCTGGTCAGATGATACAAAAATTGAATTTTTCAGCCACAAAAACCCAAAGCGCAAACCCAACAAATCCTATCACTCCAAGAACACCATTACCTCAGTAAAACATGATGGTGGAAGCATCATGCTGTGGGGATGTTTTTTAGCAGATGAGACTGGGAAACTGGTCCAACTCAAGAGAAATGGATTGAGCGAAATACAGGAATATTCTTGAGCAAAACCTGTTTCAATCTGCCTGTGATTTGAAACTGGGACGGAGGATTACAAGCGGAAACTATCCACATGAAGGAGTTGGGCAGTTTAGAACTGAGGAACTGGCAAAAATTCCAGAAGCAAGATATGACAAGCTGATAGGGACTTATCCAAACCAACTTGTAGCGATAACTGCTGCAAAAGGTGGCTCTACAAAGTACTGACTTTCAGGGGTGAATGATTATGCACACTGAGGTTTTCGGTTTATTTGTTCTATTTGTTGTTTGCCTCACAATAAACAAAAAAAAATTTGCAGTTGTAGGCATGCTCAGTAAATGAAATGATGCAAACCTTCAGTCTATTTTAATTCCAGGTTGTAAGGCAACAAACATGAAAAATGCCAAGAAGGTTTAATATTTCTGCAAGGCACGGAATATATTATTATTATATGTAGCAGTTATCAGAACTTAGACTGAACTGTCCTATAAGACTCTGTAAACTAGTTAAAACACATGTCAGTGCAACCCGGAGTATTCGGTGTAAGTGAGCTCTTAACAAGGAATGTTACATTTGATTGTGTATTCTATGTCAGGCACAGGAGCAGTATGATGATGCAATAAGTTCAGGTCAACAGGCTTTTCTACTGGAGGAGAGTGAACAGTCTGACGATGTGTTCAAGCTGAGTGTGGGGTCTTTGCCTCCTGGCCAGAGTGCCAGTATCACCGTCATCTATATCACTGAGCTGAGTGTGCAAGCGGACCATTCACTGCGATTCTGCCTGCCTGCAGTGCTCAACCCTCGCTACACACCAGCTGGTATTTCTTATTTTATTTTTATTTATTTTTGTTATACTGTATTAATTCCTGAAGAGGAAATTATTTCCTCTTCATTTAACCCATCCAAAGTGAGCACACACACACACACACACACACATACACACACACACACACACACACACGAGCGCACACACACTTGGAGCAGTGGGCTTCCACACATTGGGGGTGCCGGAAGAGCAGTTGGAGGTTTAGGTGCCTTGTGCAAGGACAGTTCAGTTTACTGTATTTTTCAGACCAAAAAGAACACTTAAAAGCCTTTCGTCTTCAAAAAATTTGACAATGCGCTTTATAATCCTGTGCACCTTATCTTGTGCATCCACACGGATGAAGCCGCATGACCCCACCTCACTGATACCGTCAAAATCCAAGTGAAGCTAACTAATCAGCTTACCATCATTCCAGTGGCTTAACCAAAGAACTCCAACCGCTAGATATGGGTGTCAGCAGGTCATATGTTAGAGCGATCCTGGCTTTATGTCCAAATACGTACTGCTATCTTAGTCAGGTGACTCGCTGAGTAATATGTGAGTGGTTTTCCCACCTAATCTCAGTCTCTATTGACCATCTTTCTTGTTACAAGGATGCTTCTGCATCCCAGGACGCTCAGCTGGCTTAATGAGAGTCTCGTGTTCATTACTGGGATAAAGCACTGCTACAGGTCTCGTCCTGAGACCTCGGATTAACTTTCTTGCATTGAAAGTTACACCGATATACAGCACCTTAAGAATAATGACCTCCGTTCTGTAATGAACACAATACGCATGCTATGAATGGGTGCCGTCAAGTTTGTTACTGTGACTGTACTGTCTCTTTAAGGGGGCATGGCTGAGAGAAGTTTAGGTCATGACCCAGAAGGCTTCTAATCTCTGTTTTTATTGATCTGCGACTCCATGCGCATGAGGGAATAATAGATAATAAAATATTATAAGATTATATAATAATAAATAATAATAGAGGGATCCACGCTTTATGTCCAACTCGCACAACTGTTAAACTCAGACACTGAAGATGAAGAATTTGATGGATTTATGGAAGAGGAATGAACTGAAAAAGTGAGTTTATTGTTTTATATTGTTAGAACTGAACAATGTTGAGAATTATTGTGAATGACTTGAGTTTAAGTTTGACTTATCTGACTCTTGTTTTGCTTAATGCGCCTTATAATCCGGTGCGACTTATGTGTGCGCCGTGGCCGTTAACTGATATTGCGCCTTATAATTTGGTGTGCGTTATGCCCCAGAAATCAGTGTATGGGGGGAGGCAAGGTTCTGCTCCTTCCCCCATTATCACACGTTTTTACTGCTTCTTCGAGAATCGAACCAGCGACCTTTTAGTCCAAAAAACCTCTTCTTTAACCATCAGAAAAAAATCTGTTGTACCTTACTGCCCACACAAGTATCAAGATTTTCTTCACAATTTCAATTAACAGTTCAAGTCTCTCACTTTTGTAATGAGTGTTCAGTCATCTGCTGCATTCTATTCATTTTGTTTACAACACTGCACTGCTATTTAAATATCTATGACCCACTCCAGCATAATATGGATTAAGTAGGACAAATGAGATATTGATATATTTGAAAATAGTTTAATACACTTAATGATCAAGCACAATACATGATTCTAGCATGAAATTGGACTGAGTTGCATCAGCTTAATGTCACAAATCAGAAAATACTACTGTTCAGAAAATAGCAATTATAGTTACAGAACTATTTTCTGAATGTCCGCATTTGAAATTCCTGAATATCCATAAATTAAACAAATCTGGATCCCAACCAATCAGCGTGATCTTCCTCGTAATATAGAAATAAATGAGTTCTATTTCAGGGGCTCAGTGTAAATGGGTAATGTTGAAGATTATGATTTAAAGGTTGTGTTTTTGCTGTTTTTGTAGTGGGGCTGGTGGTGTAGTGGTTAGGGTGCTGCGCTCATTATCAGGAGGTTGTGAGTTCGAAACCCAGTTAAACCTCCACTGTGCTAAGACCCCTGGGCAAGGTCTCAACCACAAGTGTGCCTCTGTTTACCCAGCTGTATAAATGGGTACCAGTAAAAATATAATGGGAAGGTAATCTGCGATGGACTAGCGTCCCATCCAGGAGGAGTTGAACTCTGGTCACTTCACACTACGGAAACCGGGGATAAGCACTATCCTGATGAGCCACTATGGCTCGGTGTCAAAACCTAACAGACCTTAAGTTTTGCTTTTACTGTATTTCGCTTACTTTGGCCCTTTGGCTCGAAACACTTACTTTCGACTTATTCCATATTACGCTGGCGCGAGTCAAATATATGGCAAGATCATAAACCAAGCAATCACTTACATTTACCAAATATTCAACAAACATTGAAGTAATATGGTCTCTGGTTTATTTCTAGGTACAGATGGTGGTACAGTGTCAGAAATAACCTCAAGTTCCACCATTCCCTACTCTTTGTCCTTTACTGCACATGTAAGCTCTCCAAACCCCATCACTAAAGTGGAGTCCAAATGTGCTCTGGAACCCCTGATGTTCCTCAACACAGACCACACAGAGGCAAAGGTGTGCGTGCGTGTTCGTGTGTGTGCGTGTGTGTGTGTGCGTGCGTGTGTGTGCGTGTGCGTGCGTGTGTGTGCGTGTGCGTGCGTGTGCGTGCGCGTGTGCGTGTGCGCGCGTGTGTGCGTGCGTGCGTGTGGTGTTTATCAGTCTATGCGGAGCTGGGAATTTTAAAAGATTTGCAAGAAGGTATGGATTAATTAATTCATATTTATTAATAATAATTATTTATATGTTAAATGTCTTCTTCATTTTTGCCTTCCTTCCAGTGATGTGCTTTTGGGTTTTCCTTCTGAATGTATGTCCATCTGGACCTTTTTTTTTTTTTTTTTTTTTTTATTATGGTATCTCGAGAGAACTTGGAGGGATTATATTCAAACATTGCACACATGACCCTTTTGTCTTTAGGATGAACTGATTATATGAGGCATTGAGAACCATGCTATTTATTTTTATGTAACAACACATACACTAAACTAGCTGTGTGATTCAAGCTTTAATACAATACATGCTTCTAATCATTTAAAAGAAGACAGCTTTCAATCATGTTACCACTGACACTGCCCAACTCCTTCATGTGGATGGTTTCGGCTTGTGAACAGCAATCTTCAAGTCTGACCACAGATTCTCATTTGAATTGAGGTCTTGAACATGACAAAGCCATTTCAACAGACCACTTAAATGTTGCTTTATCAGTATGCTTCAGATCATTGGCCTGCTTCTGTCCCAATTTCAAATCACAGGCAGATTGAAACAGGTTTTGCTCAAGATTAAAAGAATATATATGTATTGTGTGTGTGTGTGTGTGTGTGTGTGTGTGATTAGGTAAGCCTTTGTGCAGGTCATATGTTTGACCAGGATGTTGAGCTGTATCTGTATTATCAGAATCCCCATCAGCTCACTGCCATAGTTGAAGCTGCAGTTCCTACAGAAAAGCCAGGTACATTTACTCCACTCTGTCTACTGAACTATGATGAATGAAAAAAAACAAACAAACAAACAATAAATACCAGAAAAGAGCAGAAAACATATTTTTGCAAATTAATGTGATCAAAAGCTAGGACTTTGTTTTTCTTACCTTCCTTTCTTCCAATTCTGCATGTTTTCTTTTCTTTTAGGGACCGTCATGGGAGACCCTGCAGTCATGATCTGTTTCTATCCGGAATTCCCTGAGTCGGTGATGTTCTCCATGTGTGGTGAGTTTGTATTTGTTATGGACAGATCTGGCAGTATGAGATGCAGCATGCAAAATGGAGCAGGTGCACAAACACGCATCGAGTGTGCCAGGGTAAGACTCAACATTCAACATTTTTTTCTATTATCATACCAGCTTTTTTGTAATAAATAAATAAAAATTATATTTAATCTTTTTCAAAACAGTGATGCAAACTTTGCAAAAATTTTGTATTTAGGACACTCTGCTCCTTCTGCTGAAGAGTCTCCCCATGGGCTGTTACTTCAACATATACGGCTTTGGCTCTAACTATGAGTCTTTCTTTCCGTGAGTGACCGTCACAGGAACCACTGAATACTGTGTTTAGCATTTCTTTTATTCAGTTAATTAATCAGACACAAACATGGATGAAATTAAAAAAATACAGGGCTGGGTTATAGCAAAAAGTAGCATTACTGCCATACAGAACACGATTTTTTAACAAACTGTTTGGAATGTGTGCATGTTGATCACTGTTGGACTGGTGTTCCATTGGGATAGGCTCAAATGAATACTGTACTGAAAGTAAGAAAATGACAGTGATAGAGAGAAGACTTGATATGCTGTGTCACAGGATTGTTGTGTGTTTCAGGAAAAGTGTACAGTACAGTCAGGACACTATGGATCAGGCTGTGAAGAAGGTAAAAGAGATGGAAGCAGACATGGGGGGCACAGAGATCCTACAACCTCTCAAACATATTTACAAACAGCCTTGCATCCCCAACCACCCAAGACAGGTAACATTAATCTTTATCCAAACCTGCAGTGATTTATCAGTCATTTATTGTCTTTAATTCCTAGTTCATCACACTCTCAACACTATTTGACCTTCACCTGATTTAAGTATATATTAATAATATTATTTGGTGTAAATCTAAACCTTTGAACCTTTTAAAAAGCTCATTTTCAGACATTAATACCACTTTTGACGGTACAATGGTGTAGTGGTTAGCACGTCCGCCTTGTTGCAAGAAGGTTCATGGGCCAAGTCCTGAGCTTTACTGGCATGTATGTGTATGTAGTTTGTATGTTTTCTTTGCGGGTTTCCTTTGGGTACTGTTGTTTCCTCCCATAGTCCAAAGATATGCACATTCAGCTCATTGGGTGCTACGGTTTCCCCTACGTGTGAGTGTAAATGGTTTTGTGTGTGTGTGTGTGTGTGTGTGTGTGTGTGTGTGTGTGTGTGTGTGTGTTGACCCTGTGATGGACTGACCACCTATTCAGTGTGTACCCTGCCTTTGTCTAGAGTCTGCTGAGTTAGGCTCCACTCTCTCCACAATCCTTGTAGAAAGAAACAGATAGGCAGTTGTTACACTATTAAAATTATGATATGATGCCGTAGTTGTCATCGTTTCATTTTCATCTTCCAAAATATCTCAGTAGTTAAATGTACATCAGACGTGTTCATTATGCATTGACATTACAATTTGCATTACAATAATCACAATTTTTTTTTCTAAACCAAGCACTCCTTAATTTAATTTGTACAGGCCCTCAATGGCTGATGTAGATACTTCACCACTCCAGACGCTTTGCAGGGTTTATCACTGACTTGAAAATTTATAGTAGATAAATGTAGATAGACCAAACCTGACATCGGCCATTATGTATTATCACAGCCAGCTTGATTAGAAAAAAGGAAAACATACGTACAGATGCTCCCCGACTTACATTTTTAATTGGTTCCGGACGGCCGAACATAAGTTGAAAGTGAACGCAAGTTGTTACACTGAGGTATGACATGTGACGTATGATGCTCATACTGTACTATACATCCATAAATACCATTACCTTATCACATAAAACACCCCTAAATCAATTATTATAAACATAACATTGTAAAATAATACCAAATTTATCAAATAATATCAACGTTAATTTCAAATAAGTCACTTATTTATATCGAGTCACTTTACATGAAGCTTAAAACAGCCAATCAACGCTTACAATATGTGAAGCGCTCAATACCGAAAGTAGTGTACTTGCAAAAGTAGTGTACTTGCTGTGGGTTATACAGACTTCCGGTCTTTCAAGTGCACAAGGGTGCTGTTGAACTCATTTAGAACACAGCCTGCACTGATGTGAATCCCAGCAAATCGGAGAGTTCTTTCTTTTGTGTAAGTAAGTAAGTAAACTTTATTCAAGAGATGCATACAAAGAACAAGTACAAATCTTAGGATTCTGCTAAAAGATAATAAATATCTGTAATTGTTCTGTAAGTTTTCATTCATATTACAACTCTCTTTGCTTAACTGAGTATGCATGGTCGATTGTGCCGATCCGAGCAGATAATTAATTCATCTCTGTGTAGGAGACTTGCACCCATGCTAGTAGGCTTACAGTTCTGACCAACCATATTTGCTTAGGGTTACAAAAGTTCGCAAAACAGTGTAAACACAAAGATCACAAAGACGACGTCTTAACACAAGTGTAACACGCTATATAACTGATATATATACATACACTCAGTCTGTAGTTTGTAAACAATGAATGCAGCATGATTACGTCAGCGTACTACGTAGGTATGTCTAAACTCCAAATTTTACTTTCTTTTTTTGAAAAAAAACCCCAAAAAACGTAAAATCGAAGAAACGTAAAACGGATGAATGTAAGTCGTGGAGCATCTGTATTCCAAAAAACTTTTGATTGTATAAACCTCACTAGATTTTTCCCCAATTCCTTCTGTCTTTTTCCAGCTGTTCATTTTCACAGACGGTGAGGTAGGAAACACAAAGGATGTTCTGCAGTGTGTGAGGAGCAATGCTGATTTTCACAGGCATGTGCTGTTTGAAGTGAAAAACATTCAATGATGTATACAATTTACTTTTTTTTCTAAAAATATTTAGCTACAAAAATATTAATTAAATGATTAATTGTGAATAAATACACATGAGTGTTCCATAAACAGTGGTGTAGGAAGGTATTTCACAAGGAGCATTCAGAGTTTTTTCCTTCTCTGGAGGCGGGATTGGGTCAGTCTGTGAAAAATGATATGTAGTGTTTGACAAACTGTATCAGCGCTGTCCTGGCAGGAAAATGATCAGTGAAGCACCACTCTGTTGACAGAAATTGAAAGAGCTAACAAGAAGAAACTATTTCCAGGAAAAAAAAAAAAGTTATCCAGAGTGGATAATTTTTTTGAATCAACATGACAGGCACTGTTTGTCATCGTCACTCAGCACAAGTTGCTTCATCATAATCACACTTTATCTTCGAACAATCTTGTATTAATTATGTGTTTAACGCACAACATCTGTTATGTGTCACACATAACATAACCATGTGTAATGTCAAGTGACTATTATGTTTTTAATTATGTGTTTTATGCAAAGTACAAGTCGGCCCCCAGCTTACAAAATTAATCCGTTCCAGAGCCCTTTTCATATAAAAGGGATTTCATAAGTAGGGGTGGCATCTTACATGTTAAACGCCTAATTCGTTCCAAGGCTCCAGTCTTTGGACTGGATAAACCCCATAAACCCTTTAAAAATGATAAAAGTACAGCAATGTTGTATGAAATATGTGTTAAAAGTAAAAGAAAATTATTTATTAAACCATTTAAACATTTTAGTAACATAATTAAACCATTTTATTAACATATTTATTAATTAAACCATTATTAAACATTTTTTATTAACACACACACACACACACACACACACACACACACCACATACACACACACACCCTGTCTCTCTCTCTCTCTCTCTCTCTCTCTCTCTCTCTCTCTCTCTGTCTCTATCTTTCTCTCTCTCACTCACACACACACACAGACACATTACAATGCACATGTTTATTCTAGCGTTGCGGGCTATGCCACAAGACGTGGAATTCAAAGCGCATTCCCTGCTATATATATATATATATATATATATATATATATATAGGCTGTATAGTGTTTGTATTTTATTATCAAGAAATATAACAGTAAAAAATTAAGTTTTTCTTAATCATTACTACATTTTACTACATTAATACTGTATTAATGAGTAAGACTGTCTATAGAATGTGTTTAAGAAGCATATTTTAGTGCATGTAATAGTATTTTACTTCTGGTTGATCATTTGCGCATGTATTATGATACATGGGATTTTACTTCCGGGTACAGAACTCACGGATTATCTTCATTCGTGGGAGGGTCCGGAACCAAACCCCCGCAAATAACGAGGGCCCACTGTATTCACTTCAGGCTCAAAGAATGTACCTGAATTGAATAGTATGGAAGACTTCACCTCATCTCAACAGGCCTCCAGCCTGCAAACCCTGGAGAAGTCTTAACTCAATTTAAAAATGTAAAAAGATAACATAAAATGTAAATTTTACTGTTCATTTCCATTACTATTCACTTCAGGCTCAGTGGAAATCAACTTCACTTTGGCCAATAATTATTCTTTATTAATAATTATAAATTAGTTATTTTTGAATTATTATTAATTATTTATTTTCAGATAGTAATCCCATCAGATTGCGATGTTCCGATGTCATGTATACTAAATGTAAATTGTGAATAGTGTACAATTAGTTATGCAAATTTTTCTTTCAGCACAAAGTTTATCATTTATGAAAGAAGTCGCTGATGGTACAATGTATCAATTAAGGGTAAAGCTGTAAATTATGTTTTCCATTGTAATGTTTTTTTCTACAAGAATACACACTATGGTCACATCATAGCAAATCATGATTGATTTAATTTTTTGTGATGACAGCAGGCATCAGCATTTTTTTTTGTAATGAGTTTTAAATGTAGCACACTCATAAAGGATTCATAATCCACTCTTTTTTTTAAAAAAAAACAGATGCTTTTCATTTGGGATTGGTGAAGGTGCAAGTTCTGCACTCATTACAGGATTGGCTGAGAACAGCTCTGGCCATGCAGAGTTCATCACTGGAACTGACCGCATGCAGGTCAAAGTAAGACAAAGAGTTCTTTTCCAAAAGTAACAAAGAGAAAATAAAGAATTGTATTAAAATATATATCAATTTAATTTAAACCTCACTTGAGATACAGATATTTTTTATTTACGCTTCCAATTACAAATAGAATAGAAACGGACTTTAGTAGAAGTCTACAGTGGTACCATCTTCTTCTTCTTCTTTTACTTTCGGCTGCTCCCTTCAGGGGTCGCCACAGCAAATCATCCGCCTCCATCTCACCCTGTCCTCTGCATCTTCTTTTCTGACTCCAACGACCTTCATGTCTTCCTTCACCACATCCATAAATCTCTTCTTTGGTCTTCCTCGAGGCCTTCTGCCTGGCAGTTCCAACCTCAGCATCCTACTGCCAATATACTCACTATCCCTCCTCTGTACATGTCCAAACCATCTCAATCTAGCCTCTCTGACTTTGTCTCCAAAACATCTAACATGGGCTATCCCTCTGATATACTCATTTCTGATCCTATCCATCCTCGTTACTCCCAGAGAGAACCTCAACATTTTCATCTCCGCGACCTCCAGCTCTGCCTCCTGCCTTTTCCTCAGCGCCACTGTTTCTAAGCCATACAACATCGCTGGCCTCACCACCGTCTTGTAAACGTTTCCCTTCATTCTTGCTGACACTCTCCTATCACACATCACACCGGACACTTTTCTTCAACCATTCCAGCCTGCCTGCACACGCTTCTTCACCTCTTTTCCACACTCTCCATTGCTCTGGATTGTTGAGCCTAAGTACTTAAAATCCTCCACCTTCGTTATTTCTGTTCCCTGTAACATCACCGTTCCTCCTGGGTCCTTCTCATTCACACACATGTATTGTGATTTTCTGAGGCTAACCTTCATTCCTCTCCTTTCCAGGGCATACCTCCACCTCTCGAGATTTTCCTGCACTTGTTCTCTGCTCTCACTACAGATCACAATGTCATCTGCAAACATCATAGTCCATGGAGATTCTTGTCTCACCTCGTCTGTCAGCCTGTCCATCACCATAGCAAACAAGAAGGGGCTCAGAGCTGACCCTTGATGCAGTCCCACCTCCACCTTGAACTCTTCTGTCACACCGACAGCACACCTCACCACTGTCTTACATCTCTCATACATGTCCTGCACCACTCTGACATACTTCTCTGCCACTCCAGACTTCCTCATGCAATACCACAGTTCTTCTCTCGGCACCCTGTCATATGCTTTTTCCAGATCAACAAAGGCACAGTGCAGTTCCCTCTGACCTTCTCTGTACTTCTCTCTTCACATCCTCAAAGCAAACATTGCATCTGTGGTGCTCTTTCTTGGCATGAAACCAAACTGTTGTTCACAAATGCTGACCTCTGCCCTTAGTCTAGCTTCCACTATTCTTTCCCATAACTTCATCGTATGGCTCATCAACTTTATCCCTCTGTAGTTGCCGCAACTCTGCACGTCTCCCTTGTTCTTTAAAATGGGCACCAGCACACTTCTCCTCCACTCCTCCGGCATCTGCTCACTCTTTAGGACCTAGTTGAATGTTCTTGTCAGAAAATCTACTGCTACCTCTCCTAGACACTTCCATACCTCCATCAGGACCTTTCCATTCTTCATCCTCTTCAATACACTTCTCACTTCACCCTTACTGATCTTTGCTACATCCTGCTCCTCAATGGTCACATCTTCTACTCTTTTTTCTCTCTCATTTTCCTCATTCATCAGCTCTTCAAAGTACTCTTTCCATCTTCCCAGCACACTTCTGTCATCAGTCAATACATTTCCCTCTCTGTGCTTTATCAATCTAACTTGCTGCACATCCTTCCCATCTCTATTTCTCTGCTGTGCCAACCTGTATAGATCATTTTCTCCCTCCTTACTGTCCAACCTATCATACAAGTCGTCATACGCCCTCTGTTTGGCCTTAGCCACTGCTACTTTCGCCTTACGCTGTGTCTCCCTCTACTCCTGTTTATTCTCTTCGGTCCTCTCTATGTCCCACTTTTTCTTAGCTAACCTCTTCCTTTGTACACACTCCTGCACTTCCTCATTCTACCACCAAGTCTCCTTATCTACTTTCCTTCCAGAGGACACACCAAGTACTCTCCTACCTGTGTCCCTGATCACATTTGCTGTGGTTGTCCAGTCATTTGAAAGCACTTCCTGGCCACCCAAAGGCCAGTTGCCTGTTTCAACTCCTCTTTGAAGACAACACGACACTCTTCCTTTTTCAACTTCCACCTCTTTGTCTTCTGCTCTGCCTTTGCCTTCTTCACCTTCCTCACCATCAGCGTCATCCTGCATACCACCATCCTATGCTGTTTGGCAACACTCTCACCCACTACTACTTTGCAGTCACTGACTTCCTTCAAATTACATCGCCTACACAAGATGTAGTCTACCTGTGTGCTCCTACCGCCACTTTTATAAGTTACCCCATGCTCCAGTTTCTTCTGGAAGAAAGTATTCACCACAGCCATCTCCATCCTTTTTGCAAAATCGATCAACATCTGTCCTTCTGCGTTCCTGTCCTGGATACCAAACCTGCCCATCACTTCCTCGTCCCCTCTGTTGCCTGCACCAACATGTCCATTGAAGTCTGCACCAATGACCACTCTTTCACCTCTGGGGGTACTCTGCATCACTTTATCTAAGTCACTCCAGAATCTCTCCTTCTCTTCTCGCTCACATCCTGCCATTGGGGCATAAGCACTAACAACATTGAGCATTACACCTTCAATTTCTAACTTGAGACTCATCACTCTGTCTGACACTCTTTTGACTTTTCGAACATTCCTGACAAACTCCTCCTTCAAGATGACTCCTACTCCATTTCTCTTCCCATCCACACCATGATAAAATAGCTTAAACCCTGCTCCTAAACTTTTAGCTTTGCTACCTTTTCCACCTGGTCTCCTGAACACACAGTATGTACACCTTCCTCCTCTGCATCATGTCAGCCAGCTCTCGACCTTTTCTTTGCATAGTTCCAACATTCAAAGTCCCCACTCTCAGTCCTAGACTCATGCCTTTCCTCTTCTCTCTCTCTGTCTACGGACACGCCTCCCACCTCTCCTTCTTCGACCAACAGTAGTCCAATTTCCATCAGCATCCTGTTGATTGACAGCACTGATGGCGGTCGTTGTTAACCCGGGCCTCGACCGATCTGGTATGAGGGTAATACTTCTGATTTGCATCATAAAAGTTTGGCATTGGTTTTACGTCGGATGCCCTTCCTGACACAACCCTCTGCATTTCGCCGGGCTTGGGACCGGCATGAGGGGGGGGGGGGGGGGGGAGACATTGGTTAGTGCCCCCCCCCCCCGCCTCATGGCTGCATTGTCTACAGTGGTACCATGTCTTACAAATTTAATCCGTTTTGAGGGCGAGCTCGTAAGCCAAAAAGTCATTCGATGAAACAATTATTTCCATAAGAAATAACAGAAAACCAATTAATCCGTTCCAACACCCTCCCAAACTCATATAACCTGCCACAAACGTATATTTGACCTCGTATATTAAAGATGTAAAAACAATAAATATTTCATAATAATACATGTTCATTAACATTTATAATAATTCTTCTTTTCCTGTTGGCTGTTCCCTTCAGTGGTCACCACAGCGAATCATCTGCCTCGATCTCCCTCTACATCTTCTACTCATTAGTAATAATTAATTAAAAAAAATAATAATAAAAGAAGAATAAGCAAAAAGTCGTCCGATCATCGACTACGGTGAAGATTTCACGCGGGCAGGCATGAGGTAGTGCGCAACAGAGGAGGAGGAGGAGGAAAGGGAGAATTTTGTGCATGCACACGCTTCGAATTCCAGAGAGAAAAGGCTCGTGGTGAGCTCCCACAAGGCCACTGCTTCTTAAATAGTAGGGTGCACACCCCCAAGGGGGGCATGGTGTGATGCCAGGGGGAGTGCATATGATCCTGGGGAACATGCTTTATTGCCATACTGTACTAGATTTAAGTGTAATTGTGCATCCTCTACAGTAGGTGGCGAGCAACCGATATGAAGTACAGTAAACACTATTTATAGTCACGCTGGGGGTGGGGGGGGGTTCCTTCCGATGGAGGCGTGACAGAAAATAATTGAGAAGCACTGCACAAGGCGTTCTTGGAGCATGGCGGAATACACGTGGTAGAATATGAGGCTGATCGGCCCAGAAAAGTCATTTCCCGAGCAGAACTCGTTAATCAAAATTTTGCTCTTTGGATTGGGAATTTTTTTAGTGTGATCAAAGCTCGTGTCATGGAAAATTTGTTATAAAAAACATCCGTAAGTCAAGGTGCCACCGTATTTACAATTTTACTCTTATTGAACTGCTTTAATTCCCACTGATAGGTTATGCAGTCTTTGCAGTATGCCTTGCAACCAGCAGTGGTCGATATCACTGAGGATTGGACCGGTTTGTCTTTCACCCGTCTGAGTCCCCCGATTACTTCACTGTTCCATGGACAAAGAGCACTGATTTACGGCCAGTTGAAAGGAGAGGTGAGCGTTTTTTTTTTTTTTACGTTGATTTGCAGAAAAGTTGTCTTTTTTTGACATTGTGATATTCAGTATACTGTTTTCGAACTGTTTGTTTTTTTAATCAATGCATTTGAAGTTGTTTATTACAGAAAGATTCTGATACAAGTAAAAAAAAATCAGTTCAAAAATGTTTTTAAGTTTTTAAATCTCTTCCAAGCAAATGAGTGATCTACACAAAATCATAATGACACAAACTTTTTTTTCTCCAGGAATGTCAGAAACCAGATGCAGAGGGAAAACTAACAGTTCGGTACCTCATTGTAGGGCAAGAGGTCTCAAACACTGTCAACTTCTCCCTGAAGCCTGCTGAGAATAGCGGGTAACTGCTGCAGCTGCGTTTTTGTTGAATTCAGTAAAATCTTCTTTTCTTTGTAATTCAAAACTAGGGTAGTCTGAGTAAATGCAAATTAAATGATTGGCATGCAATATTATATATACTAGTCCTTCTAAAAAATTAGCATATTGTGATAAAGTTCATTTTTTTCCGTAATGTACTGATAAAAAATTAAACTTTCATATATTTTAGATTCACTGCACACAATCTGAAACATTTCAGGTCTTTTATTGTTTTAATACTGATGATTTTGGCATACTGCTCATGAAAACCCAAAATTCCTATCTCAAAAAATTAGCATATCATGAAAAGGTACTCTAAACGAGCTATTAACCTAATCATCTGAATCAACCAATTAACTCTAAACACCTGCAAAAGATTCCTGAGGCTTTTAAAAACTCCCAGCCTAGTTCATTACTCAAAACCGTAATCATGGGTAAGACTGCCGACCTGACTGCTGTCCAGAAGGCCATCATTGACACCCTCAAGCAAGAGGGTAAGACACAGAAAGAAATCTCTGAGCGAATAGGCTGTTCCCAGAGTGCTGTATCAAGGCACCTCAGTGGGACGTCTGTGGGAAGGAAAAAGTGTGGCAGAAAACGCTGCACAACCAGAAGATGTGACCGGACCCTGAGGAAGATTGTGGAGAAGGGCCGATTCCAGACCTTGGGGGACCTGTGGAAGCAGTGGACTGGGCTACAGGTGCCGCATTCCCCAGGTCAAGCCACTTTTGAACCAGAAACAGCGGCAGAAGCGCCTGACCTGGGCTACAGAGAAGCAGCACTGGACTGTTGCTTAGTGGTCCAAAGTACTTTTTTTTGGATGAACGCAAATTGTGCATGTCATTCGGAAATCAAGGTGCCAGAGTCTGGAGGAAGACTGGGGAGAAGGAAATGCCAAAATGGCTGAAGTCCAGTGTCAAGTACCCACAGTCAGTGATGGTCTGGGTTGCCATGTCAGCTGCTGGCATAGATCTACTGTGTTTTATCAAGGGCAGGGTCAATGCAGCTAGCTATCAGGAGATTTTGGAGCACTTCATGCTTCCATCTACTGAAAAGCTTTATGGAGATGAAGATTTTCATTTTTCAGCACCACCTAGCACCTGCTCATGGTGCCAAAACCACTGGTAAATGGTTTACGGACCATGGTATTACTGTGCTCAATTGGCCTGCCAACTCTCCTGACCTGAACCCCATAGAGAATCTGTGGGATATTGTGAAGAGAAAGTTGAGAGACACCAGACCCAACACTGTGGATGAGCTTAAGGCCGCTATCGAAGCATCCTGGGCTTCCATAGCACTTCAGCAGTGCCACAGGCTGATTACCTCCATGCCACACCGCATTGAAGCGGTCATTTCTGCAAAAGGTTTCCCGACCAAGTATTGAGTGCATAACTGAACATAATTATTTGAAGGTTGACTTTTTTGTATTAAAATCACTTTTTTATTGGTCGGATGAAATATGCTAATTTTTTGAGATCGGAATTTGGGGTTTTCATGAGCTGTATGCCAAAATCATCAGTATTAAAACAATAAAAGACCTGAAATATTTCAGTTGGTGTGCAATGAATCTAAAATATATGAAAGTTTAATTTTTATCAGTACATTCCAGAAAATAATGAACTTTATCACAATATGCTAATTTTTTGAGAAGGACCAGTATATATTCTGTCTGTCTTCCTTTCGCCTTTTTCCCTTTTACTCGGGAGTCGCCACAGCGAATCATCTGATTCGCACGTTTGATTTGGCAGAGGTTTTTTTTACGTCGGATGCCCTTCCTGTCACAACCCTTTTTAGCAAGGGACAGAAACACGCTGACGACTTTGCAGCCTACTCTTTACAAAAGTCAGCAATGGTTCTTTTACATGCCTCTCACCATAGACAGTGAGAGACATGGCCCGCCTTTGACAACCCAGTTAGCTGCACTGGGGGGTGACAACCTTGTGGAGAGTGGGACTCGAACCCCCAACCCAGCGATCCAGCGCCCTATACCACTAGACCACCACTGCCCCCATATATATATATATATATATATATATATATATATATATATATATATATATATATATATATTTATATATATATATATATACGCGCGCGCGCGCACACACACACACACACACACACACACACACACACAACGTATTTTCACAACCACAAGGCACACTTAAAAAAATCTTAAACTTAAATTTTCTCCAAAATGGACGGGGTGCCTTATAATGTGGTGCGCCTTATGTCTGTGTGCATCAAGTTCCAAAATCTGTAAATGTTGTTGTGTGACTTTGATGAGCGCTCTGCTTGACTGACTGAGAGCATTTCCTGCCGACACGCTGCTTATATAGAGGAAAGGCGGACGTGACTGACTCTGACAATGACGAGAGGGAACCTAGCGTGTTCGATGGAGAACTACCCCAGCTGTTCATTTCGGATACAGAAGATGAGGACTTTGGTGGATTTGTGGATGAGGATTGATCAAAAAATAATGTGGGTACATTGCTAAATATGTCAATAAAGTAGAACCGAACTGCCTTTTTAAAAACACACGCTAGCATGCATGTTTTAAGCTAGCGTACCAGTATGTTTTACCATGCTCACGTACTATAATCCGGTACACCTTATGTGTGGGTTAAATACAGAAATAGTGCCCGTAACTGAGATTGCACCTTTTCATACAGTGCGCGTTATGGTCGCGAAAATACGGTATATTTATCTGGGAATCGAACCCAGGGCCTTCCTACTCTGAGGCAGATGTGCTAAGCACGATGCCACTGTGCCCCCCCCCCACACACACACACTGTATATATCTCGATAATTTTTTTTGTGTTCGCTTCACCTAAAAACCAAACAATTGTATTTATTTATTTATTTATTATTATTATATATTTTTTTTACATACTTGTGTGTGTGTGCATGCAGACTTGCCATCCACAGGCTGGGTGCTCGTTCTCTGATTCGCACTTTGGAAAAGGAGGAGCAGGATGCTGGCCCTGATAAAGAAGCTCTAAAGGCCAGAGTGGTGGAGCTGAGTAAGCAGTCTGGAGTCAGCAGCTCACACACAGCCTTCATAGCTGTCAATAAGGATAACAAACAGGCAGTGAAAGGACCACTGGTGAAAACAAGAATCCATACCAGTCAGTATTCTGAAGAATATCTCAACGACATTTAAATTCATTGCAAGGTTTTTTTTTTGTTTGTTTGTTGTTTTCTGAAGAGCACAGAAAAGATTGACCCCCTTTATTTTGTGTGTTCAGAAATGTTGATGTGTCGAAGTTCTGCATTTTGTTCAGATCCTCGTAAGTAGCTTTTATTGATCAATTAATGCTGTTACAATGTCGAATATCCATGTTAGACCAGGCCAGAGTCTCAAAAAAACCCACTTATAATCAGCATTTCAGAGGGGCGGGGAAAAGAGTGTTTTGAAGCACCGTGGTGTTTTTTGGGATTAGGAATCGTACCTTAGTGCTGCACTGATGTTCAAAAAGTAAAATAAAGGTCTGAAAATGGGTCTGACCTTTCATCAAAAAAATGTACTACAGCTAGTCCTCACTTAATGACTGAGTTACGTTCTGTAGACCCCGTTATTAAGCGATTCCATCGTTAAACGAACCTCACTTGAGTAGACATTTTGCTTGGTTTGTATTTGTATGGTAGGCTACTGTATTACATACGTATAGAACGTTGAATGTGAGAAGCCATAATTGCTAGATTGTTAATTGCTAATTGTTGAATTTGTAAGTGCTAAAATATTTAGGGACTTCATTGTATTTAAAACATAACTGAATAAATAAATAAATAAATATAATTCAATGCTTCATTTAACACAATGCTTCATGTTATTTCTTGTTTCAATGTGTATAGGTCCTGTCAAGCAGAAAGGAGGTAGGAGACACTTCATTTGAATTAATAATAAATCAATAAAGTAAATTTATAAATAAATTATGACAATTTAAACATCACTGATATGTAATGAATTTTAGTACATGATGTAGATTGGTCCTCATGTTGATTATGTGTGCATAATTGACTGTATGTACAGGATAAAGGATTTTCATGTATTAGTCATTGCTTAGTAATGCAGGAATCGAAGGCATGGCCTTCATGTTTGCGGGGAAAAAAGCAAAAAAAGAAAAGAAGATTGACAGTTACGTTTTGCCTGTTTGATATTAGTGCATGATATGAGCTTCACCCACAAATTTTCTTGAAGAAACGTGACACATTGTGATTTTATAACCCGTTTTGTTTTATTTTATTAAAATAGGAGGTTTTTTGACAACGATGCATGGTTTTTTTAGATCCCGTAAGTATTACAATTTTATATTTCCTAACTACTTTTTCAACGTGAGACTGAAGTCTTCCTTTTTTCCCCACTATAGTTTGTAGGATAGCACAATGGTGTAGCAGTTAGCACATCAGTTTTTCAAAGGCTCTGGGTATTCCAAGGTTTCTGTGTCAAGTTTGCATGTTTTGTCTGTGCCTGTGTGGGTTTCTACCGCGTACTTCAGTTTCATATATATATATATATATATATATATATATATATATATATATATATAGACGCTCCCCGTTCCGGACGGTTGAACGTAAGTTGAAAGTGAACGCAAGTTGTTACAATGATGTGTGACGTATGATGCTCATACTGTGCTATACATCCATAAATACCATTACTGTATCTCATAAAACAACCCTAAATCAATTATTATAAACATAACATTGTAAAATGATATCAAATAATATCAACATTAATTTCAAATAAGTCACTTATTTATACCGAATCACTTTACATTAAGTTTAAAACAGCCAATCAAGCTTACAATATGTGAAGCGCTCAGTACTGAAATTAGTGTACTTGCTGCGGGTTATATGGACTTCCGGTCTTTCAAGTGCGCAAGGGTGCCATTGAACACAGCCTGCACTGATGTGGAGCCAGCAGAGCGGAGAGCTCTTTCCTGGATTCGAATTTTCATTCATTGTACAACTCTCTTTGCTTAACTGAGTATGCATGGTAGATAGCACCGATCTGAGCAGATAGTTAATTCATCTCTGTGTATGAGACTTGCACCCATGCTAGTAGGCTTATGCTTCTGTCTGTCTTCCTTTCGGCTTTTTCCCTTTTACTCAGGAGTCACCACAGCGAATCATCTGATTCGCACGTTTGATTTGGCAGAGGCTTTTTTTTACGTCGGATGCCCTTCCTGTCACAACCCTTTTTAGCAAGGGACAGAAACACGCTGACGACTTTGCAGCCTACTCTTTACGAAAGTCAGCAATGGTTCTTTTACATGCCTCTCACCATAGACAGTGAGAGACATGGCCTGCCTTTGATAACCCAGTTAGCTGCACTGGGGGGGCAGTGACAACCCTGTGGAGAGTGGGACTCGAACCCCCAACCTTTGGATCAGCGATCCAGCGCCCTATACCACTAGACCACCACTGCCCCACAGTAGGCTTATGCTTCTGACCAACCATATTTGCTTAGGGTTACAAAAGTTCACAGAACAGTGTACAGTCATCCCTTAATATCGTGGATAATGTAGACCAGACCTGGCCGTGATATTCGAAAAACCACGAAGTAGGAACGCCCCACCCCCATTTCTACCATGTTGTCTCATTTCTATGTGTTTTCGCGTCTATACAATATCAAGAAGTGTATATTAAACGTTACACAGTTATATGTATATGTAAATACTGTAATGTATTAATATTTAAATAGAATTTATATAGAAATACTTTAAGTACTGTACTCACCTCTGACAATAGCTCTTCTCCGCAGTGCAGGACGTTCACAAACACGATACAGTAAGATCACAAAATCACAAAAAAATCCTGCGGGAATGTGCGAGGCAACAGCGTCACGCATCTAAGCCAATCAGTTTGCGAGATTGAGTTGAGTGGGCGGGAGGCAACAGCATCACGCATCTAAGCCAATCAGCTGACGAGATTGAGTTGAGTGGGCGGTCCCTGCCTGAACTGGGGAGGAGGGGCACTTCAGTCTGTTGTTTAGAAACAATGGACGCAGCCTGCCTTGGATCCCTGCCTTCCGCTTGCTTACATGCGAGTTTTAGCACGAATTTTGAATTTTTTATGAATTTTTTTATTTTATTTTTTATTAAAATACCGCGATGTACCAAGACCGCAATGCTCAAATCGCGAAGTGGCAAGGGGTGACTGTAAACACAGATCACAGACACGACGTCTTAACACAAGGGTAACATACGAGATAACAGATATATAAAACTGAACTAGGAAGGAGGGGCACTCAGTCTGTCTTTTGTAAACAATGGACGCAGCATCATTGCGTCATTACCATTACATCAGCGTACTACGTAGGTACGTCTAAACTCAAAATTCGAAATTAAAATCGAAAAAATGTAAAACAGATGAACGTAAGTCGGGGAGCGTCTGTATATATATATATATATATATATATATATATACACATAGATGCACACACACACACACCATATTCGACTTCATAAGTGCCCAGGGCGCCTAAAAATTGGAGTGGGTGGGTGCTTATTAAAATGATTACCAGCGGAGTGGAACGGTAAGTGCTTATTACCATCAAGGTGGAAAACATGAATAATAACTGAACAATAAAAGAGTTTTACTGGTATTTGTGTGAATTAATTTTGTGGTATCAACCAAACTACTCACATGAAAGCTGAAAATGAACAGAAAACAGCATAAGTTTTAAAAAAAAAGAGTCTTTTCCTTCCCTTACTTTTTCCTCCCTGTGGTGTTCCTTTAAACATTTTCTTTAAACATTTTCTCAAGTAAAATGAGCCAATCAACAAATGTCAACTTTAGCACTTGACACGCTGAACCAATCAACACGAACATAAACAAAAGCACAATTTATGAAGTTAGTGAGCAGGAGAATCGGTTGAAAAATACTCATCACTTTCTGGGAGGTCCATATCTGGCTCATCGCTCCATTTATTCAGAGCATCCAATAGTTTTGCTGTAGCAGTTTCTAATGGTTTATCGGTTGTTGGACATTTACCAAGAGAACACAGCAAAATATTTTCCTGTTTTTGAAAGCACGGCAGAACAATCAAATGTGTTGTTACTGATGATGAAAATTATAGACATTCCTCAGAGGCAGGGGGTCTTGAAATACCATGTAAACTCACTTTTAGAGGCAGTGAATGCTTCATTTTAAGGTTACAGAGACTGATCGAATAAAATTGGTAAGTTTGATTTACGATTTTGCTCCCAGTACACATGGGCGGTTATTAGACGTAGGATAACAATAGACGTTAGGGTACTTATTACGTCGAATATGGTATATATAGACACAACCCTACTTACAAACATTCCTTTTTTGAACATTTGGACATATGAACAGGGCTGTTTGAGGTCGAAAGTGAAAGGAAATTGAAAAACAAGTAGAAATAGAAATTGAATAACATAATAACATGTATGTACAGCTAACTGGGTTATCAAAGGCCAGCCATGTCTCTCACTGACTATGGTGCGATAATGCACACTCAGATGCACACCTAAAATTGTAAGTAGTTTTGATGTGGAGTTTTGGGTTGGGTTTTTTTGTTTGTTTGGGTTTTTTTGCAACTTTTCCCCCTATTCTTCCTGAATTTCCTTATTTTTAAATTCGATGAATATTTTTAAAAAACTGAGATGCACTGAATCCGCATGAATGGAAGTGCGAAGTAGCGAGAGATCCCTGTGTGTGTGTGTGTGTGTGTGTGTGTGTGTGTGTGTGTGTGTGTGTGTGTAACATAAGTCAAAATGCAGTGGAAAAGTTATCGGCACCTCCACAAAGAACAAACAAATGCTGTACACTGATATTTTAAGTTAACATATGCATAATTAAAGTAAATATCTTGCAGTGGGTGAAATGGAGCTCTTAAAAGAAAACCAACCTTAAAATCATAATGGATCAAATGAAAGTAGTTAAAATCTCCATGCCACATACTACAAAAGAGGTACTTTTATTATGTATATGTAAACTTAAGTTATCATTGTACAGAATTTGTTTGCCTCTGCCATAACTTTTCCACTGTCTTGTAATTTGTGCATGATTTGTGTTGTAATTCGTGTGTATGTATATATATATATATATATATATATATATATATATATATATATATATATATATAACATATCGGGAAGAAGAAGACGCTTCTTGTCGAAGAAGGAGAGGCGGGAGGTGTGTCTGTAGACAGAGACAGAAGAGGAAAGGCATGAGTCGAGGACTGAGAGTAGGGACTTTGAATGTTGGAGCTATAAAAGGAACAAGTACAGAGCGTGCTGACATGATGCAGAAGAGGAAGGTGGACATCCTGTTTGTTCAGGAGACCAGGTGGAAAGGTAGCAAGGCTAGAAGCTTAGGAACAGGGTTTAAGCTGTTTTTTCATGGTGTGGATGGGAAGAGAAATGGAGTAGGAGTCCTCTTGAAGGAGGAGTTTGTCAGGAATGTTCTAGAAGTGAAAAGAGTGTCAGACAGAGTGCTGAGTCTCAAGTGAGAAATTGAAGGTGTGATGTTCAGTGTTGTTAGTGCTTCTGCCCCACAGGCAGGATGTGAGCTAGAAGAGAAGGAGAGATTCTGGAGTGAGTTAGATGAAGTGATGCAGAGTATCCCAGAGATGAAAGAGTAGTCATTGGGGCAGACTTATAATGGACATGTTGGTGCAGGAAACAAAGGGGACGAGGAAGTGATGGGTAGGTTTGGTATCCAGGACAGGAACACAGAAGGACAGATGTTGATAGATTTTGCAAAAAGGATGGAAATGGCTGTGGTGAATACTTTTTTCCAGAAGAGACAGGAGCATAGGGTGAGTTTTGAAAGTGGAGGTAGGAGCACACAGGTAGACTACATCTTGTGTGGGCAATGTAATTTGAAGGAAGTCGGTGACTGCAATGTAGTAGTGGGTGAGAGTGTTGCCAAATAGCATAGGATGGTGGTGTGCAGGATGACGCAGATGGTGAGGAAAGTGACGAAGGCAGAGCAGAAGACAAAGTGGTGGAAGCTGAAAAAGGAAGAGTGTCGGGTTGTCTTCAAGGAGGAGTTGAAACAGGCTTTGGGTGGTCAGGAAGTGCTTCCAGATGAGTGGACAACTACAGCTAATGTGATCAGGGAGACAGGTAGGAGAATACTTGGTGTGTCATCTGGAAGGAGAGTAGATAAGGAGACTTGGTGGTGGAATGAGGAAGTGCAGAAGTGTGTTCAAAGGAAGAGGTTAGCTAAGAAGAAGTGGGACATTGAGAGGACAGAACAGAGTAAACAGGAGTATAGGGAGACACAGCGTAAGGTGAAGGTAGTGGTGTCAAAGGCCAAACAGAGGGCGTATGATGACTTGTATGCTCGATTGGAAAGTTAAGAGAGAGAAAATGATTTATACAGGTTGGCACAGCAGAGAAATAGAGATGGGAAGGACGTGCAGCAAGTTAGAGTGATTAAAGGGTACCTGTAATGAAAGCGCTCATATATTTAATGTGATGTATTGTATGTAGCTAGTGACAATACACCTATAAGGCGTTTATTTTATTCTCACACAAACCAGCTTTAAGTGATTTAAAGGTTTCACTAACGTCAAGCTTCAGAGCACAGTTTTAAAATGGCGCATTTGCTGTGATGTCATATCGTTGTCATAGCCTCGACCGGAACTGCGAGATTGCAATGTAAATGCAAGGCTATATACCTGACATAAACAACACAAGCTCACGGAAACTTGGAAAAAACAAACATTATAGAATTTTTTTTTTTTTAAACCATGGACAAAGACGGTTTCGTAGAAGTATTAGAAGGTTATTTATATGAACCACTGAAGAAAGACAATCCACATTTAGTGAAATCGGTCCAGGAAAGTGATGACTCGGAGGTCGGAGGATGATATTGGAGAGTCGGCAGAAGCTCTTACACGGGAAAATTGTAGCAAACAACCAGCAAATATTTGGTGCTCTGTAGAAAATGCGTTTGTTAAAAAAACGATCAGGAGTGCTATTGTGTTGTAAAGAACATGAATTGCTTGAGGAAAATATACTGACATTCTGCAATTTGCTATATGACTGACAACGATGTAACTTCACAATGACCTTTAACCCCGGTGAAAAGAAGCCAACATGTCCGCACGCTCAACCTCTGTGAGCAAGGAATGTCATATAGAAGAAAAGAAAATGTGCACTTATAAATTAACTACCGACATCACGCGATGTTTAAAAGTTAATAATACAGTATAGTGGGTATTTTTTGAATGCTGTAAAATTTGGGTACAGGTACCCTTTAAGGACAGAAAGGGAAATGTATTGACTGATGACAGAAGTGTGCTGGGAAGATGGAAAGAGTACTTTGAAGAGCTGATGAATGAGGAAAATGAGAGAGAAAAAAAGAGAAGAGTTGACCGTCGAGGACCAGGAAGTAGCAAAGATTATTAAGGGTGAAGTGAGGAGGGCATTGAAGAGGATGAAGAATGGAAAGGCAGTTGGTCCTGATGACATACCGGTGGAGGTATGGAAGTGTGTAGGAGAGGTAGCAGTAGATTTTCTGACAAGAACATTCAACAAGGTCTTAGAGAGTGAGAGCCAGGGGAATGGAGGAGAAGTGTGCTGGTGCCCATTTTTTAGAACAAGGGAGACATGCAGAGTTGTGGCAATTACAGAGGGATAAAGTTGATGAGCCATACGATGAAGTTACGGGAAAGGAAAGTGGAAGCTAAACTAAGGGCAGAGGTCAGCATTTGTGAACAACAGTTTGGTTTCATGCCAAGAAAGAACACCACAGATGCAGTGTTTGCCTTGAGGATGTAAATAGAGAAGTACAGAGAAGGTCAGAAGGAGCTGCATTGTGCCTTTGTGGATCTGGAGAAAGCATATGACAGGGTGCCGAGAGAGGAACTGTGGCATTGCATGAGGAAGTCTGGAGTGGCAGAGAAGTATGTCTCTCTCTCTGCCTACGGACATGCCTCCCACCTCTACGTCTTCGACCAACAGTAGTCCAATTTCCACCAGCACCCTGTTCGTTAACAGCACTGATGGCGGTCGTTGTTAACCCGGGCCTCGACCGATCCGGTATGTCATTCTTTCTTGTGATTTGCATATTTTATTTGGCATTTGTTTTACGCCGGATGCCCTTCCTGATGCAACGCTCTGCATATTTCCGGGCTTGGGACGGCGTGAGGGAGAGACACTGGTTCGTGCCCCCCCTAACGGCTGCATTGTGCACAGTAAGTATATAAATATAAATATATACTTACACCTACATGAGTGGCACAGTGGCATAGTGGTTACAACGTTTGCCTCACAGCAAGAAGGCCTTGGTTCAATTGCCAGCCTGGCCCGTCTGTGTGGAATTTGCATGTTCTCCCTGTGCTTGTGTGGGTTTCCTTCGAGTTCCATCCACGGTTCAAAAACATGTACAGTAGGTAAATTGGCTCTTCCAAATCTCCCCTACATGTGATTGTGAGCGTGAATGGTTCTGTGAGTGCTGGCCCTGCGATGGCCTGGCGGTATCCCAGCATGGATGTCTGTGGTGTACCTTGCTCTCACCCGGAGTTGTCTGAGAAGGGTTCCAGCCTCCCTGCTACCCTTATTAGAATTAAGCAGTTCAAAGAATGAATGGATGTTTTCATTGCTTTAGGGGATGAGAATTTTCTAATGGCAGACAACATTTAGTCCTGGCTTTTCAAGGGCCTCTCTCATGTATAGATATGTATGAACTTTTTTGTCAAACCTTTAAAAAGAAGCACCTATTTGCATCTGTTGCTGTATTTGCTTGTATGCATTTTTGGGTAAAATTAATCAAGGACTTCGGTAGCATAATAAATCAATAGATCAATAAATACATTTTGAAAAAGATGGGGTTCTTTGCTGTACAGAACAAAACCATTATATATGTTGTCATTTGACCAAGCACACTGACTCGATGATGCTTCATATATTTGGTTTACCTTTACAGCACAAAATGAAATAATTGAATGTCAGTCATTTACTTGTTCATGTGAGAAAAATACAGTATTTTGCTTTTCTTCTTTCCTCATATTTTTCTCATTTGGTCTCTCTTGTTGACTGTTATCTATGTCTTTATTTAACAATAATGATGATAATATGGATTTTCTTATTTATGAAAATGCTGTGCTCAATTTTTAAAAGTTTCTGGGAAACTAAAACTGTTTTCAATGTTTTAGGTCCCAGGAGTCTACGAAAGGCAGGTACGTACAGTTTGGTATGCACTGGTTATTGTGTATGCAAATACTAATATATATATATATATATATATATATATATATATATATATATATATATATATATATACCATGGACATCCTGCTGGGATACCGCCGAGTCATTGCAGGACCAACACTCACACAGCTATTCACACTCACATGTAGGGGAGATTTGGAAGAGCCAATTTACTGTGCATGTTTTTGAACTGTGGGAAGAACCCGGAGGAAACCCACACAAGCATGGAGAGAACATGCAAATTCCACACAGAAGGGCCCAGGCTGGCAATCGAATCTAGGTCTTCTTTCTGTGAGGCAGACATTCAAACCACCTCGCTACCGTGCCGCCCATGTAAGTGTTTGTATTATATGTGAGCCACTGCACCGGAAGTAGGCTCTTGCGTCGAAAAATGAGCTTTTTAGACAGTCAGATAGAGCAGGCCCAAAGCTGCAAAATGCAGAAAAAGTTTGTCAATACCTTGAAAACTGACCGAGCTATACTATTTCTTGTGTCAGCATTCAAGTAAACATTTCAACAGACGTTTTTGAGAAAAATGAGCACAAAGATTGCCCTTCTTCCAAGATCATTAGTCCTTAGCAACCAAACATTTTTATGCACCTCAGCCATATAAACTTTTAGAAAACATGTCTAAGAAAAGTTATAGGAAGAGATAAGAGAAATCATCCTCATTTTAATCTGACACGCCCTTTTTAAACCCATCAATCACTGTGGTAACTCCCAAAATGAAGAAAAAAAACGCCTTTTTTTTCATTTCTGTTTATTCCATGATCATCAGTATGTATCTTTTCGAGCATTATATAAAGGTTCAAATGTCTTCAAATGATACTGATTGGAAAAAAACACTTGCAGGTTCAAACAATCACACTGAAATTTAGGAAATTATATAACAAAACTCTCTGATCTCTTTATACAAGTACTCTTCCCTCATCATTATTATCTTAATCTATATCCTGCTCAGCAGAAAGAATCACATCATTATCAAACAACTGACTCATCACACTTTTGTTCACAGATGCCTCTTCTTCATCAACATTAAAATCAAAATCGTCAAAACGGCTGGTATCATCATCATTAGTTTGTTCATCTTTAAAAGGTATGAAACATTTAAGTATTTTTCAGGTCTTGACCAATTTTCGTACAAATTAAACCCACGATCCAGCATGTACAGCATGCAGAGAAAAATACTCACCGGCGAAATAATCTTCAAGAACGCCAAGCATTTCAGCATCTTCAAAGCCCAATTCTCGCGTCGAATTTAACAGATATACTAATGCAGCTAGACATCACAGATGACATTTCACTCTCCTTTTCCAGAAATGATGTGTATTCACAATCTTATAAGTAAAGTTAATGACTGTTATTGAAGAGAAAGTCAGGAGATAAATTCAGCATGCAGTAAACCAGAAGCATGCAGTAAACCAGAAGTTAACATGTGACGGGCACTGCGCATGTGCAAGCCTGAGCTGACCAAACAGTGTGCTCATTTCAGATCTTCCTTAACAACTAGCCTGCATTGTTTGCGAGCATATTGTCTTCATAACCTTTATTTTATTTGCTGAAACGGTCTTTTAATATCAAAACAGTATCCAAAATGGAAAGACTACTTCACGGCAGTTCTTCTGGTGTATGGATTATAATGTGCTTTGTACGAACTCGGTGAATAATTGCAACGAAAACCAGTAGGTTTGCTACTGTTTTTATCTAGCTTTATGAGGGTACTCGCCAGAAGAATGGAAAAAAATACATTTTGAGTGAGTTTTAGTCAATTTCATGTGACCAAGTGATAGTTGAATACTTGTTTTAATAGTTTGTGCAAATATCTGAATTTCGATAAAAATGGACCATTTTTACTTTTCTGGCCTTTATCTCAGAAGTGGTCTGTGCAACAGGCCCCTACTTTCGGTGGAGCGCCTCACATATGTGGTGCGAGGCTGGAAAAGAACCATTGCTGACTTCAACAAGAGGAGCTACATAGCTATCAGTGTCTTCCTCCCCTGCAATGGTCTGGCGAGCTGTCCAGGGTATACTCTGCCCTCACCCAGAGTTGGCTGGGATGGGCGCCAGCCTACCTGCAACCCTAATTAGAATCAAGCGGTTCAGAAAATGACTGAATGTGTTAAGAGTCCTTCTTGTATTTTTATAAATAAAAAGAAAAGCTATCCAATGAATCGAGGAACGGGGTGCAAACAGATGAGTTACATCACCATCACTCCCTTCATGGGATCTTCTTTTTCTTTATTCATTATATTAATGTTATTTTGTCATTAGTTTTAATTTAATACTGCACTGACAGACCCATTCTCAGAGTGGAGACTGAACCAGACAACAGTCTTTTATTTGGTCACTTGGAGGAGAGTTATTTAATTCTGAGATTGCTGTGCATAAACCAATTCTTATCACCACCTCTTACTTCAGATGTGCTTTCCGTTCCTGGATTACAAACCCCGGTGGCGGAAAAATCTCTGTCTCTCATTGTGCTACTGCTGGGATGGTGATAACACTCCTTGCCATGAGCACAAGGGCTTGGAAATACCATGACATGCTCCCCCTACCAACACAGCAGATCAAAAACACTGAGAATTTGAATGTAGCTGATTAATATAACAATAGCCATGTCCACAAGAACACACACACAAAATCACCCCGCACACACCTGTTCCTGTGACTGTTAATTTTCATCCATGTAATTTTCAACCTTAAAAGAGCATTTTTGCAAGGTTACCAGCTACCTGTGGGTACCTTACTGTTGAAGGACTCTGGCTTAGTCATATTCTCCCGTCATTCAGGTGAAACCTGGTTTGACTCTCTACCCCTGGGTGTTTCCGGTGTGAGTAAATAAGTGTAATTTTCCTTTTTGCAGTTGTTTTTGGTGATACAGTGGTTTTTGTATATGAAACACGTTTGCACCAGTCAGCCACCGTAAAGTACACATTCATTATTTTCAAAAGGCACGGAGCCACATCAGAGAGGTGAAAGGGCCGCATGCAGCTCCGGAGCCACGGGTTGCCAACCCCTTGTTTTCTATTTTTAAGCACGAATGAGAAAATACCTTTCCCATGCAGCAGGTGTCTGATGTCAGGTTGATAACGGATGCACATGGTAATGTGTTGACAGCTAAGAAGAGTGTGTCAGGAATGTGAAAAGAGAAGTTGATGAATTAAAAAATGTGGGGGAAACGATGGCACGGCCACTTTGACCTTCTGGCTGGGAAACGAGGGACTGGAACCCATTAATCACCATGAAGGGGTCATCCCGGTGGTGGTGCAGATCAGAGAATTGTGTGCGTATTCGACCCATGGGAAATGTGTGGCCCAGGAGGCTGAGAGGCGGGAGGCGACGCAGCGCAGGAAGGATTCGAGGCTTTGATTCGCGCGTTCCGTATGCTTGTTCGACTGAGGGTGGTAGCCAGAGGTCAAGCTGCAAGAGACTCCCAAGGTGTCGCAGAACGCCTTCCAAACTCTGGACGCAAACTGGGGGCCCCAGTCTGAAACAAGATCCTGGGGATGCCATGGAGGCAAAAGACGTGTTCGACTAGGAGACCACCTGTTTCCATTGCTGAGGGGAGTTTGGGTAGGGCAACGAAGTGAACTGCCTTGGAGAACCGGTCCACTACTGTCAGGATAACAGTGTTGCCCTCAGACGGGAGTAAACCTGTGACAAAATCCTCCGCAATGTGTGACCAGGGGCGATGGGGAACGGGTAAAGGTTGGAAGAGACCCGTGCGTGCATGATGGGAGGACTTGCTCTGGGCACAGGTGGCTCAAGCTCCCACAAACTCCCTGGTGTCAGCTGCCATTGTTGGCCACCAGAAGCGTTGTCAGAGCAGGAAGAGAGTTCGGTGAACTCCGGGGTGGCAGGCTAATTTTGAGGAGTGAACCCACTGGAATGCTGGGGTTCTGGTCGGCGGGGGAACACATAGTCGACCTTGGAGTAACCCAACGGGCTCCAGTTCCCCCTGATGGGCGTCCCGAACTCGCCGTTCTACCTCCCATTGGGCTGCTCCAAGTATACACGAGGAGGGCAGGATGGTCTCCATGGTAGTGTCTTCACCCGAGGAGAATTGCCTGGCGAGAGCGTCTGGCTTTGTATTCCTAGAGCCGGGTCGGTATGTCAGTGTGAAGTTGAACCTCTCCAAGTAGAGTGATCATCGTGTCTGACGGGAGTTCAACCTCTTGGCTGTATGGAGGTAGGCTAGGTTTTTATGGTTGGTCCAGACCACGAAGGGGTGGGCTGCCCCTTCCAACCAGTGCCTCCACTCCTGGAGCGCCAAGACCACCGCCAGCAGCTCGAGATTCCCAACATATTTCGGTTCCGCCGGGGACAAGCGATGGGAGAAGGCGCATGGGTGTAGCTTCTGGTCTGTGGGAGACCGTTGGGGAAGGACCGCCACCCCTTAGTCCGTGGCGTCAACTTCCACCACAAACTGCACTGAGGGGTCCGGGTGGATCAGTACGGGCGTGTGGACGTATTTAGCCTTCAGCCTGTCAAACGCCGCTTGAGCACTTGGGGATCACTGGAACGGGGTCTTGGGTGATGTCAACTGTGTGAGGGGGGCTGCTAGGTGGCTGTAGTCCCGCACAAACCGGCGAGAGAAGTTTGCAAACCCCAGGAACCTCTGCAGCTGTTTCCGCGTCCCTGGAGTCTGCCACTGCCTTCACCTTTGCCGGATCGGGTCCTGTCTGCCCCTTCTCCATGATGAACCCCAGGAAAGAGACTGAGGGGACATGAAACTTCCATTTTTCTGCCTTAACGAACAATCTGTTCTCCAGGAGCCTCTTTAGTACCATTCTCAAGTGGCGGAGATGTTCATCTTGGTCTCTAGAGAAGATCACGATGTCGTCCAGGTATACGAATACAAAGCGGTTCAGCATGTCCCTAAGCACATCGTTGACCACAGCTTGGAAAACCGCCGGGGCATTGGTTAGTCCGAATGGCATGACCAGGTATCTGAAGTGCCCCAGGGACATGTTGAAAGCCGTCTTCCACTCGTTCCCCTCCCGAATTCGAAGTGGTAGGCATTTCTCAGGTCCAGCTTGGAAAAAATGGGAGCATCATGGAGAGGGGTGAAGGCTGAATCGATTAGGGGGAGAGGATACTTGTTTTTTATGGTGATCTGGTTCAGGTCCATGTCATCGATGCAAGGTCTCAGGGTCTTCGCTTTCTTTTCGACGAAGAAGAATCCCGCACCTACTGGAGAAGATGAGGACCGAATGAGACCTGCAGCCAGCGACTCGTTGATGTATGCCTCCATGGTGGCTTTTCAAGCTTCGAGAGGTTGTATAGTCGCTGGGAAGGGAGCCCTACCCAAACCGGACAAACTGAGCTTATCTGGCTTGGTCTTGTGCGTGACGCGAGCCATGAGTCGGCAATCTATGGCCACTACCTCCTTGGGGGTCTCGAGTTCATACATGGGCAGGTCGTGGAGCTCCACCATTCCCGGATCGATAAAGTTGGTGTCAGCGCCTGAGTCAATAAAAACGTCTCCAGGATGAGAGTGTTGCGCAGAGTGTAGCGTATCTTGAACTTGCAGGCGCTTCCCGGGTGTCATGGAGGATAGTCTCATAGCTGTCGGACCCTGCCGTGCGGGGCACTGGATGAGGTAATGGCCCTTCTCGGCGCAGTAGATGCAGAGACCGGTGGCCAGCCGCCGGTGCTTCTCTTCAGCCGTCAGTCTGGTGCGGTTCACCTGCATGGGTTCTTGACCGTCATCCTCCTTCAGAGGGGGAAATGCCGAGTGAGTTCGTGGTTGGGCCCCCTTCTGGGATCTATCCCTCTCTCTCCCCGGTTGTCCAGTCTGGTAGACAAGGCGATTAACTCCTCAAGAGTAGTCATCTGGTTTCGGGCCGCGAGCTCGTCTTTCAGCCTTTCATTAAGCCCCTGCAGGAAAGCCCCCCGAAGCATGGGGTCGTTCCAGCTGCTTTCGATGGCAAGAATCCAGAATCGGATGGCGTACTCCGCCACCGACTGTGAGCCTTGCCGAATTTGTAGGAGCTTTGAGCTCGCCTCCACCCCTTTCACACCTTCGTTTCTCGCATGAACTGGTCTAACTGGGAGCATAATTCCGGGGTATGGGTGGTGACTGTTAGCGCCCAGGACGAGGCTTCCTCCGTGAGTAGGATCATGATGAAGGTGGTTTTTGCTTGGTCATGTAAGCGGCTGCTGGCTGAAGAAGAGCGAACACTGGTGAAGGAATCCTATGCAGGAGCCGATCGAACCCGAATACCTGGCTGACATGGGTATGAGTGGTTCACGAGTGCACGGGGAGTATAGCAGGCACTGGCGATGCTGCCGGAGTGGAAAGTGCAGGGTGAGGGGGCGGGGTCGCGGCAGCGAGGTGAGCGGCGATGGCGTCCGTCCTTCTGCCGAGCTGCGCCAAGCTGGTGGTGATGTGCTGGAGATTGTCCATCATGTCCATTAAGGTGGTGTCGCGTCGTCCCAGCAGGGCGCCCTGGTCGGATAGAGCCTGCCGAAGCTGCGCGGTCTCCGCTGGGTCCATGTTTCAGGTCAGAAGATTCTGTTAAACCTGGAGTGTATGCGTTGGACCCAGAGATGCAGGAGACCAAAAGAAGGTTCAAACAATTTATTAAGCACTAGGAACTGTAAATCACGGGAATACTAAGTCAAGGAAACTGGTCGAGCACGAAGCAAGAACCAGGGGCCAAGGAGAAAGCCGAGGAGCAGAATCACGGGGAAAAAAATCTTCTGACATCGGAGGGAAATGCGCCGCTCCCATTTATAGCTGGCTGCTTGCTGATTGCAGATTGGGACCAGGTGCGCTCTGCTGGAACTCGCCTGCCGGCAACCGCCACGCCCCTCGCCAGTGCCTGCAATGACTAGAGAAGAGAACTAATGCCTCCAGCTGGCACAGACCTTAACAGTTTTGTGTGTGTGAGAGCGAGAGAAAGACAGACAGAGAGAGAGAGAGAGAGAGAGAGAGTGTGTGTGTGTGTGTGTGAGAGAGAGAGAGAGAGAGAGAGAGACAGTGTGTGTGTGTGTGTGTGTGTGTGTGTGTGTGTGAGAGAGAGAGAGAGAGAGAGAGAGAGACTGCCTACACAGTCAGTCAGCGATAAACGGAGGCTTAACTCTCTTTTGAGAGAGCAAATTGCAGCCTAATTTTCGTGTAATTCTGTTTAATAATTTATTCTTAAAAAGAATAAATGTGGCGCGCCTTGCTGAATGTGAGCAAAACGCGGCTCATCTGGTCCTCTGATCCCTCAAGGAATCAAATTAAAGTTTAGTTTGGACCTCTAATCTGTCAAGCAGGGGATTGCGCTTTGAATTCCTCGTTTTAAAATGCTCCAGCGTCCTGCGTGTGGGTGGAACCCGCATTCAACGGAGCGCGCCACAATACGCAAATGTCAGATGATGTGTATTGTGTAATGCGTATTGGGTGTGTGTGTGTGTGTGTGTGTGAGAGAGAGAGATAGAGAGACAGTGTTATGTGTGTATGTGTGTGGGTGGGTGTGTGTATGTGCGTTAATAAAAAAATGTTTAATCGTGGTTTAATTAATAAATCTTCTTTTCCTTTCGACTGTCCCCTTCAAGGGTTGCCACAGCGAATCATCTGCCTCCATCTCACCCTATCCTCTGCATTTTCTACTCTTACTCCAACTACCTTCATGTCCTCCTTCACCACATCCATAAATCTTCTCTTTGGTCTTCCTCTAGGCCTTCTGCCTGGTAGTTCCAACCTCAGCATCCTACTACCAATATACTCACTATCCCTCCTCTGTACATGTCCAAACCATCTCAATCTAGCCTCTCTGACTTTGTCTCCAAAACGTCTTACATGTGCTGTCCCTCTGATGTACTCATTCCTGATCCTATCCATCCTTGTTACTCCCAAACAGAACCTCAACATTTTCATCTCTGCTACCTCCAGCCCTGCCTCCTGTCTTTTCCTCAGTGACACTCTTTCTAAACCATACAACATCGCTGGCCTCAACACTTTTAGTCTTTTCCTTTCATTCTTGCCGATACCCTCCTATCACACCGGACACTTTTTTCCAACCATTCCAACCTGCCTGCACACGCTTCTTCACCGCTTTTCCACACTCTCCATTGCTCTGGCCTGTTGAGCTGAAGTACTTAAAATCCTCACTTTCTTTATCTCTGCTCCCTGTAACCTCACCATTCCTCTTGGGTCCTTGTCATTCACACACATATTCTGTTTTACTGCGGCTTAACCTTCATTCCTCTCCTTTCCATGGTATACCTCCACCTCTCTAGATTTTTCTGCACTTGTTCACTACTCTTACTACAACTCACAATGTCATCTGCAAACATTATAGTCCATGGGGAATCTTGTCTAACCTCGTCTGTCAGCCTGTCCATCACTATAGCAAACAAGAAGGGGCTCAGAGCTGACCCTTGATGCTTTCCCACCTCCACCTTGAACTCTTCTGTCACACTGACGGCACACCTCACCACTGTCTTACATCTCTCATACATGTCCTGCATCACTCTAACATACTTCTCTGCTACTCCAGACTTCCTCATGCAATACCACACAGTTCCTCTCTCGGCACCCTGTCATATGCTTTCACCAGATTCACAAAGGCACAATGCAGCTCTCTCTGGCCTTCTGTGTACTTCTCTATTATCATGGTTTCATTAATAAATATTTTAATCTTTCTTTTCTTTCTTCCTTTCGGCTTTCTCCCTTTCTCGAGAGTCGCCACAGTGAATCATCTGATTCGCACATTTGATTTTGCATAGGTTTTTTGTCGGATGCCCTTCCTGTCACAACCCTTTAGCAAGGGACAGAAACATGCTGACGGCTTTGCAGCCTACTCTTTACGAAAGTCAGCAATGGTTCTTTTACATGCCTCACACCATAGACAGTGAGAGAAGGCTCTGGAACGGATTAATTTCGTAAGTAGGGGGCCAGCTGTATCAGATGCACAGTGAACAGTAGTAAAATGAATCGTCATTATTCTGTGTGATGACCATTTTGCTTACAGTCTGTACAGTTTTAAAATTTAACGAGCTGCACATTTTACTGAACTGCTGTGACAGTGTGAAAGCCCTATTCTGTTACATTTCAGAACACAAGAAGGGTTAGACCTTGTTCGTGTCCGGATGGGAGGTTGCCTGTGAATGCCTGGTGAAGGACTAGGAATATACCTTGCAACCTACCCTGTAAAAAATCTGCTCTGTGAGCAGCAATATTCAAGTCTGATCATAGATTCTCAATTTTATTGAGGTCTGTGCTTTGACTAGGCCATTCCAGCACATTTAAATGGTTCCCCTTAAACCACTCACCTGTCGCTTTAGCAGTTTGCCTTGAGTCATTATCCTGCTGAATGGTAAACCTTTGCACCAGTCTCAAATCACAGGCAGACTGAAGCAGGTTTTGCTCAAGAATCTCTATGTATCTTTCCATCCATCCATCTTTCCCTTCACTTGGATCGGTTTCCCAGTCTCAGTTACTGAGCAACATCCCCACAGCATGATGCTGTCACCACTATGTTTCACTGTGGTCATGGTGTACTTTGGGTGATCGGAAATGCTGGTTTTGTGTTAGACATTGCGTTTTTGGTAACCAGAAACTGAAATCTTATTATAATCTGACAAGCGTACCCTCCTACAAACATTTGGGAAGTCTCCCAGATGCCTTTTGGCAAACTCAAAACATATCTTATTATTTTTAAGTCCAAGTAATGTTTTTTCTTATTTAATCTTTTTTTTTTCTGGCCATAAACCTCAGATCTATGGAGTGTACACCTTATTGTGGTCCCATTCACAGATACCCCAGTCTCTGCAGCAGCTCCTTCAGGGTTACGTTTGCTCTCTGTGTTGCCTCTCTGATTAATGCCCCCTTTGCCCGGTTTGTGAGCTTAGGTGGGAGGCCCTCTCTTGGCAGGTTTTCTGTCTTATCATGTTCTTTACATTTGAAGATGATGGATTTGATGGTGCTCCAGAGATGAGACAGACTGCATACAGGTGGACTAATTGCACTAATTATGTGACTGCTGAAGGTAATTGATTGCACCTGAACTTTTAAGGCACTTCATAGCAAAAGGGCTGAACATGCACATGCATATACACATGTCAATTTTTATTTCTAAAAAATTCACCAACTTAGACTATTTTGTGCAGATCGTTTTGTTTAGTGTTGCAGCCTCTGTGGCTTTTCAGAAAAGGTGTGTTCATACTGACAGTTTATGAAACACTTAGACTGCACACGGGTGGATTAATTTCAGGATTTTGTGACTTTTGAAGGTAATTGATTGCAGCTGAAATTTATGAAATTTTGTAGGGCTGAACCTACACATACAGGTCAATTTTCAGATTTTTATTTCTAAATAAAATATACTATTTTGTGTAGATCCGTTACATAAAATTCTTAAAATATTTACCTCACAGGTAGTCATTCATTTGTTCATTTTCTGAATCGCTTAATCCTAATTAGGGTTGCAGGGAGGCTGGTGCCCATCTCAGCTGACTCTGGGTGATGACAGAGTACACCCTGGATAGCTCAACAGGCCATTGAAAGGCAGAAAAATGCTGATGGCTATGCAGCTACTGTTCAAAGTCAGCAATGGCTCTTTTACATGAACCTCTCACCATAGAGGGCGAGAGACATGGCTGGCTTTTGATAACCCAGTTAGCTGCACCATTTTGTGTTTGCTCACTAATGTACACATCATAAAGTATTGCAATGCTTCTACTAATAATATAGAGTGACGAAGGCCTTTCCACAGTACTGTGTTTATGCATGTATGCACGCATGTGTGTGTGTGTGTATGTGTGTGTGTGTTGCGATTAAACATTTTCCATTTAATTGCTAGTTGCTAATAAGAGCTATGTAATCTGTGTATATTTGTCATTATAGAATCTCCTTTGGCTCTAAAGGATTTGTTGTTGCAGCTCATCTCGCTCCAGAAGGCTTCAGGGTGCTGGGAAATATCATCATCACTTGCCGAGGTGTTTGGAAAGACAGAAAAAGAGCTGATTGAGCATATTCCTACACAGGTCAATACCTAGTGGAATCATACTAAACTCTAGTAGAACACATAAATTATTTACCAATGAATCCTTTCTCAAAAAAATAAATAAATCCATAGGCATGAAGAACTAAGGCGGTGTAGTGGCACATCCGCCTCACAACAAGAAGATACTGGGTTTGATTCCCAGCTTGGGCATTTCTGTGTGGAGTTTGCATGATCTCCTCGTGCTTGTGTGGGTTTCCTCCAGATACTCCACCCACAGTCCAAAATCATGCGCAGTAGGTTAATTCTTCTTATTCTTTTTTTCTTTTGGTTTTTCCCCGTTCTCGAGAGTCGCCACAGCGAATCATCGATTCGCACATTTGATTTGGCATAGGTTTTTACGTCGGATGCCCTTCCTGTCGCAACCCTTTTTAGCAAGGGACAGAAGCACGCTGACAGCTTTGCAGCCTACTTTTTACGAAAGTCAGCAATGGTTCTTTTGCATGCCTCACACCATAGACAGTGAGAGACATGGCTGGCCTTTGATAACCAGTTAACTGCACTGGGGGGACAGTGACAACCCTGTGGGGATTCGAACCCCCAACCTTAGGGTCAGCGATCCTGCGCCCTATTCACTGGACCATCAATGCCCTGTAGTAGGTTAATTGGCTGTTCCAAATCTCCTTAAGGTGTAAGTGTGAGTATGAATGATTGTGTGAGTGTCGCCCCTGTGATGGTCTGACGAGCTGTCCAGGGTGTGCCCAGCCCTCACCCGGATTCAAGATTCAAGATTTTTATTTGCCATTTGTGTTACACACACATTATTTTGCGGTCGTGCAAAGAGTCAAGTTATGAAAACAGGAAGGAAGGCTCCAATAAACAAAAACACATACTTCTATAAAGTAAATATATAAAATCTTATACTTAAAAAGAAACTTGCATAGGCTGAGTAAACAATATAATAATAATAATAATAATAATAATAATACAATAAACAAATCATTAGATACGACAACAATAAATGAAATTGCACTAATTTATATTTTTTTACAATTATATTTATATTTATATTGCACTATGCCCATTATTTTGTTTGGGGACAATTTTCTGGGTAAACAAAATGGCCACAACTTCAAAGTTAGATCTTCCACATTGTCAGAGCAAGATTTAGGAATAACCTTACAGTCAGTACACCCGGTTTGTTTAACAAGGACCACCCTTCCTCCGCCACTGGCCTTGCCACTATCTGCTGTGCTCCAGTCCTCCCTGAAGACCGTGTAGCCGGCTGGTGTAATCACCTCATTGGGTACGCTCTCCTCAAGCCATGTTTCACAGAAACATGGCATGGAGCATTCCTGTAGATCCTTCTGCGTTGCAACCCGAACATGAAGCTCATCCATCTTGGTTCACAGAGACTGAACATTTGCAAACAGTATGACTATAGGACTAACTTTCCACTGCTAACCAATCGCCGGAGTTGTTGTTCGGCCCATCCCCACCTGCCAGGGTGCGGCCAAGCATTGAGCTGACGTAGTGTATTAGCTCAGGATAGGAGTTGAGCGTGCTCAGTACTAAATCTCCAAAAGGACTGCACTCTCATAGCTGTAGTCGGGTCGCCGGTCATAGACGAGCATAGTGCAAAAAACAAACAACCAAAAAAACAAACTAAAGCAACCAAAGAAACAACTTGACTCTGAGAACTCCACGATGCCCTTTTGGGAGAGCCATCTTGGAAAGTCAGATCCGGAGTTGGCTGAGATAGGCACCAGTCTCCCTGTGACCCAAATTAGGATTAAGCGGTTCAGAAAATGAATGAATGAGGTTTATTGATGTATACATCAATTGATCCAGACAAAGTATTTAAAAAAAATCCAGAGTTAGACAAATCCTTCAAAAATATCCCAAAATTTTATCAAAGAACAGGTCAAGGACATAATACCAAATATAAGTTAAACCAACTAAATCCAAAAACAAAACAAGACAAGGCAGAACATAAGATGCAAATATCAACATAGTTCAGAATGCAAATGACTGACAACCTGTAACTCAATTTTCATACCAAACATAGTCAAAGTGTCAAAATTTAAATGCAGCCGGGGGGGGGGGGGCACAAACCAGTGTCTCATCCTCACGCCGGTCCCAAGCCCGGATAAATGCAGAGGGTGGCGTCAGGAAGGGCATCCGGCGTAAAACAAATGCCAAATAAACTATGCAAATCACAAGAAAGAATAACATACCGGATCGGTCGAGGCCCGGGTTAACAACGACCGCCATCAGTGCCGTCAACCAACAGGGTGCTGATGGAAATTGGACTACTGTTGGTCGTAGAAGGAGAGGCGGGAGGCGTGTCCGTTGCCAGAGAGAGAAGAGGAAAGGCATGAGTCTAGGACTGAAAGTAGGGACTTTGAACGTTGGAACTATGACAGGAAAAGGTAGAGAGCTAGATGACATGATGCAGAGGAGGAAGGTGGACATACTGTGTGTTCAGGAGACCAGGTGGAAAGGTAACAAGGCTAGAAGCATAGGAGCAGGGTTTAAGCTATTTTATCATGGTGTGGATGGGAAGAGAAATGGAGTAGGAGTCATCTTGAAGGAGGAGTTTGCCAGGACTGTTCTAGAAGTGAAAAGAGTGTCAGACAGAGTGATGAGTCTCAAGTTAGAAATTGAAGGTGTGATGGTCAATGTTGTTAGTGCTTATGCCCCACAGACAGGATGTGAGCGAGAAGAGAAGGAGAGATTCTGGAGGGAGTTAGATGAAGTGATGCAGAGTACCCCCAGAGGTGAAAGAGTGGTCATCGGGGCAGACTTCAATGGACATGTTGGTGCAGGAAACAGAGGGGACGAGGAAGTGATGGGTAGGTTTGGTATCCAAGACAGGAACGCAGAAGGACAGATGTTGGTAGATTTTGCAAAAAGGATGGAAATGGCTGTGGTGAATACTTTCTTCCAGAAGAGAGAGGAGCATAGGGTGACTTATAAAAGTGGAGGTAGGAGCACACAGGTAGACTACATCTTGTGCAGGCGATGTAATTTAAAGGAAGTCAATGACTGCAAAGTAGTAGCGGGTGAGAGTGTTGCCAAACAACATAGGATGGTTTTGTGCAGGATGATGCTGATGGTGAGGAAGGTGAAGAAGGCAAAGACAGAACAGAAGACAAAGTGGTGGAAGCTGAAAAAGGAAGAGTGTCAGGTTGTCTTCAAGGAGGAGTTGAAACAGGCTTTGGGTGGTCAGGAAGTGCTTCCAGATGACTGGACAACTACAGCTAATGCGATCAGGGAGACAGGTAGGAGAATACTTGGTGTGTCATCTGGAAGGAAAGTAGATAAGGAGACTTGGTGGTGGAATGAGGAAGTGCAGGAGTGTGTACAAAGGAAGAGGTTAGCTAAGAAGAAGTGGGACATTGAGAAAACCGAAGAGAGTAAACAGGAGTACAGGGAGACACAGCGTAAGGCAAAGGTAGCAGTGTCAAAGGCCAAACAGAGCGCGTTTGATGACTTGTATGCTCGGTTGGAAAGTAAAGAGGGATAAAATGATTTATACAGGTTGGCACAGCAGAGAAATAGAGATGGGAAGGACGTGTAGCAAGTTAGATTGATAAAGGACAGAGAGGGAAATGTACTGACTGATGACAGAAGTGTGCTGGGAAGATGGAAAGAGTACTTTGAAGAGCTGATGAATGAGGAAAATGAGAGAGAAAAAAGATAAGAGGTGACTGTTGAGGACCAGGAAGTAGCAAAGATTAGTAAGGGTGAAGTGAGGAGGGCATTGAAGAGGATGAAGAATGGAAAGGCAGTTGGTCCTGATGACATACCGGTGGAGGTATGGAAGTGTGTAGGAGAGGTAGCAGTAGATTTTCTGACAAGAACATTCAACAAGGTTCTAGAGAGTGAGCAGATGCCGGAGGAATGGAGGAGAAGTGTGCTGGTGCCCATTTTTAAGAACAAGGGAGACGTGCAGAGTTGCGGCAACTACAGAGGGATAAAGTTGATGAGCCACACGATGAAGTTATGGGAAAGAATAGCGGAAGCTAGGCTAAGGGCAGAGGTCAGCATTTGTGAGCAACAGTTTGGTTTCATGCCAAGAAAGAGCACCACAGATGCAGTGTTTGCTTTGAGGATGTTAATACAGAAGTACAGAGCAGGTCAGAGGGAACTGCACTGTGCCTTTGTGGATCTGGAAAAAGCATATGACAGGGTGCCAACAGAAGAACTGTGGTATTGCATGAGGAAGTCTGGAGTGGCAGAGAAGTATGTCAGAGTGGTGCAGGACATGTATGAGAGATGTAAGACAGTGTTGAGGTGTGCTATCGGCATGACCGACGAATTCAAGGTGGAGGTGGGACTGCATCAAGGGTCAACTCTGAGCCCCCTCTTGTTTGCGAAGGTGATGGCCAGGCTGACAGACGAGATTAGACAAGAATCTCCATGGACTATGATGTTTGCAGATGACATTGTAATCTGTAGTGAGAGCAGAGAACAAGTGCAGGAAAATCTAGAGAGGTGGAGGTATGCCCTGGAAAGGAGAGGAATGAAGGTTAGCCTCAGAAAATCAGAATATATGTGTGTGAATGAGAAGGACCGAGGAGTAACAGTGATGTTACAGAGCTGGGAGCAGAGATAAGGAAGGTGGAGGATTTTAAGTATTTAGGCTCAACAATCCAGAGCAATGGAGAGTGTGGAAAAGAGGTGAAGAAGCGTGTGCAGGCAGGCTGGAATGGTTGGAGAAAAGTGTCCAGTGTGATGTGCGATAGGAGAGTGTCAGCAAGAATGAAAGGAAAAGTATACAAGACGGTGGTGAGACCAGCGATGTTGTATGGCCTAGAAACAGTGGCACTGAGGAAAAGGCAAGAGGCAGAGCTGGAGGTAGCAGAGATGAAAATGCTGAGGTTCTCTCTGGGAGTAACGAGGATGGATAGGATCAGAAATGAGTACATCAGAGAGACAGCCTATGTAAGATGTTTTGGAGACAAAGTCAGAGAGGCTAGATTGACATGGTTTGGACATTTACAGAGGAGGGATAGTGAGTATATTGGCAGTAAGGAGCTGAGAGCTGAGTTTAGAACTACCAGGCAGAAGGCCTAGAGGAAAACCAAAGAAGAGATTTATGGATGTAGTGAAGGAAGACATGAAGATCATTGGAGTAAGAGAAGAAGATGCAGAGGACAGGGCGAGATAGAGGCGGATGGTTTGCTCTGGCGACCCCTGAAGGGAACAGCTGAAAGGAAAAGAAGAAGATATATATATACACACACGTATACATATATTCAATCCTTTTTTAAATGTGAACGAAAGAAATCAGTCAATGAATGAAAATAATAATGACATTCACTCACTCCCATGCTTTTGCCAAACTGCATACCTCAAATATGGTCCTGGGGAGGCAGAGCCTATCTTGAGACCAAGATCCGATACCTTTCCAGGTCAACATGCAGAATCACACTAAGGGCAATTTGGAAGAACTCATTAGTTCAATGTCGATGTTTAGACCATCGAGGAAACCCACACAAGTGATGAGAGAACATGCAAACACCACATAGAAATGCCTGGGTCCAGGAACTTCCATCTAAAAGCTTGCTCTGGATTTTACAACTTCTTTGCCACCATTCTGCATTAATTATGAAAAAAATAATAATTAAAAGCCATTTCTCTGTTGTGAGTTTTGTGTTGAAATTAAAAATCAACTCAATTCATGTCGTGTGGGTCAGTGGCACTTCATACCCTCCCCTCCCTGTCCAAACACAAGAACAGTATCTCAACTGGCTACTTATGCCCTTAAGTCAGTGCTTCTCAATTATTTTCTGTGCCCCCCAAATTGGAAGAGGAAAACACATCCCCTTCCCCATATATAAATAGTTATTTGTCTAAAAATTGTTATAAGTAATCCTTTGCATAACATTGCATTCTTATTAACATTATGGAATACAAAAAAGGAAGAAATATAGATCAACATCCAACAAAGAATAACTTTATTAACAATTTTTTCGTCTTTAAACAAAGAGATTTAAAGTGCACCAATTTGCCTGAAATTAAAAAAGTATCCTTATAAACATTTTCGACCAACAATTTGAACCATTTGATCATAAAAAATAAAATTAAATAAAATTAATCATTAATAATAAATTCAAATTGACCAGCAATATTAACTCAGGAGCACAATATATAAAACATTTTACCCTCCAGAACAAAAATTAACAAAACAATTTGTATTATTATTTTTATTTATTTATTGTCAAAATGATTAAGTCTAGATTAATGGTACAATAAGCACATTTCACAGTGCACAGCTTTTCTAAGCTGGGTTTAAAGCATGATACTGAACTCTCAGCTCCTGCTTAATGCTGGACTGGGACCTGGACTTATTTTCACAGCAGTGATATCATCCAGAATGATGGAGACCAATGTCTGCTGCAGGTAGGATCAGTTCCTCTGCTGGGCTGTGGGGTTTTCTACACTGAGCAGTTTGGTACTCCACCTTGTCTGATGCTAACAGAGCTCGCTGGTTTGCTGGAGTAGCATTCACAAAGCGGGATGGTTGTTGGCAATATTCGGCACGTTTTCGCTGAAAAAACTCACGTGGCTCATCATGTGATCAGGGTGTGACGTCTTTAAGTGACACCTGAATTTATTTGGGTTCATGCTGTCCGCTGCCAATGTTTTCAGACACAGTAAACACAGCGGTCTTTCCTCATTTCTCACCGCAGCACAGTGAAGCCGAGTGCTACATCCACTTCATCATACCGCCTCGACTTAGCTTTCGGGAGACTTCGTTTCTCTCACTGTCTCCGTCTCTCTCCGCCTCTCCTTCCGTCCCTGTTAAAAATTTCCACTGGGGGGTTTATTAACTTCTTATTTTATCTCTGGGCACACTCTGACAGTAAGGAAGCCACTGCCGCCTGCTGTAGTGGATGTAGAATTACACTTTATTCTAATACTGCAAAAAAGCATGTTTCCTGCCTGGTGCACCCCCCCACCCCCGGCATCGCACCGCACGCCCCACTATTTGAGAACCATTGACCTAAGTGTAAATATTATGAATGGTCGTTTGTGTCTATTAGCTTTTCAATAGATTGATGAACTTTTCAGGTTGCATCCCACATCTTGCCCAAAGTCAGTGTTGATTGGATTCAGCTTCCTCTGATAAAACTGATGGGTAATGCGGTGACCATAGTCAAGGTGCAACAGAAAAGCAACTGATGCAAAAGGATTTTTTTGTTTGTTTATCGTATTTTTTTTTTGTTTGTTTGTTTTTGCAAATTTTGAAATTTGTGTCAAGATGTTTTTTCACTTCACATGCAAGTCAGTATTGTGTTCCTTAAATCCATATAATGTGCAAAAGTCATGTGAAGGCTGTGCAACACTTTTTGCAACTGATTTGCAAGTAATTTGCGATTGTTTTGTGGATGTTTGGGGAAAAAAAACAAAAAACAAATATTCTTTGGTAAATCAGTCACATGTTGTTCACTTTCTGTTCTGATACCATTCACTTTTTATTTGTGCATTTCTAAGCAAATAAAATACACATAATGGCAAAATATACAGAATTGTATGCCAGCAGGTATCAAACTGTCCATGTGGAAGTCTCCCAAGTTGTTGCTTTTCCTCAAAAACAAAAAAAATTTGCGAGCATGGCAACTACTTTGTGACCTTCTGTGACATGTGCAGGCTGTTCAAAAAAAGTCTTCAGACTACTGTCATCAGAGCCTTGTTTTGTGATATTCATGGAAATTTCAAACATGTTTGAAATTTCTTTTAGATGAATTCAGAAACCAGGGAAACAAAATGTAAATATGGCATTTCAGGCAACAAATTTGCAACAATAATAAATGAGTTTATTAAAGGGACCAATAACGTGGAATGGTGATAAAAATGAAGGTGGAACTCAGCTACTTAAACGGCAGTGAGAATCTAACCCAGTGCTTTAGGGTGTGGTCGGGAAATGCAGGGGAGATTTTTTTTCAGGACTTATGTATTGTCTGTTGATTCAAAGGGGTGATAACATCAGAGGTGCGATATAGAAGCAGTTAACGTGAATGCTATTTGTGGCTGTCAAATTTCAGAATGAAAAGTTCATGTTGCCTTGTTCATGAGCCCAACGGCAAGAAATTTCCATTGCTAAAAGGTTTCAGAGTTGCTTGGAAATTATTTGTTTTTCACAGGGGAAAGTTCCTTATACACAGATAAATAAAAATGATAATAATAAAAATTAATTTTCTGTACACGCAAATAAAGAGTTGAATGGTTAGAGAATAAAAAGTGACTGATTTACAAAATTACAAAAACTTTTGCATGTCCTTGTGACTTTCACGTGATGTTTCAGGCACAAACTATTCACTTGTATGTGCAGGTGTAAAACATCTTGATGCGAATTTCAAAATTTGCAAAAAAATCAATTCGCTTCAGTTGCTTTTCTGTCACACCACTTGTGTTATCACCCTCTAACTTTAGTGATCCTCCCTCCATTAGTCAGCAGTGGAGAATCAAAATGCAGAGACTTCTTGATGCTGAGTGGCTGAAGGAGATATTAATAAGCATGTGTTAACTTAACTGAACATCATTACTGATGAAACTTAACTACAACTTCTCGATCTGCTCCAAACACCATGACAGCCTGTACTGAACTCAGACACACACAGACACAGTCTCGCTGTCTCTTGCTTGTTTAACGAAGCACTTACCATGTGCACACACACACACACACACACACACACACACGCACACAAAAGTTGATAAATCCTGCAGTACTCCTATAACAAAAAGCCTTAGACCAGTATCAGAAAAGACATCAATCAGGATCTCTGCTTGGATTCAGTACCTAATTCCTTCTATTAATAAAGTCAGTGATATGTGTGTGTGGTTCCTGTTTGGTTTTGTGTGCAGGTGAATCCAGATGTCTGGGCTACACTTCTGGCTCTGATTTGGTTGCATGGGTTTAAGAATGATGCACGGGTTGAGTGGAAAATTTTGGCCATGAAAGCTGTGGCATGGATCCAGACTCAAAAAGGTAAATTACATTTCAATAATCGTTTACTTAATTGTGAATTGAAACAAAGAAAACAAAATAGCTGAATTTGTACTGCTCAAAAATTCAACATACCACAATATGGCAATGAAACATGCATTAAACAGACATTTTTATTTAGTGATGATGATGCTGATGAGGATGATGATGACGGTGCTGTGTGTGTTTCAGTGGTCGACCTGTCGGAGTGTGTACGGGTAGGAAACGCTCTTCTAGGCTGCCAGGTTAAACAAGATGCTCTTGGGCTTTAAAGATTTTTACCCTCCATCAGCATCTATGTTGCTATGTCAAAGACTTGGCATATTTTCTCTTGATCTTCAGAGTTTAACTTTTATAAACTTGCTTTTACACGGATGCTACCATAAATTACTATTTCAGTATAACTTTTTTGTGATTATAATCTTGATTATTCTGTATTTGAAGGAATTGTAGGATGATGCATAATGACCATAAATGCCATAAAATGAACAAGTACACAAAGATATTTGTTTTTTGTGAAATGCAAAGAATTTAATTAAAATTCAACAGCAGCATTATATTTGTCTGTCATTTTTCCCGTAGAGTTCAGCTTTTATATAAATATGAATTTGATGTTTTGAAACGGCAGTGGTGGCCTGGTGGTACAGTGCTGGATTATTGATCCCAAGGTCAGTGGTTCAAGGCCCCATTATCACCAGGTTGTCACTGTTGTCCCTCGAGTGCAGCTAACTGGATTAACAACTCTTACGGTCTATGGTGCTAACATATTTCCCTCTAAAGATGGTTCTGTACTGATGTTAAAGTACTGAGTATACTTTCACAGGTGTTGGACAGAACAAGGTTTAAAGTGTGATGCGAGAAGAACATTAAATTCTTATCATGGATTTTTACAAAGATTAAAGATGGCAGTGTTAGAGATGTACACTAGCTGAAGACTAGTTTGGAATTCACTGTAGTCATGCTTACAGGAAAAAACAGCATACAAGAAGGACAATGAGCATGTTGCTGATAAATCAGCTTGCACAGATAGATAGATGTACAAACTAGAAATGACCTCAGTAAGGTTTATTCATTTGCTGAGTTAAGCAGTGCATTTAAGACTCAATAAACAGATTTAGACAGTGCCATAGGCAGATGTTCAGGGCAGTATTTTGAAGGGGTCAGCTTGGAGCACTAGAATAAAGAATTAAAAACCGCACATCAACCTAAAAGTACCAGTGGCCTGAGATGGAGTTGGAAGTTGAATAGATGAAGATGTTGCAATTTTCTATGTGAGTGACACGACTGGACAAGATTCAAAATGAATGTTTAGAAGAGTAGCACAGGTAATGGAGTTTGGGCACAGATATATATATATATATATAGATACGGGTCAGTGGTGGTCTAGTGGGATAAGGCGCTGGAGTCTCTACTCTCCACGGGGTTGTCAGTGTCCCCCCAGTGCAGCTAACTGGGTTATCAAAGGCCGGCCATGTCTCTCACTGTATATGGTGTGAGACCTGTAAAAGAACCATTGCTGACTTTTGACAAGAGTAGGCTGCAAAGCCATCAGCATGTTTCTAATCGGGAGTCGGAGTCCCCTGATGCAGTTCGTTCACAGTAACGTTCTGGCAACTCCTGCAGCGGCACTGGAACCCAGTCGTATCGGCACTTGCCCTTCCATTGGATCTTTCTGGTGGCGCTGAGAGGGGGGACTTGCTGCTTGTCCTCCATTACTCCCTACCCAGGCTCTATGCACTGGAGAGTATTACCAGCCGGGATACCAGCCAGAGCGCAGCCATAGTCCTTTGGGACTAACGGAGGCCTACCCATACCATACTGTATCTACTGTATATGTATTTATGTATGTAGCACTGGAGAAAATTCTTAAAAAGCAAAGTATTTTGTAGTACAATGCAGTATCTTTATGGTATTGTGTTGTCTAAAATTCAGCATGTACAGTTCAAAGAGAAAAACCCAGTCAATAAAACCCAGACTTACTGTTAATTAATATTGTGTAATTTATTTATTATAGTAGAATAAAAAACAATATATAAAAAATAAATATCAATCTTCATATCCTCTCAGAAATAACAGGAACCCAATACTCCATGTAATCTTTTTTCTGCTTTAGAAAGTGATGTTTAATATTTCTTAATATACTCGTATGCTGTATAATTCCTTAGCAAACCACATTTAAATGAAAACAGATATGTACAGTGGTACTTTGACTTATGAATTTAAATCGTTCCGAGGGCTAGCTCGTAAGCAAAAAAACTTCATTAGATGAAACAATTATTCCCATTAGAAATAACAGAAAACCAATTAATCCGTTCCAACCCCCTCCCAAACTCATATAACATAATAATTAATAATAAATAATAAAACAAGAATAAACAATTCAACTTCCGATTATTGACTGTGGCTCATGTGAGCAGTGATATATATATCATGTATATCTTATACTCTGTGTGCATGTTTCTTTTTTCTTTGATCTTACTCTCTATAAATGCTTGTAAAATCAAAAATTAAATACGTAATGGTCCGAGCTTGTTGTGAGCACTCGCACCCACTGGGTCCGGATCATACGCAAAAAGGCTAGAACTGATAGGTTATCACTTCATCTCGTTATAATTGGGTTCCAGCCCCCAACAACCCCCCCCCCCCCCCAAAAAAAAAAAAAAAAAAAAATATGCACTCTAAATCACCAGAAAACAATGAAAATACCACTCTGTTTTAATCTAGTGATATTTTTACCAACACATGGTCTGTTTAACAATAGCAATGGACTAGCAATTTAACAATTAACAATTTAGTAATGGAGAGAGTGGAAAAGAGGTGAAGAAGCATGTGCAGGCTGGTTGGAATTATTATCGGAGAAAAGTGTCCGGTGTGATGTGTAATAGGAGGGTATCGGCAAAAATGAAAGGAAAAGTGTACAACACAGTGTTGAGGCCAGCGATGCTGTATGGTTTAGAAACAGTGGTCTTGGGGAAAAGACAAGAGGCAGAGCTGGAGGTAGCAGAGATGAAAATGTTGAGGTTCTCTTTGGGAGTAACGAGGATGGATAGGATCAGGAATGAGCACATCAGAGGGACAGCACATGTAAGACATTTTGGAGACAAAGTCAGAGAGGTCAGATTGAGATGGTTTGGACATGTACAGAGGAGCGATAGTGAGTATATTGGTAGTAGAATGCTGAGGTTGGAACTACCAGGCAGAAGACCTAGAGGAAGACCAAAGAGACGATTCATGGATGTGGTGAAAGAGGATATGAAGGCAGTTGGTGTAATAGAAGAAGATGCAGAGGATAAGGTGAGATAGAGGCAGATGATTCGCTGTGGCGACCCCTGAAGGGAAAAGCCGAAAGGAAAAGAAGAAGATGGTCTGTTTAACAATCCAGTGTGGATGTGTTCATGGAGAATGATTCAATACCTGATTCAAAACCTATTGCTCTGAATTATTATTCAAAACAGAATGTATTTATTTATTTATTTAGTTTTAGTTTTTCTTCTCCTGCAGACTGTTTGTAAAATCCAAACCAATAGGTGGTAGTACTGCACCAAGCATCGGACATAAAGGCAAAAGGAAAGTCACACAAATACAGTACAACATGAGATCATTTGAAGCAGCTGATGAAGAAAGTGCTTCCCAATGCAATTCTAGGAAAATTCCACAGAATCCATCTGTACTGTTATACAAAACCCTGCACATATAAAATGTGTTCAGGAGCATGGGGAGAAAAAAAAACAGACAAACAAACATGTACTGAAGGCTTCCTGTTTCCCTCAGTAGAGATTGTACAATGATAATTAGTTTGAGATAATTAGTGTTATAACACATAATATTATATGTATATATTAATGTAATGTTATTAATGAAATATAACGTAATATATGAATGTAATGTTATAACACGTTTGAAAAAATTACCCTCTACAGTTTAAATTCAACCTTGAATAATGAACAGGAAGTAGGAGGAGAGATTTCCCAGCTTTCACTTTCTTCAGGGTTTGTCGCTGTTGTGTGTCTGCGGGACACAGAGCGCTGTTGGATTCAGTCTCACACTGATGCACACGGATTTTACAACTTTACAAGAACTGCACTGAATTCTCTCAAAAGGACAACAACAATGGTGAACTGTGGCCTGTTGACAAACAACAATGCTCCAGGTAAAAGAACAAACTCTCTCTCTCTCTGTCTGTCTCTTCCTCCCCTCACACACACACAGAGTCTCTCTCTCTCTCTCTCTCTCTCTCTCTCTCTCACTCTCTTTCTCTCTCTATGTCTCTCTCTATCTGTCTCTGTTCTTCATTCATTAAACAATTACAATTTCTTCTGTGTCCAAACTTTTCTATTCAGTTCAATTCGGTTTTTATTTGTACAGCACTTTTTACAATTGACATTGCCGAAAAACAATTTACACCATACGCGAGATAATAATGCAGCCGTGAGGGAGGGGCACAAGCCAGTGTCTCTCCCTCACACCGGTCCCAAGCCCGGATAAATGCAGAGGGTTGCGTCAGGAAGGGCATCCGGCGTAAAACAAATGTCAAATAAAACATGCGAGTCACATCAAGAAAATTCATACCGGATCGAGGACCGGGTTAACAACGACCGCCATCAGTGCTGTTAACCAACAGAGTGCTGGTGGAAATTGGACTACTGTTGGGAGAAGAAGGAGAAGTCGAAGAAGGAGGGGCCAAAGAAGGAGGGGTGGGAGGCGTGTCCGTAGGCAGAGAGAAGAGGAAAGGCATGAGTCTAGGACTGAAAGTAGGGACTTTGAATGTTGGAACTATGACAGGAAAAGGTAGAGAGCTGGCTGACATGATGCAGAGGAGGAAGGTGGACATACTGTGTGTTCAGGTGACCAGGTGGAAAGGTTGCAAGGCTAGAAGCTTAGGAGCAGGGTTTAAGCTGTTTTTTCATGGTGTGGATGGGAAGAGAAATGCAGTAGAAGTCATCTTGAAGGCAGGTTTGGTATCGAGGACAGGAACGCAGAACGACAGATGTTGGTAGATTTTGCAAAAAGGATGGAAATGGCTGTGGTAAATACTTTCTTCCAGAAGAGAGCGGAGCACAGAGTGACTTATAAAAGCGCAGGTGGGAGCACACAGGTAGACTACATCTTGTGTAGGCGATGTAATTTGAAGGAAGTCAGTGACTGCAAAGTAGTAGCAGGTGAGAGTGTTGCCAAACAGCATAGGATGGTGGTGTGCAGGATGACGCTGATGGTGAGGAAGGTGAAGAAGGCAAAGGCAGAGCAGAAGACAAAGTGGTGGAAGCTGAAAAAGGAAGAGTGTTGTGCTGTCTTCAAAGAGGAGTTGAAACAGGCTTTGGGTGGTCAGGAAGTGCTTCCAGATGACTGGACAACTACAGCTAATGTGATCAGGGAGACAGGTAGGAGAACACTTGGTGTGTCATCTGGAAGGAGAGGAGATAAGGAGACTTGGTGGTGGAATGAGGAAGTGCAGAAGTGTGTAGAAAAGAAGAGGTTAGCTAAGAAGAAGTGGGATATAGAGAGGACCAAAGAGAGTAAACAGGAGTACAGAGAGACACAGCGTAAGGTGAAGGTAGCGGTGTCAAAGGACAAACAGAGGATGTATGATGACTTGTATGCTCGGTTGGAAAGTCTGTCTGTCTTCCTTTCGGCTTTTTCGCTTTTTTTTTTTTTTTTTCACTCGGGAGTCGCCACAGCGAATCATCTGAGTCGCACATTTTACATGGCAGAGGTTTTTACGTCGGATGCCCTTCCTGGTTGGAAAGTAAAGAGGGAGAAAATGATTTATACAGGTTGGCACAGCAGAGAAATAGAGATGGGAAGGATGTGCAGAAAGTTAGAGTGATTAAGGACAGAGAGGGAAATGTATTGACTGATGACAGAAGTGTGCTGGGAAGATGGAAACAGTACTTTGAAGAGCTGATGAATGAGGAAAATGAAAGAGAAAAAAGAGTAGAAGAGGTGACCATTGAGGACCAGGAAGTAGCAAAGATTAGTAAGGGTGAAGTGAGGAGGGCATTGAAGAGGATGAAGAATGGAAAGGCAGTTGGCCCTGATGACATACCAGTGGAGGTATGGACGTGTCTATGGGAGGAAGCAGTAGATTTCCTGACAAGAACATTCAACAAGGTCTTAGAGAGTGAGAGGATGCCAGAGGAATGGAGGAGAATTGTGCTGGTGCCCATTTTTAAGAACAAGGGAGATGTGCAGAGTTGTGGCAACTACAGAGGGATAAAGTTGATGAGCCATACGATGACGTTATGGGAAAAAATAGTGGAAGTAAGACTAAGGGCAGAGGTCAGCATTTGTGAACAACAGTTTGGTTTCATGCCAAGAAAGAGCACCACAGATGCAGTGTTTGCCTTGAGGATATAAATAGAGAAGTACAGAGAAGGTCAGAAGGAGCTGCATTGTGCCTTTGTGGATCTGGAGAAAGCATATGACAGGGTGCCGAGAGAGGAACTGTGGTATTGCATGAGGAAGTCTGGAGTGGCAGAGAAGTATGTCAGAGTGGTGCAGGACATGTATGAGAGATGTAAGACAGTGGTGAGGCGTGCTGTCGGTGTGACAGAAGAGTTCAAGATGGAGGTGGGACTGCATCAAGGGTCAGCTCTGAGCCCCTTCTTGTTTGCTATGGTGATGGACAGGCTGACAGACGAGGTTAGGCAAGAATCTCCATGGACTATGATGTTTTCAGATGACACTGTGATCTGCAGTAAGAGCAGAGAACAAGTGCAGGAAAACCTAGAGAGGTGGAGGTATGCCCTGGAAAGGAGAGGAATGAAGGTTAGCCTCAGTAAGACAGAATACATGTGTATGAATCCCAAGGACCCAACAGGAACGGTGAGGTTACAAGGAGCAGAGATAAGGAAGGTGGAGGATTTTAAGTACTTAGGCTCAAGAATCCAGAGCAATGGAGAGTGTGGAAAAGAGGTGAAGAAGCGTGTGCAGGCTGGTTGGAATGGTTGGAGAAAAGTGTCCGGTGAGATGTGTGATAGGAGGGTATCGGCAAAAATGAAAGGAAAAGTGTACAAGACGGTGTTGAGGCCAGCGATGTTGTATGGTTTAGAAACAGTAGCCCTGAGGAAAAGACAGGAGGCAGAGCTGGAGGTAGCAGAGATGAAAATGTTGAGGTTCTCTTTGGGGGTAACGAGGATGGATAGGATCAGGAATGAGCACATCAGAGGGACAGCACATGTAAGACATTTTGGAGACAAAGTCAGAGAGGCTAGATTGAGATGGTTTGGACATGTACAGAGGAGAGATAGTGAGTATATTAGTTGTAGCATTTTGAGATTAGAACTACCAGGCAGAAGGCCTAGAGGAAGACCAAAGAGATGATTCATGGATGTGGTGAAGGAGGACATGAAGGCAGTTGGTGTAAGAGAAAAAGATGCAGAGGATAGGGTGAGGTGGAGGCGGATGATTTGCTGTGGCGACCCCTGAAGGGAGCAGCCGAAAGTAAAAGAAGAAGAAGAAGAAGAAAATTGAAAATATCAGGCAAAAATATAGATTCCCTAAATTTAAAGACAGACATATCAATAGCTAAAACAATAAATGATATAGTGAGTGCGGAAACTGGAGTGTTTTAGTCCCATTCAAGACAGAACTAGTCTCATAAATTTATTTTTCAATCATCAACCTATGTGCTTGATCCAGTGCCCCATATTTCTTTCAACAAATGCTATTTGAAGTGATCAACGCTTTTTTAAATGTAATAAATTCTTCCCTTAGCACTGGTTATGGACCTAGATCCTTTAAACTAGCAATTATCAAACCTCTGATTAAAAATCCATCTCAACTGGGCAACTACAGTTCAGTACAGTATCAAACCTCCCTTTATCCCTAAGATCTTAGAAAAAGCTATACAACAACATTTATGCCCCTCCTTGAATTGCCACCTTATCGTGGTGGAGGGGTTTGCGTGACCTAATGATCCTAGGAGCTATGTTGTCGGGGGCAAATGCCCCTGGTAGGGTCACCCAAGGCAAACAGGTCCGGGGTGAAGGTCCAGACGAAGTGCGATTGAAAAAACCCCTATGACACATGAGAGAGCACAGGAAGCAGTCTCCCTTGCCCGGACGCGGGTCACCGAGGTTCCCTCCTGGAGCCAGGCCCAGGGGAGGGGCTTGAAGGCGAGCGCCTGGTGGTCGGGCTTATGCCCATGGAGCCTGGCCGGGCCTAGCCCGAAAAGGAGACATGGGTCCGCCCTCCCATGGACCCACCACCCATGGGAGGAGTTTTAGGGGTCGGGTGCCGTGTGAGTTGGGTGGCAGCCAAAGGCATGGGTTCTGTCGGACCGATCCTCGGCTACTTACTCTGACCCTCGGGACATGGAATGTCACCTCTCTGGTGGGAAAAGAGCCTGATTTGGTGCGTGAGATGGAGAGATACCGACTAGATATAGTCGGGCTCACCTCAACGCATAGCTTGGGCTCTGGAACCATCCATCTCGAAAGAGGCTGGGCCTTCTTCTATTCTGGAGTTGCTCATGGGGAGAGGCGGCGAGCCGGTGTGGGTATTCTTGTTGCCCCCGTCTCGATGCCCAAATGTTGGGGTTCTCCCCGGTTGACGAAAGGGTAGCTTCCCTCCGTCTTCAGGTGGCGAGATGGGTCCTGACTGTTATTTGTGCTTATGCACCAAATGACAGTTCAGAGTACCCACCCTTTTTGGAGTCTTTGGGGGGGTGTTGGAGAACGCTCCCTCGAGAGACTCGCTTGTTGTCTTGGGAGACTTCAACGCCCATGTGGGCAACGATAGTGTGACCTGGAAGATTGTGATCGGTAGGTATGGCCTCTCCAGTCTGAATCCAAATGGTGTTTCGTTGTTGGATTTCTGTGCTCGTCATAGTTTGTCTATCACGAACACCATGTTCGAACATAAGTGTGTCCATAAGTGCACTTGGCACCAGGACACCCTAGGTTGCAGTTCGATAATTGACTTTGTAGTCGTGTCATCGGACTTGCGACCATATGTTCTGGACACTCGGGTGAAGAGAGGAGCTGAGCTGTCTACCGATCACTACCTGGTGGTGAGTTGGCTTCGGTGGTGTGGGAGGTTGCCTTCCAGACCTGGCAGGCCCAAGCGTGTAATCAGGGTCTGCTGGGAACGTTTGGCTGAGTCCCCTGTCCGAAGAGGCCTTTAACTCCCACTTCCGGCAGAGCTACAACCACGTTCCAGAGGAGGAGGGGGACATGGAATCCGAATGGGCCATGTTTCGTGCCTACATTGCTGAGGCGGCAGCCCATAGCTGTGGTCGTAAGGCCGTCGGTGCTTGTAGTGGCGGTAATCCCCGAACCCCAAACATGCTGCAGCCGAGGCTGTCGCAGATGCAAAATCTCGGGCGTGGGAGGAGTTCGGTTAGGGCCTGGAGAGTGATTATCGGTTGGCCTCAAAAAGGTTCTGGGCCACCATCCAACGCCTCAGGAGGGGGAAGCAGTTCTTCACAAACACTGTTTACAGTGGAGGTGGGGAGCTGCTTACCTTGACTGGGGATGTTGTCGAGAGGAGGAGGGAATACTTTGAGGACCTCCTCAATCCCACCAACACACCCTCCGTGGAGGAGGAAGACCCTGGGGGTTCGGGTTCGGGTCCGCCCATCACTGGAGTGGAGGTCACTGAGGTTGTCAAAAAGCTCCTCGGTGGTCGAGCTCCGGGGTTGGACGAGATCCGCCCGGAATATCTCAGGGCTCTGGATGTTGTAGGACTGTCTTGGTTGACACGTCTCTGCAACATCGCGTGGTCATCAGGGGCTGTACCTCTGGATTGGCAAATTGGGGTGATGGTCCCAATTTTTAAGAAGGGGGACCGGAGGGTGTGTTCCAATTATCGGGGAATTACACTCCTCAGCCTACCTGGGAAAGTCTATGCAGGGGTACTAGAGAGGAGGATTGTCGAACCTCGGATTCAGGAGGAACAATGTGGTTTTTGTCCTGGCCGCAGCACTCTTCACCAACTCTATACGCTCCACAGGATTCTGGAGGGGGCATGGGAGTTTGCCCAATCCGTCCACATGTGCTTTGTGGATTTGGAGAAGGCTTTCGACTGTGTCCCCCGAACGATCTTGTGGGGCGTGCTCCGAGAGTACGCCGTTCTGGATCCGTTGCTACGAGCTGTTCGGTCGCTGTATCACCGGAGCCAGAGTTTGGTCCGTATTGGTAACAGCAGGTTTCCAGTGTGAGTTGGAGTCCACCAAGGCTGTCCTTTGTCACCGATTCTGTTCATAATTTTTATGGACAGAATTTCTAGGCGCAGTGGAGGCGATGAGGGGTTCTGGTTTGGTGGCCATCGGATATCGTCTCTGCTTTTTGCGGATGATGTTGTCCTTTTGGCTTCATCAAGTCGGGACCTCCAGCTCTCATTGGAGCGATTCGCAGCTGAGTGTGAAGCAGCCGGGATGAAGATCAGTACCTCCAAGTCCGAGGCCATGGTTCTCAGTCGGACAATGGTGGAATGCACCCTCCGGGTCGGGAATGAGGTCCTGCCCCAAGTGGAGGAGTTTAAGTATCTTGGGGTCTTGTTTACGAATGAGGGAAGGGTGGAGCGAGAGATCAACAGACAGATCGCTGCAGCCTCTGCTGTTAAGCGGTGCCTGTACCGGTCCGTCGTGGTGAAGAAGGAGCTGAGCCGCAAGGCAAAGCTCTCAATTTACCAGTCGATCTACATTCCAACCCTCACCTATGGTCACGAGCTTTGGGTAATGATCGAAAGAACAAGATCACGGATACAAGAGGCTGAAATGAGCTTCCTTTGCCGGGTGGCCCTTAGAGATAAGGTGAGAAGCTCCGCCATCCGGGGAGAGCTCGGAGTAGATCCGCTGCTCCTCCGCATTGAGAGGGGCCAGTTGAGGTGGCTCGGGCATCTGGTCAGAATGCCCCCCGGATGCCTCCCTGGTGTGGTGTTTCGGGCATGTCCAACCAGGAAGAGACCCCGGGGTCGACCTAGAACACGCTGGAGGGACTATGTCTCTTGGCTTGTCTGGGACTGCCTTGGTGTCCCCTTGGGAGAGTTGGAGGAAGTGGCTCGGGAGAGGGACGTCTGGACCTCTTTGCTTAGGTTGCTGCCCCCACGACCCGACCCTGGACTAAGCGGAAGATGATGATGATGATGATGACAACATTTATGTTCATAATCACATTCATTAAATGTATCAGTCAGGTTTTCAGTCTCATCACAGCACAGAGACAGCACTCGTTAAGGTGATAAATGACCTACTGGTAGCCTCCGACCACGACGCTATGTCTCCCTGCTTGTGTTACTTGACAGTGCAGCCTTTGATGCTATTGATCACATGATTCTCCCGAGAAAATGTTGTTGGAGTTAAGGGAACTGCCCTCTCCTGGTTTAAATCTTAGTTAACTGAGTTGTAGTTGTAATGTTAAGTTTGGTATTCCTAAAGGTTCTGCCCGAGGCCTGTTGTTGCTTTTCTCTCTATACATGCTCTTTTGGGGTAATATCATTCGTGGTCATGGTATGAGCTCTCATTGTCATGTTGATGATACACAGTTATATATTTCAGCAAAGCCAGATGAGAAACATCAACTTAATAAAGCTGAATAATGTGTAAAGGACAAAAAACACTGGCTGCTCACTAACCTCCTCCTTTTAAACTCTGATAAGCCAAAAGTACAGTACTTGTACTCGGATCTCAGGGAGCTAGAGATAAGATTTCTGATTATGTGGTAAGTTTGGATGGTGTTTCAGTCTCATCATGTGTAGCAGTAAAGGGCATTGGTGTGATTGTTGATGCTGTTTTTTCTTAGATAATATTCCTCGAGTCACCTTCTTTCATCTCATAAATGTTTCTAAAATAAGAAATATGATGTCACTGCATGATGCAGAAAAACATGTTCAGCCTTTTGTTATTTTGAAATTAGATTATTGGAATGTGTTACCGTCTGGATGTTCCAATATGAGCACAAACAAGCTCCAGTTAGTCCAGAGTCCTTTCTAGAACCAAAAGATACAACTATATCACTCTAACCTTATTTACACTGCACTGGGTCCTAGTTAAATTTCACATCAAATATAAAAGACTACTTTCAACCTATAAAGCACTTAAGGGTCTCACGCCACATTATCTTAGTGAACTTCTTGTCGATTTTGATAGCCCCCCCTTCCCGCCCCATGATCTAGATCTAGATCTAAAGGTACATAATGCTTAGCGATACCTCAAATAATGAAGACTTTTGCAGGGGGCAGAGTTTCTCTTACAAAGCTCCACAGTTATGGAATATTATTTCAGTTGATATTCAGGACATCGTCTCTGTTTTTAAGACGAGGCTGAAACTTACTTGTTTAGTAGAGCATTCTGTTCAAAGCCTTTTATTAGCTAAAGGAGCAAATCTGGGGGTTTCTGGCATAGAGAGTTTTGGTAAACTGTGATGTTGGGATGCTGTTGCTCCTCCACTGTACATTCTCAAACTTGACTGGTATTCATGTTTATAAGAGGAACGATAGTCACTGTACCAGAATTCACATATTGAAATCACTAAACACCCAAAACTCCATATAGTTTCAATTCTTTCTTTTGTTTGTAGACAGTGGTGGCTTAGTACTTACATAAGGTGATAAGTTACTGATCCAAAGGTCAATGGTTCCATCCCTACTGCTACCCCTGTTTGGCCTTTGAGCAAGGCCCTTAAAATACAATAGTTGAATAAAAAATGGTAAGTCACTCTGGATAAAAGCGTCTGCCAAATGTTTAAAAAATGTTTAAACATTTCATGAAAATAAATATGGTCAGGAGGAGACTAGCACACATTCAAGCTGACTCTGGGTGAGGAAGAGTACACCCTGGACAGCTATGCAGCCTACTCTTGTTGAAATTCAGCAATGGTTCTTTTTCATGCCTCACACCATAGACAGTGAGAGAAATTGCCAGCCATTGATAACCCAGTTAGTTGCACTGGGTGAGAACCCTTTGAGAGTGGGGTTTGATCTCCCAAGCTTAGGATCAGTGATGCAGCACCTTTACCACCGGGCCACCACTGCCTGCTTCCTTGTTGCCGTACACTTGAAATAACACTGTGAGTGAGTCTGTTAGTAGTGAAAACAAGTACAGTAGTTTACTTTCACGCAGCCGACTGTATATAAATATAATATTTATTTATTTTCATGTAGTTCCTCTGAAGCACATTGAAGTGGATTTGCATGTTCAGGGGCATGTCGCAACAGTTACCTCTACCCTGCAGTATGTAAATGAGGAAGACCAGCTTCTTGAGGCTTTGTTTGTCTTCCCCCTGCCCTCTGGAGCTGCTGTCTGTCATTTCAGTGCAACGATTTCAGACCAGGAAATAGTGGCTGAGGTGCAAGAGAAACAGGAGGTAAGCAAACAACTCTGACATCTAACACTGACATCTTGTGTAAATTACTCAACACTTTCTGTGTTTAATTGAAAGTGCACAGCTTATCGCATAATGGATGGTGGAAGTCCTTGCATGCTTTTTACATTGCTATGCTTCTTACTTTTAAATCATATATTTGTGGTAAATGCAGATAGGATGATAGTGCCTTGCAAACGTATCCTCCCCCTTGATTTTTTTATGTATTTTGTTGCGTTACAACCTGTAATTTAAATATTTTTAAACTGAATTTTATGTGATGGTTCTGCACAAAATAGTCTGTGAAGTGAAATGAGAAAAAAATATATAAATAGTATTTTTCTAAACAAAAATATGAAAATTGGTATGTGCATACACCTTTGCTATGAAGCACCTCAAAAGTTCTGGTGAAACCAATTACCTTCAGATTGTACACATATGAACTTATTTCATTAATTATCATAATTAATGAAATAAGTTCATATGTGTACAATCTAAATACAGTAGGCCCTCGACATTCGCGGGGGTTCGGTTCCGAGCCCTCCCGCAAATCGAGATAATCCGCGAGTTCTGTACCCGGAAGTAAAACCCCATGTATCACGTCACATGCGCGAATGAGCAGCCGGAAATAAAATAGTATGTATCTATTACATGCATTAAAATATGCTTATTGAACACATTCTATAGATAGTCTTACTCAGTAATACAGTATTAATGTGGTAAAATATAGTAATGATTAAGAAAAACTTTTCAATTTTTACTCTTATTTTTATTGATGATAAAATATAAACATTATACAGCAAATACTGTTGTAAAACACTCGTTTTAAAGTCTTTTTCAATTATTATTCCAGTGCAGTCCCTAAGTTAATTCTTAGAATGTTTGTGTGTGAGATTTTATGTTCTATAGCATGTTTAACAAATGATACCAAAAGGATAAACTTTATTACGCTGTCATGTCCTTTTACATTGAACTTGGAGTGACGTCTCCAAGATGGCACTGCCTAGAGGGCGACATCGTGGAGTTCTCAGAGTCAAATTGTTTCTTTGTTCGTTTTAATTTGTTTTATTTGTTTGTTCATGTTTTGCACTATGCTCGTCTATGATCGGTCGACACTACTACAGCTATGAGCAGCTTCAGCTTCGGGCAACTAAGCACGCAACAACTTCTATAATATGCTAATATGCTATGGGAGCTCAATGCTAACCGCACCCCGGCTAACAATAAGCCCAGGCGGAGTTCTCAGAGTCTCCGGCACTTGGTTAGCACTTCCGGCCATACTGCTTGAAAATGTTCAGTCCCTGTGAAACAAGATGGACGAGCTTCATGCTCAGATTGCAGTGCAGCGGGATCTACAGGACTGTGTTTCTGTGAAATTGTACCAGCCGGCTACACGGCCTTCATCCCCTGCAATCCCAAGCGTCGTTCGGCCCATTCCCCCCAGGCTTCTTGTTAGCTGGGGTGCGGCAGCCACCCCGGCTAACAAGAAGCCCAGTTGAGTGTGCTTAGTTATATACGCTCAAAGATACTCCGATTTTATAGCTGTAGTAGAGTCGACCGGTCGTAGATGAGCATAGTGCAAAACATGAATAAACAAAACAACAAATAAAACCAATTAAAACGAACAAAGAAACAATTTGACTCTGAGAACTCCGCGACGTCGCCCTCTGGGCAGCACCATCTTGGAGACGTCACTCCAGGTTCAATGTAAAAGGACATGAAGAGTACTGTAATAAAGTTTATCCTTTTGGTATCGTTTGTTAAACATGCTACAGAACATAAAATCTCACGCATAAACATGAACTTTACGTATTGTACTGGAATAATAATTGAAAAAGATTTTAATACAACATATCAGAGAAAACCGTCGTTTCTCAGGAGAAAGTACTGTTTCTTTAGAAGAGACATCCAGCGTTTTCTATTGCTTAGCCAGAGAAGATGCGCAGCGTTTGAGTGGTATCATAGAGCTTAACTGGTAATTAAAACACACACACAAGAAAAGAGGCTCATTGACAACTTGTGCGCGAATGAGGAAAAAGGGGCGGGACATCAGTTCAACCAATCATGAGAAAGGAGGGCAGCCAGTGGCTGAATTTGAATCACATGTCGGTTGCTCGGCAGTCAGCTTATACTCAAACCGTCAGACTGCTTATACGTCAAACTGTCAGTATAATCACACCGTTTCTGAAAGACCCAGATTTTACACCACCACTGTGCAAGAGGCATCACACCATGAAGACCAAGGAGTTCTCCAAGCAAGTCAGGGACAGTGTTGTTGAAAAGTACAAGTCAGCATTGGGTTATAAAAAAAATCTACAATTTTTTTGATGATCCCCTGGAGTACCATCAAGTAATAAAGAATAAAGTAAATAAAGAATATGGTACTACGACAAACCTGTCAAGAAAAATAAAAATAACAGAGCAGGCAAGGAGGGCATTAATATGAGAGGCAACACAGAGAGCAAGTGTAACCCTGAAGCAGTACACTTCATAGAGCTAGGGCTATGGGAGCTGGGAGTGGCCTGAGAAAATATTATTTAGTGTTAAAACTAAGAAGGCATATTTTGCCTTTGCCAAATGGCACGTAGGTGACTCCCCAAATGTATTGCGGAATGTGCTCTGGTCAAATGAGACTAAAATTGAACTTTTCATCAACAAAAACCCAAGAGCGAACCGAACAAATCTTCTCACTCCAAGAACACCATTGCCAGAGTAAAACATGGTGGTGGAAGCATCATGCTGTGGGGGATGTTTTTTTACAGATGAGACTGGGAAATTGGTCCAAGTCAAGAGAAATTGACTGAGCGAAATACTGTACAGATATTTCTTGAGCAGAACCTGTTTCAGTCTGCTTGTGATTTGAAATTGGACGGAGGTTCACATTCCAGTAACATAAAACAACATTTGGGTGGTTTAAGGGGAAACATTTAAATGTATTGAAATGGCCTAGTTATATCCCAGACCTTAGTTCAAATGAGAATCTGCAGTCAGACTTGAAGCTTGATGTTCAACGAGCAGAAACCATCCACATGAAGGAGTTGGGCAGTTTAGAATTAAGGAACGGGAAGATATGACAAGCTCATAGGGACTTATGCAAAGCAACTTGTAGCTGTAATTGCTGCAAAAGGTGGCTTTACAAACTAATGACTTCAGGGGGTGAATAGTTATGCACACTGAAGTTTTCTGTTAATTTGTCCTATTTGTTGTTTGCTTCATAATTAACAAAAAAATCTTCAAAGTTGTAGGCATGTTCTGTAAATGAAACAATGCAAACCATCTATTTTAATTCCAGGTTGTAAGGCAACAAACTGACAAGGGGGGTTGAAAATTTCTGCAAGGCACTGTATATATTATTATATGTAGCAGTTATCAGAACTTACACTGAACTGACTCTGTAGAGTAGTTAAAACACATGTCAGTGCAACCTGGAGAATTCAATGTAAATTAGGTCTTGCCTCACCCTGACAAGGAATGTTACATTTGATTGTGTATTTCTATGTCAGGCACAGGAGCAGTATGATGATGCAATAGGTTCAGGCCAAAAGGTTTTTCTACTGGAGGAGAGTAAACAGTCTGAGGATGTGTTCAAGCTGAGTGTGGGGTCTCTGCCTCCTGGCCAGAGTGCCAGTATCACCGTCATCTATATCATTGAGCTGAGTGTGCAGGCGGACCATTCACTGCGATTCAGCCTACCTGCAGTGCTCAACCCTCGCTACACACCAGCAGGTATTTTTTGTTCTTATTCTTATTTATTTCTGATATGTATTAATCACTCAAGAGGAAATTATTTCCTCTTCATTTAACCCATCCAAAGCGCACACTCACACACACACACACACACACACACACACACACACACACACACACACACACACACACACACACACACACATAAAAAGTGAGCACACACTACTTGAAGCACTACTTGGAGCACACATTGGGGGTGCCTGAAGAGCAGTTTGGGGTTTAGGTGCCTTTTTCAAGGACAGTTCAGTTTACCGTATTTTTCGGACCATAAGGAACACTTAAAAGCCTTTTATCTTCAAAATAATTGACAGTTCACCTTATAATCTCGCCAGCACACTTCTGTCATCATTCAATACATTTCCCTCACTGTCCTTAATCACTCTAACTTGCCGCACGTCCTTGCCATCTCCATTTCTCTGCTGTGCCAACCTGTATAAATCATTTTCTCCCTCTTTACTTTCCAACCGAGCATACAAGTCATCATACACCCTCTGTTTGGCCTTTGACACCGCTACCTTTGCCTTACGCTGTGTCTCTCTGTACTCCTGTTTACTCTCTTCAGTCCTCTCTATATATCACCCTATGCTCCTCTTTCTTCTGGAAGAAAGTATTTACCACAGCCATTTCCATCCTTTTTGCAAAAGCTATCAACATCTGTCCTTCTGCTTTCCTGTCCTGGATACCAAACCTGCCCATCACTTCCTCTTCCCCTCTGTTTCCTGCACCAACATGTCCATTGAAGTCTGCCCCAATGACCACTCTTTCATCTCTGGGGGTATTCTGCATCACTTCATGTAAGTCACTCCAGAATCTCTCCTTCTCTTTTAGCTCACATCCTGCCTGTGGGGCATAAGCACTAACAACATTGACCATCACACCTTCAATTTCTAACTTGAGACGCATCACTCTGTCTGACAATCCTTTCACTTCTAGAACATTCCTGATGACAAACTCCTCCTTCAAGATGACTCCTACTGCATTTCTCTTCCCATTCACATCACGAAAAAACAGCTTAAACCCTGCTGCTAAGCTTCTAGCCTTGCTACCGTTCCACCTGGTCTCCTGAACACACAGTATGTCCACCTTCCTCCACTGCATCATGTCAGCCAGCTCTCTACCTTTTCCTGTCATAGTTCCAACATTCAAAGTCCCTACTTTCAGTCCTAGACTCATGCCTTTCCTCTTCTCTGCCTACGGACACACCTCCCGCCTCTCCTTCTTTGACTCCTCCTTCTTCGACTTCCTCTTCTTCGACCAACAGTAGTCCAATTTCCACCAGCACCCTGTTGGTTAACAGCACTGATGGCGGCCGTTGTTAACCCGGGCCTCGACCGATCTGGTATGAATTTTTTTGTTGTGACTTGCATATTTTATTTGCCATTTATTTTACGTCGGATGCCCTTCCTGACGTAACCCTCTGCATTTATCCGGGCTTGGGACAGGCGTGAGGGAGAGACACTGGCATGTGCCACTTCCTCACGGCTGCATTTCTTACGAAAACCCCTGAATATGAAAAATCCAGTATACGAAAAACATTTTCTTAAACTTTTGTCCTCTGTATACGAAACAACCTCTCCTTATGAAAATCACCAAATGCACTATTCAAACGCGCCATTCAAGCATTCAAACAATGTGTGAGTTGCTCTCTCATTGACTGTCTCCCAATATCCCGCCCCGCTGCCCTCCCATTGGCCAGAAGGGATGTCACAGCTCCCTCCCATTGACTATCTCTCAATATCCCGACCCGCTGGCCTCCCACTGGCTAAGAGGGATGACACTGTCGTTCCAACTTTGTTCAAGCTGGTATGAACCGTGTGTAAGTTTGTGTGTCATTCCAACTGTATTTTATGGCTCAGGCTTTTAACCTACATATGTAATATTATAACTCTGCTAAGAAGACATGGTCAACACACGCGCACACACACACACACATGCATACACGCACGCACACACACACAAACACGCACACGCGTGCACACACACACACACACACACACACACTCACACTCACACACACACACACACACACACACACACACACACACACACACACACACACACACACACACACACACACACACGTGTGATTCCCGGTAAAAGTGATTCCCGGTGCCATGGTCATTGTAAGATTATAACTCTGTTAAGAAGACATGGTCAACACGAAGTCAGTACAGTCAGTCCCCAACTTATGAAATGAATCGTTCCAGAGCCCTTTTCGCAACGCGGGATTTCGTAAGTAGGGGTGGCATCTTACATGTTAAACGCCTAATTCATTCCAAGTCTCCAGTCTTTGGACTGGATAAACCCCATAGACCCTTTAAAAATGATAATTTTGTATGAAATATGTGTTAAAAGTAAAGGAAAATTATTTATTAAACCATTTAAACATTTTTTTAACATATTAAACCATTTTATGAACATATTTATTAATTAAACCATTATTAAACATTTTTTATTAACACACACACACACACACACACACACACACACACACACACACACACACACACCTCTCTCTCTCTCTCTCTGTCTCTATCTCTCTCTATCTCGTGTGCTGCGGGCCATGCCCACAAGACGTGGAATTCAAAGCGCATTCCCTGATTGACAAACTGATTGACAAAAAGTTTAATTTCATTCCTTGAGGGATCGAAATTCCAGATAAGCTCAAATGCGCCCACATTTATTAAACATTGACTGAATTAAACAACTTAAAAATCTAAAAACTAAAGCATTATTCCTTTTCTCTCTCTCTCTCTCTCTCTCTCTCTCTCTCTCTCTCTCTCTCTCTCTCTCTCTCTCTCTCTCATTCTTAAATTCAAAGCACATTCCCTGCTTGACCATTTCTTCTTTTCCTTTCGGCTTTTCCCTTCAGGGGTCGCCACAGCGAATCATCTGCCTCCATCTCACCCAATCCTTTGCATCTTCTTCTCTTACACCAACGACCTTCATGTCCTCCTTCACCACATCCATGAATCGTCTCTTTGGTCTTCCTCTAGGCCTTCTTCCTGGTAGTTCCAGCCTCAGCATCCAACTACCAATATACTCACTATCCCTCCTCTGTACATGTCCAAACCATCTCAATCTAGCCTCTCTGACTTTGTCTCCAAAACGTCTGACATGTGCTGTCCCTCTGATGTGCTCATTCCGAATCCTATCCATCCTCGTTACTCCCAAAGAGAACCTCAACATTTTAATTTCTGCTACCTCCAGCTCTGCCTCCTGTCTTTTCGCCAGGGCCACTGTTTCTAAACCATACAACATTGCTGGCCTCATCACCGTCTTGTACACTTTTCCTTTCATTCTTGCCGATACCCTCCTATCACACATCACACACCGGAACTCTTTTCTCCAACCATTCCAACCTGCCTGCACACGCATCTTTACCTCTTTTCCACACTCTCCATTGCTCTGGATTGTTGAGCCTAAGTACTTAAAATCCTCCACCTTTCTTATCTCTGCTCCCTGTAATCTCACCGTTCCTCTTGGGTCCTTGTCATTCATGCACATGTATTCTGTCTTACTGAGGCTAATCTTCATTCCCCTCCTTTCCAGGGCATACCTCCACCTCTCTAGATTTTCCTGCACTTGTTCTCTGCTCTCACTACAGATCACAATGTCATGTGCAAACATCATAGTCCATGGGGAATCTTGTCTAACCTCGTCTGTCAGCCTGTCCATCACCATAGCAAACAAGAAGGGGCTCAGAGCTGACCCTTGATGCAGTCCCACCTCCACCTTGAACTCTTCTGTCATACCGACAGCACACCTCACCACTGTCTTACATCTCTCATACATGTCCTGCACCACTCTAACATACTTCTCTGCCACTCCAGACTTCCTCATGCAATACCACAGTTCTTCTCTCGGCACCCTGTCATATGCTTTCTCCAGATCCACAAAGGCACAATGCAGCTCCTTCTGACCTTTTCTGTACTTCTCCATTAACATCCTCAAGGCAAACACTGCATCTGTGGTGCTCTTTCTTGGCATGAAACCAAACTGTTGTTCACAAATGCTGACCTCTGCCCTTAGTCGAGCTTCCACTATTCATTCCCATAACTTCATCGTATGGCTCATCAACTTTATCCCTCTGTAGTTGCCACAACTCTGCACGTCTCCCTTGTTCTTAAAAATGGGCACCAACACACTTCTCCTCCATTCCTCTGGCATCCTCCCACTCTCTAAGACCTTGTTAAATGTTCTTGTCAGAAAATCTACTGCTACCTCTCCTAGACACTTCCATACCTCCACCGGTATGTCATCAGGACCAACTGCCTTTCCATTCTTCATCCTCTTCAATGCCCTCCTCACTTCACCCTTACTGATCTTTGCTACTTCCTGGTCCTCAACAACCACCTCTTCTACTCTTTTTTCTCTCTCATTTTCCTCATTCATCAGCTCTTCAAAGTACTCTTTCCATCTTCCCAGCACACTTCTGTCATCAGTCAATACAGTTCCTTCTCTGTTCTTTATCAATCTAACTTGCTGCATGTCCTTCCCATCTCTATTTCTCTGCTGTGCCAACCTGTATAAATCATTTTCTCCCTCTTTACTTTCCAACCGAGCATACAAGTCATCATACGCGCTCTGTTTGGCCTTTGACACTGCTATCTTTGCCTTATGCTGTGTCTCCTGTTTACTCTCTTTGGTTTTCTCAATATCCCACTTCTTCTTAGCTAGCCTCTTCCTTTGTACACACTCCTGCATGTCCTCATTCCACCACCAAGTCTCCTTATCTACTTTCCTTCCAGATGACACACCAAGTATTCTCCTACCTGTCTCCCTGATCACATTAGCTGTAGTTGTCCAGTCATCTGGAAGCACTTCGTGACCACCCAAAGCCTGTTTCAACTCCTCCTTGAAGACAACCCGACACTCTTCTTTTTTCAGCTTCCACCACTTTGTCTTCTGCTCTGCCTTTGCCTTCTTCAGCTTCCTCACCATCAGCATCATCCTGCACACCACCATCCTATGCTGTTTGGCAACACTCTCACCCGCTACTACTTTGCAGTCACTGACTTCCTTTAAATTACATCGCCTGCACAAGATGTAGTCTACCTGTGTGCTCCTACCCCCACTTTTGTAAGTCACCCTATACTCCTCTCTCTTCTGGAAGAAAGTATTCACCACAGCCATTTCCATCCTTTTTGCAAAATCTACCAACATCTGTCCTTCTGCGTTCCTGTCCTGGATACCAAACCTACCCATCACTTCCTCGTCCCCTCTGTTTCCTGCACCAACATGTCCATTGAAGTATGCCCCAATGACCACCCTTTCACCTCTTGGGGTACTCTGCATCACTTCATCTAACTCCCTCCAGAATCTCTCCTTCTCTTCTCGCTCACATCCTGTCTGTGGGGCATAAGCACTAACATTGACCATCACACCTTCAATTTCTAACTTGAGACTCATCACTCTGTCTGACAATCCTTTCACTTGTAGAACATTCCTGATGGCAAACTCCTCCTTCAAGATGACTCCTACTGCATTTCTCTTCCCATTCACACCACGAAAAAACAGCTTAAACCCTGCTGCTAAGCTTCTAGCCTTGCTACCTGGTCTCCTGAACACACAGTATGTCCACCTTCCTCCTCTGCATCATGTCAGCCAGCTCTCTACCTTTTCCTGCCATAGTTCCAACATTCAAAGTCTCTCCTTTCAGTCCTAGACTCATGCCTTTCCTCTTCTCTCTCTGGCAACGGACATGCCTCCCGCCTCTCCTTCTTCGATGTCTTCGACCAACAGTAGTCCAATTTCCATCAGCACCCTGTTGGTTGACAGCACTGATGGCGGTCGTTGTTAACCCGGGCCTCGACCGATCCGGTATGTCATTCTTTCTTGTGATTCGCATAGTTTATTTGGCATTTGTTTTACGCCGGATGCCCTTCCTGACGCAACCCTCTGCATTTATCCGGGCTTGGGACCGGCATGAGGGAGAGACACTGATTTGTGCCCCCACCCCCCCCACCCCCATGGCTGCATTCCCTGCTTGACCATTTACTGAATTAAAATAACTTAAAAAACTAAACTAAAAACTAAAGAGTGAAGCTTCCTTCTTTCTCTATCTGGGAGGCGGGATGTTGAGAGACAGCCAATGAGAGAGCAACTCGCGCATCTGTGAAATTTTGATTGGCATGTTTGAATTTTGAATTTCTTTTCATAAGAGGGGGGTGTTTCGTAACCCGGGGATTTCGTACACTGGGGTCTTCGTAAGTTGGGGGCCGACTGTACCTTAAAAGGTATGCTTTTATAATTTTTAAAGGGTAGTCTTGGGAGCCTTGGAAAGAATCACGCGTTTTACATGTAAAATGCACCTCTACTTATGAAAACTCCAGGTTCCGAAAAAGGCACTGGAATGGATTAATTTCGTAAGAAGGGGGCCAACTGTAGTCACTTGACATATCACATGGTTATTGTGACAATAAGTTAAACACATAATTAAAACAAGATTTAAAAAGGATAAAGTGTGATTATGATGACACAACTAGAGCCAAGTGATGATGACAGACAGTGCCTGTCATGTTGATTAAAAAAAATTATCCACTCTGGATAATGTTTTTTTTTTCCTTTTGGAAATATTTTCTTCTTGTTAGCTCTTTCAATTTCTGTCAACAGACTAGTGCTTCACTGATAATTTTCCTGCCAGGATAGCCCTGATACAGTTTGTCAAAACACTACATATCATTTTTTCACAGACTGACCCAGTCCTACCCCCAGAGAAGGAAAAAACCTCTGAATGCTCCTTGTGAAATACCTTCCCCTACACCACTGTTTATTCACAATCATTTAATTAATATACAGTCGGCCCCCAATTTACGAAGACCCCTTTGTACAAAATCTCCGGATTACGAAAAACATTTTCTTGAGTTTCTGTCCCGAAATACGAAACAACCCCCTCTTATGAAAAGAAATTCAGAATTCAAACACCAATCAAAATTTCACACGTGCGAGTTGCTCTCTCATTGGCTGTCTCTCAACATCCCGCCCCGCTGGCCTCTCAGATAGAGACAGAAGGAAGCTTCACTCTTTAGTTTTTTAAGTTGTTTTAATTCAGTAAATGTTTAATAAATGTGGGTGCATTTGAGCTCATCTGGAAGTCCGATGCCTCAAGGAATCAAATTAAAGTTGAGTTTGTCAAGCAGGGAATGCGCTTTGAATTACCGTCTTGTGGGCGTGGCCCACAGCGCGCGAGAGAAGGAGAGAGAGAGAGAGAGAGAGAGAGAAAGAGAGAGAGAGATGTGTGTGTGTGTGTGTGTGTGTGTGTGTGTGTGTGTGTGTGTGTTAATAAAAATGTTTAATAATGGTTTAATTAATAAATATGTTAATAAAATGGTTTAATATGTTAATAAAATGTTTAAATGGTTTAATAAATAATTTTCTTTTACTTCTAACACATATGTCATACAAAATTGGTGTACTTTTTTCATTTTTAAAGGGTTTATGTGGTTTATCCAGTCCAAGGACTGGAGCCTTGGAACAAATTGGGCGTTTAACATGTAAGATGCGACCCCTACTTACGAAATCCCAGCAATACGAAAAGGGCTCTGGAACGGATTAATTTCGTAAATTGTGTCCTTGTGACTTATTCCATATTACGCTGGAGCGAGTCAAATATATGGCAAGATCATAAACCAAGCAATCATTTACATTGACCAAATATTCAACAAACATTTAAGTAATATGATCTCTGGTTTATTTCTAGGTACAGATGGTGGTACCGTGTCAGAAATAACCTCAAGTTCCACCATTCCCTACTCTTTGTCCTTTACTGCACATGTAAGCTCTCCAAACCCCATCACTAAAGTGGAGTCCAAATGTGCTCTGGAACCCCTGCTGTTCCTCAACACAGACCACACAGAGGCAAAGGTGTGTGTGTGTCTGTGTGTGTGTGTGTGTGTGTGTGTGTGTGTGTGTGTGTGTGTGTGTGTGTGTGTGTGTGTGTGTGTGTGTATGTGTGTGTGTGTGTGTGTGTGTGTGTGTGGTGTTTATCAGTCTATGCAGAGCTGTGAATTTTAAAAGATTTGCAAGAAGGTATGGATTAATTCATTCATATTTATTAATTAATTAATATTTTAAATGTCTTCTTCATTTATGAATTCACCCCAAGTGATACACTTTTGGGTTTTCCTTCTGAATGTATGTCCATCTGGGCCATTCTTTTTATTATGGTATCTCGAGAGAACTTGGAGGGATTATATTCAAACATTGCACACGTGTCCCTTTTGTCTTTAGGATGAACTGATTATATGATGCATTGAGAACCATTATATTTATTTTTATGTAAAACACATACACTAAACTAGCTGTGTGATTCAAGCTTTAATACAATACATGCTTCTAATCATTTAAAAGAAGACATCTTTCAATCATGTTACCACTGACACTGCCCAACTCCTTCATGTGGATGGTTTCGGCTTGTGAAGAGCAATCTTCAAGTCTGACCACAGATTCTCATTTGAATTGAGGTCTGGAATATGGCGAGGCCATTTCAACACATTTAAATGTTTCCCCTTCTCAATTATTTTCTGTCGCCCCTGACCCCCCACTAGGAAGAGGAAAATACTGTATTTCGCCCCCTCACCACTATAAATAGTGTTATTTGCCTAAAAATTGTTATAATAATCCTCTGCATAACACTGTTTTCTTATTAACATTATGGAATAAAAAAAAGGAAGAAATATAGATCAACTTCCAACAAAGATTAACTTTATTAACAATTTTTTAGTCTTTAAACAAAATGATTTAAAGTGCATCAATTTGCCTGAAATGAAAAAAAAAAGTATCCTTATTTAAACTGTAAACATTTTTGGACAACCATTCGATATGAAAAATAAAATTAAATAAAATCAATAAATAATAATAAATTCAAATTGATCAGCAACAGGAATTTAGAAGCACAATATATAAAACACTTTAACCTCCAAAACAAAAATGAATAAAACAATTTGTATTATTATTATTATTATTATTATTATTATTATTATTATTATTATTATTATTTTATTTTATTTTATGAGCACATTTCGCAGTGCACAGCTTTTTCAAGCAGAGTTTAAAGCACAATACTGCAACTCTCAGTTCCTGCTCAATGCTGAACTAGGACCTGGACTTATTTTCACAGTAGTGACATCATCCATCGTGACAGAGACTATGTGTGCTGCTGGTAGGATCACTTCCTCTGCTCTGCTGTGGGTTTTTTTTTTTTTTTTGCACTGATCAGTTTGGTAGTCTGCCTAATCTGATGCTAACAGAGCTCACTGGTTTGCTGGAGTAGCATTCACAAAGCGGGATTGTCGTTGGCAATATTCGGCACGTTTTCGCTGAAAAAAACTCACGCGGCTCATCACCGTGATCGGGGTGTGATGTCTTTAAGTGACGCCTTAATTTATTTGGCTTCATGTTGTCTGCTGTCAATGTTTTCAAACACAGTAAACACAGCGGTCTTTCCTCGTTTCTCACTGCAGCACAGTGAAGCTGAGTGCTACATCCAATTCATCATACCTCATCGACTTAGCTTCTGGGAGACTTTCGTTTCTCTCACTGTCTACGTGTCTCTCTGCCTCTCTTTCCATCCCTGTTAAGAATTTCCATGGGGGTTTATTAACTTCACTTCTTATTTTACCTCTGGGCACACGCTGACAATGAGGAAGCCACTGCTACCTGCTGTAGTGGATGTACAATTACACTTTATTCTAATACGGCAAAAAAAAGCATGTACTCGCGACCCCCTCCCCCCACTATTTGAGAACCACTACTTTAGCAGTATGCTTCAGATCATTGTCCTGCTGGAATGTGAGCTTCCGTCCCAGTTTCAAATCACAGGCAGACTGAAACAGGTTTTACTCAAGATTGAAAGAATATATGTATAATGTGTGTGTGTGTGTGTGTGTGTGTGTGTGTGTGTGTGTGTGTGTGTGTGTGTGTGTCTGTGTGTGTGTGTGTGTGTGTGTGTGTGATTAGGTAAGCCTTTGTACAGGTCATATGTTTGACCAGGATGTTGAGCTGTATCTGTATTATCGGAATCCCCATCAGCTCACTTCCATAGTTGAAGCTGCAGTTCCTACAGAAAAGCCAGGTACATTTTCTCCACTCTGTCCTCTTAACTATGATAAATGAAAATAAAAAACAAATAAACAAACAAAAAAATAAACAAACAAAAAATGCAAAAAAAGTGTGTGCTTTTGAAACTTTTTTCTTGAAAACATAATTTTGAAAATTAATATTATCAAAACAAAAATTTAGGCCTTTCCTTTTATTGCCTTCCTTTTTTCCAATTCTGCATGTTTTCTTTTCTTTTAGGGACTGTCATGGGAGACCCTGCAGTCATGATCTGTTTCTATCCGGAATTCCCTGAGTCGGTGATGTCCTCCATGTCATCGTGTGGTGAGTTTGTGTTTGTGATGGACAGATCTGGCAGTATGAGATGCAGCATGCAAAATGGAGCAGGTGCACAAACACGCATCAAGTGTGCCAGGGTAAGACTCAACAAACAACACATTTTTCGATTATTATCATACCAGATTTTTTGTTAAAAAAACAAAAAAAACAAAATTAGGTTTCATCTTTTTTAAAACAGTGACACAAACTTTGCAAAAATTTTGTATTTAGGACACTCTGCTCCTTCTGCTGAAGAGTCTCCCCATGGGCTGTTACTTCAACATATACGGCTTTGGCTCTAACTATGAGTCCTTCTTTCCGTGAGTGACCATCACAGGAACCAGTGAATACTGAGCATTTCTTTCATTCAGTTAATTCATCAAACACAAACATGGATTAAATTAAAAAATACAGGGCTGGATGATAGCAAAAAGTAGCATTACCGCAATACACAACTAGATTTTTAACAAACTGTTAGGAACGTGTGCATGTTGATCACTATTGGACTGGCGTTCCATTGGGATAGGCTCAAATGAGTACAGTAGGCTCGTGACCATTTGCAGTTTTGCACTCACGCCCCCGCATATTCGTAGATTGCTGACTGACCCGGAAGTAACTGTCATATTATTAAAATTCAGGTCATGGCCGTTCTCCCTCCTGCTGATTAGTTGAGACGATGTATTCGCACCTTTTTTCTCATTTGCGCACAAGTTGTCAATGTGCATTTTTTTTAGTGTGTTGTAATTACCAGTTAAGCTCTATGATGCCAAGCGTCAGAAAAAGGTAATGACCTTGGATGTCTCTTCTGAGATACTTCTGTAAGACTTTCTTCTGAAGAAACAACAGTTTCCTCTGAAGTGCCTAAAGAGGAATAATCATTGTGTATTGAGGAATAATCACTGTTGTAAAGTACTGTAGTATTAAAGTGTTTTTCAATTATTATTCAAGTACAGTACCTAAGTTAATATTTAGAATGTTTGTGTGTGAGATTTTATGTACTGTACTGAAATGCTCTTCATGTTCTTTTATTTTCTTTTTGTTATGGTCTGTGTTTTTGGGGGACTTTCATTTTGGCGGCTCTGTCCGCAAACTCTGTTTTCTCCCTGCTCTAGCTGAGGGGCGTGGCTGAACCTCTCGAGCTGATTGCAGCAGCACACACCTGAATTCAGTCCTCTCATCTACCCCCTGTAAACACAAGCAGCACACTTTTCTGCTTGAGAATATTGTCTCGCATCACGTCCCTGCTTCCCTGTGTTCTCTCTGGCTCCTGGTAGTTTTCAGTGTTTAATGTTTATTTTGTTTATCTTCATCACCAACACTGTTGTTACTGTGTTTGAGCTCTGCTTAAGTGCTTCCCCTTTGAATAATAAATCGACTCTGTGCTGTCTCACACTGTCCCCTGCACTCTGGGTCCGGCTGAAAGTACATTACGTCACAGTTTTATGTTTTATATATATATATATATATATATATATATATATATATATATATATATATATATATATGTATGTATATATATATATATATGTATGTATATATATATATATATATGTATGTATATATATATATATATATATATATATATATATATATACATGCACATACACATACATACAATGTAGTGATGATTAAATGATTAAGAAAAACTTTTTAATTTTGTATTGTGATATTTCTGAATTTATATTATATATATATATATATATATATATAGACGCTCCCCAACTTAGAAACATTCGTTTTGCGAACATCCGGAGATACGAACAGGGCTGTCCGAGGTCCAAAGTGAAATGTAATTGAATAACAAGTAGAAATGGAAATGGAATAAAATCTATAGATATAAGTCGATAAGATATAAAATCATAAATATAAGTATGAAATATGAATAAACATTATCCTGAGGTACACTTACTAGACTCAGGCAGATAGGCATGGCTGACACCTGCTTTACGCCATGCAGAGGTCAAGGAAGAGAAGCAGAACGGTACATTTCTGAACTCATGCCTAAACTTTCAAAGAAGAAACAAATTGACTCCAGTATTTAATGAACTGGATAAGAGTGAAACTCTCTGTAAATCTGATCAGATCTGCTGTGCTGTGCTTGAGAGGAACCAGGAGTTTAAATACGGGGCATAATGATATTCATAAGGTACTGATGATTATGTAGAGAAGTATAGAGAGAGAGAGAGAGAGTGAGAGAGAGAGAGAGAGAGAGAGAGAGATTGTATACAGTACAAACTCGTGTAGGTTACTTATACAAGGTTTAAACATACCATCCCCTCTAAAGAATGCCTCGTAACAACTTAGAAACAAATTCATCTAACGAACGGCTGTTCGGAACCTAACTTATTCGTAAGCTGGGGAGCATCTGTAGATATATATTTTATTATCGATAAATATCACAGTACAAAATTAAAACGTTTTTTCCTGAATCATTACTACATTTTACTACATTAATACTGTATTAATGAGTAAGACCCTATAGAATGTGTTTAAGAAGCATATTTTAGAGCATGTAATATCATACATAGGGTTTTACTTCCGCGTTGATCATTGCACATGTAATATGATATGGGTTTTACTTCCGGCTACAGAACTCGCGGTTTATCTTGATTTGTGGGAAGGACCGGAACCGAACCCCCTCGAATAATGGCGGCCTAGTGTCCTGAAGCAAGAAAATGAAAGTGACAGAGAGAAGACTTGATATGCTGTGTCACAAGATTGTTGTGTGTTTTAGGAAAAGTGTACAGTACACTCAGGACACTATGGAGCAGGCTGTGAAGAAGGTAAAAGAGATGGAAGCAAACATGGGAGGCACAGAGATCCTACAACCTCTCAAACATATTTACAAACAGCCTTGCATCCCCAACCACCCAAGACAGGTAACATTAATCTTTATCCAAACCTACAGGGATGTATCAATCATTTATTGTCTTTAATTTCTAGTTCATCATACTCTCAATGCGATTTGACCTGATATAAACCAGAACAAGCAATTTAGTAATAAATAACACAGTACTTAGAATATAGGCAATACAGAACTTCCTTTATTTGGTGTAAATTTCATCTCATCTCATCTTCTGCTTAATCCGGGGTCGGGTCACGGGGACATCAACCTAAGCAAAGAGGTCCAGACATCCCTCTCCCCAGCCACTTCCTCCAGCTCTTCCGGGGACACTGAGGTGTTCCCAGACAAGCCGAGAGACATAGTCCCTCCAGCATGTTTTAGGTCAACCCCGGGATCTCTTCCCGGTTGGACATGCCCGAAACATCACACCAGGGAAGCGTTCGGGAGGCATTCTGACCAGATGCCCGAGCCACCTCAACTGGCCCCTCTCAATTTGGAGGAGCAGTGGATCTATTCTGAGCTCTTCCTGGATGGTAGAGCTTCTCACCTTATCTCTAAGGGAGAGCCCCGCCACCAACGAAGGAAGCTAATTTCAGTCGCTTGTGTCCGCGATCTTGTTCTTTTGGTCACTACCCAATGCCCGTGATCATAGGTGAGGGTTGGAACATAAATTGACTGGTAAATTGAGAGCTTTGCCTTGTGGCTCAGCTTCTTCTTCACCACAACGGGCTGGTAAAGGCTCCATTTAACAGCAGGGGCTGCAGCAATCCCGCTCCGTTTTTCCCTCACTCATGAACAAGACCCCAAGAGACTTAAACTCCTCCACTTAGGGCAGGACCTAATTCCTGACCCGGAGGGTGCATTTCACCCTTGTCCAACTGAGAACCATGGCTTTGGACTTGGAGGTGCTGATTTTCATCCCGGCCGCTTCACACTCAACTGCGAATCGCACCAATGAGAGCTGGAGGTCCCAACTTCATGAAGCGAAAAGGACAACATCATCCACAAAAAGCAGAGACGAGATTCGATAACCACCAAACCAGAACCCCTCAACACCTTGGCTGCACCTAGAAATTCTGTCTATAAAAATTATGAACAAAATCAGTGACAGCCTTAGCGGACTCCAACCTTCACTAGAAACGAATTCGACCTGTTGTTGCCAATATGGACCAAACTCTGGCTCCTGTGATACAGCGATCGAATGGCCTGGAGCAACACGTTCGGAACGCAGTACTCCTGGAGCGCACCCCACAAGATAGTCTGAGGGACACGGTCGAAAGCCTTCTCCAAATCCACAAAACACATGTGGACAGATTGGGTAAACTCCCATGCCCCATCCAAGACCCTGTGGAGCATATAGAGTTGGTCAAGAGTGCTGCGGCCAGGACGAAAACCGCATTGTTCGTCCTGAATCTGAGGTTTGACTATCCTCTCCAGTACCCCTGCATAGACTTTCCCGGGTAGGTTGAGGAGTGTGATTCCCCAATAATTGGAACGAATCCTTCGGTCCCCCTTTTTAAAAGGGGGGCACAACCACCCCGGTTTGCCAATCGATGACAGCCCTCGATTACCATGCGATGTAGCAGAGACGTGACAACTAAGACAGTATCCAGATCCCTGAGATATTCAGGCCGGATCTCATTCAACCCTGGAGCCCGACCAACGAGGAGCTTTTTGACTACCTCAGTGACCTCCACTCCAGTGATCAAATCTAAACCTATGAACCTTTCAAAAAAGCTCATTTACAGACATTAATAATACTTCTGGTGGTACAGTGGTGTCGTGGTTAGCATGTCCGCCTTGTTGCAAGAAGGTTCATGCCCAAGTCCTGGGCTTTACTAGCCTGTATGTGTATGTAATTTGCATTTTTTCTGTGTGGGTTTCCTCCAACAGTCCAAAAATATGCACATTCAGCTCGTTGGTTGCTACAGTATCCCCTATTTGTGATTTTGAGTGTAAATGAGTGTGTGTGTGTGTGTGTGTGTGTGTGTGTGTGTGTGTGTGTGTGTGTGTGTGTGTGTGTTGGCCCTGTTTATAGACTGAAAGGCTATTTGGTATGTACCCCGCCTTTGTCTCGAGTCAGCTGAGTTAGGCTACAGTCTCTCCACAATCCACGTAGGAAGAAACAGATAGGAAATAGGCAATTGTTCCACTATTAAAATTGATATGATGCCGTAGTTGTCGTCATTTCATTTTCATTTCACAGAATATCTCAGTAGTTAAATGTGCATCAGAAGCGTTCATTAAATTTGCATTTACATTACAAATTGCATGACAATAATTACATTTTTTTTGGAAACCAAGCCCTCCTTAATTAAATTTGTACAGACCCTGAATGGCTGATGTAGATACTTCACCACTCGACATGCTTTGCACAGAGGTTATCACTGACCGGAAAATGTTCAGTTCATTTTCTGTAACCGCTTAATCCGAGTTAGGGTTGCGGGGAGGCTGGCACCCATCCCAGCCAACTTCGGGCGAGGGCAGAGTACACCCTGGACAGCTCGCCAGGCCATCGCAGGGCAGAAACACGCCGACGGCTTTGCAGCCTACTCTTGTCGAAAGTCAGCAATGGTTCTTTTACATGCCTCACACCATAGACAGTGAGAGACATGGCAGGCCTTTGATAACCCAGTTAGCTGCACTGGGGAGGACAGTGACAACCTTGTGGAGAGTGGGAATCAAACCCCCAACCTTTGGATCAGCGATCCAGCGCCCTATACCACTAGACCACCACTGCTCCCTACCGGAAAATGTATAGTAAATAAATATAGATAGTACATAGTAGATGTCAGGCTTTGTCGAGCTCAGCCAGCATGATTCGAAAAAAAGGAAAAAGTATTCCAAAAGATTTTTGATTGTATAAACTGAAGTTTTCTCACTAGATTTTTCCCCAATTCCTTCTGTCTTTTTCCAGCTGTTCATTTTCACAGACGGTGAAGTAGGAAACACAAAGGATGTTCTGCAGTGTGTGAGGAGCAATGCTGATTTTCACAGGTATGTGCTGTTTAAAGTGAAAAGAATTCAATGATGTATATACTTTACTTTTCTTTCAAAAACTGTTTAGCTACAAGTACAGTGGGCTCCCAATTTATGAAATTAATCCGTTCCAGAGCCCTTTTCATATTGCAGGGTATGCATATCGTAAGTAGGGGGCCGCATCTTACATGTTAAACGCCTAATTCGTTCCAAAGCTCCAGTCCTTGGACTGGATAAACCCCATAAACCCTTTAAAAATATATAAAAGTGCACCAATTTTATATGAAATATGTGTTCAAAGTAAAAGAAAATTATTTTTTAAACCATTTAAACATTTTATTAACATCTTAATTAAGCTGTTTTTTCATGGTGTGGCTAGGAAGAGAAATGGAGTAGGAGTCATCTTGAAGGAGGAGTTTGTCAGGAATGTTCTAGAAGTGAAAAGAGTGTCAGTCAAAGTAATGAGTCTCAAGTTAGAAATTGAAGGCGTGAAGTTCAATGTTGTTAGTGCTTATGCCCCACAGTCAGGATGTGAGCTAGAAGAGAAGGAGAGATTCTGGAGTGAGTTAGATGAAGTGATGCAGAATACCCCCAGAGATGAAAGCGTGGTCATTGGGGCAGACTTCAGTGGACATGTTGGTGCAGGAAACAGAGGGGAGAGGAAGTGATGGGCAAGTTTGGTATCCAGGACAGGAAAGCAGAAGGACAGATGTTGATGGCTTTTGCAAAAAGGATGGAAATGGCTGTGGTAAATACTTTCTTCCAGAAGAGAAAGGAGCATAGGGTGACTTATAAAATCGGAGCACACAGGTAGACTACATCTTGTGTAGACGATGTAATTTGAAGGAAGTCAGTGACTGCAAAGTAGTAGCAGGTGAGAGTGTTGCCAAACAGCATAGGATGGTGGTGTGCAGGATGATGCTGATGGTGAGGAAGGTGAAGAAGGCAAAGGCAGAGCAGAAGACAAAGTGGTGGAAGCTGAAGAAGGAAGAGTGTCGTGTTGTCTTCAAGGAGGAGTTGAAAATGGCTTTGGGTGGTCAGGAAGTGCTTCCAGATGACTGGACAACTACAGCTAATGTGATCAGGGAGACAGGTAGGAGAATACTTGGTGTGTCATCTGGAAGGAGAGGAGCTAAGGAGACTTGGTGGTGGAATGAGGAAGTGCAGGAGTGTGTACAAAGGAAGAGGTTAGCTAAGAAGAAGTGGGACATAGAGAGGACTGAAGAGAGTAAACAGGAGTACAGGGAGACACAGCGTAAGGCGAAGGTAGCGGTGTCAAAGGCCAAACAGAGGGTGTATGATGACTTGTATGCTCGGTTGGAAAGTAAAGAGGGAGAAAATGATTTATACAGGTTGGCACAGCAGAGAAATGGAGATGGCAATGACGTGCAGCAAGTTAGAGTGATTAAGGACAGTGAGGGAAATGTATTGAATGATGACAGAAGTGTGCTGGGGAGATGGAAAGAGTACTTTGAAGAGCTGATGAATGAGGAAAATGAGAGAGAATAAAGAGTAGAAGAGGTGACCGTTGAGGACCAGGAAGTAGCAAAGATTAGTAAGGGTGAAGTGAGGAGGGCATTGAAGAGGATGAAGAATGGAAAAGGCCGTTGGTCCTGGTGACATACTGGAGTAGGTATGGAAGTGTCTAGGAGAGGAAGCAGTAGATTCCCTGACAAGAACATTCAACAAGGTCTTAGAGAGTGAGAGGATGCCAGAGGAATGGAGGAGAAGTGTGCTGGTGCCCATTTTTAAGAACAAGGGAGACGTGCAGAGTTGCGGCAACTACAGAAGGATAAAGTTGATGAGCCATAAAATGAAGTTATGGGAAAGGAAAATGGAAGCTAGACTAAGGGCAGAGGTCAGCATTTGTGAACAACAGTTTGGTTTCATGCTAAGAAAGCGTACCACAGATGCAGTGTTTGCCTTGAGGCTGTTAATAGAAAAGTACAGAGAAGGTAAGAAGAAGCTGCATATGACAGGGTGCCGAGGGAGGAACTGTGGTATTGCATGATTAAATCTGGAGTGGCAGAGAAGTATGTTAGAATGGTGAAGGACATGTATAAGAGATGTAAGACAGTGGTGAGGTGTGCTGTCGGTGTAACAGAAGAGTTCAAGCTGGAGGTAGGACTGCATCAAGGGTCAGCTCTCTGCCCCTTCTTGTTTGCTATGGTGATGGACAGGCTGACAGACAAGGTGAGACAAGAATCTCCATGGACTATGATGTTTGCAGATGACATTGTGATCTGCAGTGAGAGCAGAGAACAAGTGCAGAAAAATCTGGAAAGGTGGAGGTATGCCCTGGAAAGGAGAGGAATAAAGGTTAGCCTCAGTAAGACAGAATACATGTGTATGAATGACAAGGACCCAACAGGAACGGTGAGGTTACAAAGAGCAGAGATAAGGGAGGTGGAGGATTTTAAGTACATAGGCTCAACAATCCAGAGCAATGGAGAGTGTGGAAAAGAGGTGAAGAAGCGTTTGCAGGCTGGTTGGAATGGTTGGAGAAAAGTGTCCGGTGTGATGTGTGATAGGAAGGTATCGGCAAGAATGAAAGGAAAAGTGTGTAAGACGGTGTTGACGATGTATGGTTTAGAAACAGTGGTGCTGGGGAAAGACAGGAGACAGAGCTGGAGGTAGCAGAGATGAAAATGTTGAGGTTCTCTTTGGGAGTAACGAGGATGGATAGGAATGAGTACATCAGAGGGACAGCCCATGTAAGACTTTTTGGAGACAAAGTCAGAGAGGCTAGATTGAGATGGTTTGGACATGTACAGAGGAGGGATAGTGAGTATATTGGTAGTAGGATGCTGAGGTTGGAACTACCAGGCAGAAGGCCTAGAGGAAGACCAAAGAGACGATTCATGGACGTGGTGAAGGAGGACATGAAGGCAGTTGGTGTAAGAGAAGAAGATGCAGAGGATAGGGTGAGATGGAGGCAGATCATTTGCTGTGGCGACCCCTGAAGCGAAAAGCCGAAAGGAAAAGAAGAAGAAGAGGGGTTTTCGTAAGAAGGGGGCCGACTGTATTATGTTTTTAATTATGTGTTCAACGTCTGGTTTTAATTGAGGTACTGAGATCAACAACCCCATAAATCACATTTCTTGAACTGTGACTTTTGTTTATTTTTATTTATTTATTTATTTATTTTTAATCTCAGTGCCTCAATTTGTTTTTTGTTCCCATGTAGTATATCCTAAAACCATTTAAATCAGTTGAAAACACCACACCATTATAGAGCATGTTTTTCTTTAAATATCTATGCTGGATATATTAGATGCCTGAATGAGTGATATTGTTAGCTATGCAGTCTGTTCGGAGTTGGTAACTCTGAATGGAGCTCAACTGACTGTCTGTTGCAGTTAAAATATCTAAAAATAATCTAGAAAAATCTGAATTAATTGACTTTTTATACTGCTGTGTAGTATATCATTCATTCATTCATTTTCTGAACCACTTAATCCAAATTATAGGGTCACAGGGAGGCTGGAACCCATCTTAGCCAACTCTGGGCAAGGGCAGAGTAGACCCTGGACAGCTTGCCAGGCCATTGCAGGGCAAACATGTGAATATCTATTCTGCTACTCTTGACAAAAGTTAGCAATGGTTCTTTTCCAGCCTCTCACCACAGACAGTAAGAAGCATGGCCGGCCTTTGATAACCCAGTTAGCAGCACTGGGGGAACAGTAGTGACCACAAGTTGATAGTAGAGCTAGAACCCGCGACCTTGGGATTGTTAATACAGTATCTTACCATCGGGCAACTACTGGCCCTGTGTAGTATATATTAAAGCAATTACTGACTTCAGGCTCAGAGAATGTCACTGAATCGAGTAGTATGGAATACTTCATGTCGTCTCAACAGGCCTCCAGCCTGCAAACCCTGGCGAAGGTTTAACTCAATTTAAAAATGTAAAAATACAACATAAAATGTAAATTTACTGTTAATTTCTATTCTATTTCAATTCATTGCAGGCTCAGTGGAAATCAACTTCACTTTGGACAATAATTATTATTTATTTATTATTATAAATGAGTCATTTTCGAATTACTGTATTATTAATTATTAATCTTGAGATAGCAGTCCAATCAGATTGTGCGGTTCCCATGTCATATATACTAACTAAATTATAAATCATGTACACTTAGTTATGCAATTTTTTTTTTCAGCACAATGTTTATCATTTATGAAAGAAGTTTCTGATGGTACAGTTAAGAGTTAGGCTGTAAATTATGTTTCCCAATGTAATGTTTTTTTTTTTTCCACAAGAATACACACTATGGCCACGTCATAGCAAATCATGGTTGATTTAATTCTTTTCTGATGACAGCAGGCTTTTTTTAAATAAGTTTTAAATATACAATACTTATAAAGGATTCATAATCCACTCCTTTTTTTTTTTAACAGATGCTTCTCATTTGGGATTGGTGAAGGTGCAAGTTCTGCACTCATTACAGGATTGGCTGAGAACAGCTCTGGCCATGCACAGTTCATCACTGGAACTGACCGCATGCAGGTCAAAGTAAGAAAAAAGAGTTCTTTTCCAAAAGTAACAAAGAGAAAATAAATAACCGTGTTAAAATCTAAAATATTTGAATAATATCAATTTAACTTAAACCTAACTTTAGCTACAGATATGTTTTATTCACTTTTCCAATGACAAATAGAATAAAAATGGACTTAATTAGAAATATACAGTGGTACCTTGTCTTACGAATTTAATCCGTTCCAAGTGCAAGCTCGTAAGCCAAAAAGTTCGTTAGGTGAACCCATAAGAAATAATAGAAAACCAATTAATTCATTCCAACCCCCTCACAAACTCATATATCCTGCCACAAACATGTATCTTCTTCTTTTCCTTTCGGCTTTTTCCCTTTTTCAGGGGTCACCACAGTGAATATTTGACCTAATATATTCTGTCTGTCTTCCTTTCGGCTTTTTTCACTTTTTTACTTGGGAGTTGCCACAGCGAATCATCTGATTCGCACGTTTGATTTGGCAGAGGTTTTTACGTTGGATGCCCTTCCTGTCACAACCCTTTTAGCAAGGGACAGAAACACGCTGACGACTTTGCAGCTACTCTTTACGAAAGTCAGCAATGGTTCTTTTACATGCCTCTCACCATAGACAGTGAGAGACATGGCCCGCCTTTGATAACCCAGTTAGCCGCACTGGGGGGGGACAGTGACACCTTGTGTAGAGTGGGTCTCGAACCCCCAACCTTTGGATCAGCGATCCAGCGCCCTATACCACTAGACCACCACTGCCCACATTTGACCGAACACAGCCTGCATTGATTCAAAGTGGAGCAAAGTCAGCAAGGCGGAGAGTTCTTTCTTTTGTGTAAGTAAGTAAATTTTATTCAAGAGATGCATACAAAGAACAAGTACAAATCCTAATGAATATTAATATAAAAATAAGTATACACTCTTAGGATTCTGCTAAAAGATAATAAATATAAAGATTGTGCCGATCTGAGCAGGTAGTTAATTCATCTCTGTGTATGAGACTTGCACCCATGCAAGTAGGCTTACGCTTCTGACCAACCATATTTGCTTAGGGTTACAAAAGTCCGCAAAACAGTGTAAACACAAAGATCACAGACATGACATCTTAACCCAAGGGTAACACGCTATATAACTGAGATATATAATAATGCAGCCGTGAGGGGGGGGGGGGCACAAACCAGTGTCTCTCCCTCACGCCGGTCCCAAGCCCGGATAAATGCAGAGGGTTGCGTCAGGAAGGGCATCCGGCGTAAAACAAATGCCAAATAAACTATGCGAATCACAAGAAAGAATAACATACCGGATCGGTCGAGGCCCGGGTTAACAACGACCGCCATCAGTGCCGTCAACCAACAGGGTGCTGATGGAAATTGGACTACTGTTGGTCGAAGACGTCGAAGAAGGAGAGGCGGGAGGCGTAGGCGTATCCGTTGCCAGAGAGAGAAGAGGAAAGGCATGAGTCTAGGACTGAAAGTAGGGACTTTGAACGTTGGAACTATGACAGGAAAAGGTAGAGAGCTAGCTGACATGATGCAGAGGAGGAAGGTGGACATACTGTGTGTTCAGGAGACCAGGTGGAAAGGTAACAAGGCTAGAAGCATAGGAGCAGGGTTTAAGCTATTTTATCATGGTGTGGATGGGAAGAGAAATGGAGTAGGAGTCATCTTGAAGGAGGAGTTTGCCAGGAATGTTCTAGAAGTGAAAAGAGTGTCAGACAGAGTGATGAGTCTCAAGTTAGAAATTGATGGTGTGATGGTCAATGTTGTTAGTGCTGAGATTCTGGAGGGAGTTAGATGAAGTGATGCAGAGTACCCCCAGAGGTGAAAGAGTGGTCATCGGGGCAGACTTCAATGGACATGTTGGTGCAGGAAACAGAGGGGACGAGGAAGTGATGGGTAGGTTTGGTATCCAGGACAGGAACACAGAAGGACAGATGTTGGTAGATTTTGCAAAAAGGATGGAAATGGCTGTGGTGAATACTTTCTTCCAGAAGAGAGAGGAGCATAGGGTGACTTATAAAAGTGGAGGTAGGAGCACACAGGTAGACTACATCTTGTGCAGGCGATGTAATTTAAAGGAAGTCAGTGACTGCAAAGTAGTAGCGGGTGAGAGTGTTGCCAAACAGCATAGGATGGTGGTGTGCAGGATGATGCTGATGGTGAGGAAGGTGAAGAAGGCAAAGACAGAACAGAAGACAAAGTGGTGGAAGCTGAAAAAGGAAGAGTGTCAGGTTGTCTTCAAGGAGGAGTTGAAACAGGCTTTGGGTGGTCAGGACGTGCTTCCAGATGACTGTACAACTACAGCTAATGTGATCAGGGAGACAGGTAGGAGAATACTTGGTGTGTCATCTGGAAGGAAAGTAGATAAGGAGACTTGGTGGTGGAATGAGGAAGTGCAGGAGTGTGTACAAAGGAAGAGGTTAGCTAAGAAGAAGTGGGACATTGAGAAAACCGAAGAGAGTAAACAGGAGTACAGGGAGACACAGCGTAAGGCAAAGGTAGCAGTGTCAAAGGCCAAACAGAGCGCGTTTGATGACTTGTATGCTCGGTTGAAAAGTAAAGAGGGAGAAAATGATTTATACAGGTTGGCACAGCAGAGAAATAGAGATGGGAAGGACGTGCAGCAAGTTAGATTGATAAAGGACAGAGAGGGAAATGTACTGACTGATGACAGAAGTGTGCTGGGAAGATGGAAAGAGTACTTTGAAGAGCTGATGAATGAGGAAAATGAGAGAGAAAAAGAGAAGAAGAGGTGACTGTTGAGGACCAGGAAGTAGAAAAGATTAGTAAGGGTGAAGTGAGGAGGGCATTGAAGAGGATGAAGAATGGAAAGGCAGTTGGTCCTGATGACATACCGGTGGAGGTATGGAAGTGTCTAGGAGAGGTAGCAGTAGATTTTCTGACAAGAACATTTAACAGGGTCTTAGAGAGTGAGAGGATGCCAGAGGAATGGAGGAGAAGTGTGCTGGTGCCCATTTTTAAGAACAAGGGAGATGTGCAGAGTTGTGGCAACTACAGAGGGATAAAGTTGATGAGCCATACGATGAAGTTATGGGAAAGAATAGTGGAAGCTAGACTAAGGGCAGAGGTCAGCATTTGTGAACAACAGTTTGGTTTCATGCCAAGAAAGAGCACCACAGATGCAATGTTTGCCTTGAGGATGTTAATGGAGAAGTACAGAGAAGGTCAGAGGGAGCTGCATTGTGCCTTTGTGGATCTGGAGAAAGCATATGACAGGGTGCCGAGAGAAGAACTGTGGTATTGCATGAGGAAGTCTGGAGTGGCAGAGAAGTATGTTAGAGTGGTGCAGGACATGTATGAGAGATGTAAGACAGCGGTGAAGTGTGCTGTCGGTGTGACACAAGAGTTCAAGGTGGAGGTGGGACTGCATCAAGGGTCAGCTCTCAGCCCCTTCTTGTTTGCTATGGTGATGGACAGGCTGACAGACGAGGTTCGACAAGATTCCCCATGGACTATGATGTTTGCAGATGACATTGTGATCTGTAGTGAGAGCAGAGAACAAGTGCAGGAAAATCTAGAGAGGTGGAGGTATGCCCTGGAAAGGAGGGGAATGAAGATTAGCCTCAGTAAGACAGAATACATGTGCATGAATGACAAGGACCCAAGAGGAACGGTGAGATTACAGGGAGCAGAGATAAGAAAGGTGGAGGATTTTAAGTACTTAGGCTCAACAATCCAGAGCAATGGATAGTGTGGAAAAGTTGTCAAGAAGCGTGTGCAGGCAGGTTGGAATGGTTGGAGAAAAGTGTCCGGTGTGATGTGTGATGGGAGGGTATCGGCAAAAATGAAAGGAAAAGTGTACAAGACGGTGTTGAGGCCAACGATGTTGTATGGGTTAGAAACAGTGGCCCTGGGGAAAAGACAGGAGGCAGAGCTGGAGGTAGCAGAGATGAAAATGTTGAGGTTCTCTTTGGGAGTAACGAGGATGGATAGGATTAGGAATGAGTACATCAGAGGGACAGCACATGTAAGACGTTTTGGAGACAAAATCAGAGAGGCTAGATTGAGATGGTTTGGACATGTACAGAGGAGGGATAGTGTGTATATTGGTAATAGGATGCTGAGGCTGGAACTACCAGGCAAAAGGCCTAGAGGAAGACCAAAGAGACGATTCATGGATGTGGTGAAGGAGGACATGAAGGTCGTTGTTGTAAGAGAAGAAGATGCAAAGGATAGGGTGAGATGGAGGCAGATGATTTGCTGTGGCGACCCCTGAAGGGAAAAGCCGAAAGGAAAAGAAGAAGAAGAAGATATAAACTCACACACACACTCAGTCTGTAGTTTGTAAACAATGAATGCAGCGTCGTTACGTCAGCATACTACGTAGGTACGTCTAAACTCAAAATTTGACTTTTTTTGTGGGGGGAAAAACGTAAAATCGAAAAAATGTAAAACGGATGTACGTATGTCAGGGAGCGGCTGTACAGCACATACTATTTATAGTCACGCTGGGGGGGTGGGGGGATTTTTTTTCTTCCCACAGGGGGCATCACAGAAAATAATTGAGAAGCACTGCACAAGGTGTTCTCTGAGTGCGGAGGAATAGAGCCGGAAGAATATGAACCAAATCGGCCCGGAAAAGCCCTTTCCTCAGCAGAGCTCGTAAATAAAAATTTTGCTTGTTGGATAGGGCAGATTTTTGGTGGGATTGAAGCTCTTATCATGGAAAATCATTATTAAAGATACTCGTAAGTCAAGGTACCACTGTATTTACAATTTCACTTTATTGAACATGTATGTCTTTAATTCCCACTGATAGGTTATGCAGTCTTTGCACTACGCTTTACAACCAGCAGTGGTTGATGTCACTGAGGATTGGACTGGATTGTCTTTTACCCGTCTGAGTCCCCCGATTACTTCACTGTTCCATGGACAAAGAGCACTGATTTACGCCCAGTTGAAAGGAGAGGTGAGCCCTTTTTTTACGCTGATTTGCATTGGGATATTCAATGTACTGTTTGTTTTTTTAATCAGTGAATTTGAAATTGATTATGTATGATTTATCCTAGAAAGATTATAATACAACTAAAAAAAAAATCAGTTCAAAAATGTTTTTAATTTTTAAATCTCATCCATGCAAATGAGTGATCTAATCGAAATCATAATGACAAAAACTTTTTTCTCCAGGAATGTCAGAAACCAGATGTGGAGGGAAAGCTAACAATTCGGTACCTCTTTGGAGGGCAAGAGGTCTCAAACACTGTCAACTTCTCCCTGAAGCCTGCTGATAATAGCAGGTAACTACTGCAGCTAACAGAATTTGAAGAGTTCATTCACAACTGCAGACAACTGTGTTTTTGTTTAACTGAGTAAAATCTTCTTTTCTTTGTTATTCAAAACCAGGGTACAGTATTCTGAGTAAATTCAAATTAAATGATTGGCATGCAAAATAATAAATTCTGATGTGTGTCGGCCCCCTACTTACGAAACCCTCTGGGTACGAAAACTCCGGGTTACGAAAAACATTTTCCTAAGTTTTTGTCCTCTGTATACAAAAACAACTCCCTCTTACGAAAAACGGCAAACGCGCCATTCAAAATTAAAACGTGCCAATCAAAATTCAAACCATGCGTGAGTTGCTCTCTCATTGGCTGTCTCCCAACATCCCACCCCTCTGGCCTCCCATTGGCCAGGAGGCAGCTGATCTGTACCCATACTTTCTGTTTGTCACACGTGTGAGAGAGGAGAGTTCAACAGGAATGTTGGCTCGTGAGTTCATTTTGACAGATCTTTGCAGTGTTATATTTCGTTATCCATCGTGGACATGGAAAATACTGAAAAGCGAAAATACAGTGACAGAGGCGATTATTTCGGCACGACATTGAAGCAGAAGGAGTATGGAAACAGAGTGCTCCGTGGTACAAGACCTCCGATCTCGCAAGGAAGAAAGTTAATATTGAATTCGGACCTCTGATCTTTAAAACAGGTACTGTAATTCAGCTTCAAATACAACATCCTGTCCATTTAAACATTTAAATGGAATTGGTCCGTCAGTTGCGCGTTGCATGTGGGCGGAGCCCGCATTCGGCAAAACACACCAGAGAGTTTTGTGTGTGTGTGAGAGAGAGATAGAGAGAGACAGAGAGAGACAGTGTGTGTGTGTGTGTGTGTGTGTGTGTGTGTGTGTGTGTGTGTGTGTGTGTGTGTGTGTGCACGTGTGCATGCGCGTATGTGTGTGTGTGTGTGTGTGTGTGTGTGTGAGAGAGAGAGAGAGAGAGAGAGAGAGAGACTGCATACAGAGTCAGTCAGAGATGAAAGGAGGCTTAACTCTCTTTCAAAAGAGCAAATTGCAGCTTAATTTACTCTTTTTAAGTTGTTTAATTCAGTAAATGTTTAATAAATGTGGCGCGCTCCGCTGAATGTGAGCAAAACGCGGTTTTCATCTGGACCTCCAATCCCTCAAGGAATCAAGTTAAAGTGGAGTTTGGACCTCTAATCTGTCAAGCAGGGGATGCACTTTGAATTCCCCATCTTAAAATGCTCTGGCGTCCTGCGTGTGGGCGGAGCCCGCATTCAGCGGAGTGCGCCACAATATACAGATGTCAGAGATGTGTATTGTGTGTGTGTGTGTGTGTGAGAGAGAGAGAGAGAGAGAGACAGAGACAGAGAGAGAGAGAGAGCGATAGAGAGAGACAGTATTTTGTGTGTGTATGTGCGTGAATAAAAAATGTTTAATAATGGTTTAATTAATAAATATGTTAATAAAATGGTTTAATATGTTAATAAAATGTTTGAATGGTTTAATAAATAATTTTCTTTTACTTTTAAGACATATTTCATGCATATTTCATACAAAATTGGTGTAATTTTATCATTTTTAAAGGGTTTATGGGGTAGTCTTGGGAGCCTTGGAACGAAGCAGGCGTTTTACATGTAAAATGCGCCTCTACTTACGAAACCTCCGTGTTACGAAAAAGGCTCTGGAACGGATTCATTTCGTAAGTAGGGGCCGACTATATATATATATATATATATATATATATATATATATAGATAGATATATACATATATATAGATAGATAGATAGATAGATATATGTGGGTAATTCGGACTTCAAGTGCGCAAGGGTGCCATTGAACTCATTTAGAACACAGCCTGCACTGATGTTAATCACCAGCACAGCGGAGAGTTCTTGTTCCTGGATTTGGGTTTTCATTCATTTTACAACTCTCTTTGCTTAACTGAGTATGCATGGTAGATTGCGCCGATCCGAGCAGATAGTTAATTCATCTCTGTGTATGAGACTTGCACCCATGCTAGTAGGCTTATGCTTCTGACCAACCATATTTGCTTAGGGTTACAAAAGTCCGCAAAACAGTGTAAATACAAAGATTACATAGACGACGTCTTAACACAAGGGTAACATGCTATATAACTGATATATAAAACGATATGGAAATGAACTGAACTGGGAAGAAGGGGCACGTTCAGCCTGTCGTTTGTAATCAATGGACACAGCGTCATTACGTTATTGCATCATTACGTGAGTATACTACGTAGGGACGTCTAAATTCAAAATTTGACATTTTTTTGGGAAAAAAAACAACGTAAAATCGAAAAAACAAAAGTCGGGGAGCGTCTGAAATATTATTCACATTCATCTGGGAATCGAACCGAGGACCTTCTTGCTGTGAGATAGATGTGCTAAGCACAATGCCACTGTCCCCCCCCCCCCCCACACACACACACACACACACACACACACTCACTGTATGTGCGCTTCACCTAAACCACTGTATTTATTCTTATTTATTTATTTATTTATTTATTACATACTTCTGTGTGCGTGTGCAGACTTGCCATCCACAGGCTGGGTGCTCGCTCTCTGATTCGCACTTTGGAAAAGGAGGAGCAGGATGCTGGCCCCAATAAAGAAGCTCTAAAGGCCAGAGTAGTGGAGCTGAGTAAGCAGTCTGGAGTCAGCAGCTCACACACAGCCTTCATAGCTGTCAATAAGGATAACAAACAGGCAGTGACAGGACCACTGGTGAAAACAAGAATCCATACTAGTCAGTATTCTGAAGAATATCTCAACCTTTCTTTTGTTTGTTCAGAAATTATGTGTCGAAGTTCTGCATTTTGTTCAGTTGCTCGTAAGTAGCTTTTCTTGATCAATTAATGTTGTGACAATGTCGAATATCCATGTTAGTCCATGCCAGAGTATCAAAAAACACACTTAAAATCAGCATTTCAGGGGGGTGGGAAAGGAGCTTTTTGAAGAACCGTGGTGTTTTTTGGGTGAGGAATCATACTTTGGTGCTCCACTGATATTCAAAAAGTAGAATAAATGTCTGAAAATGGTTCATGATATGGCAGATGTTTTAAATCGAGGAAAGGTTCCAGCTTCAGGGCTCTGCTGTGTTCTACTTTATTATACATTATCTTGCTAAAATATGATAGACCTTCCTAAAAAGATGTCACTTACTTGTGCATGCTGCCAAATTAATAATAAGAGATGCAGGCTTTTAGACTATTTCAATTTAGATAATTTCAATTTTTGGTTCAGTGGACTCCAGAACAGGTTTTCACTTTGCCTTACTCCAATTTTAATTGAGCTTGCGCCCAGTACAGACATCAGTGGGTCTGGATCATGTTCACATGTCTTCTATATACTGTATTATCGCTCATGGTTGGTTTTAAGGGCCCAAAAGGACATCCATACTTTATTCACCAAGACTCTGGAAAAAGCCCATTTTGCACACATTACAAAGGCATCGCATGAAGGCTGTGCAAGTGGTGGGTTTGCCTGCCTTTAGTAAAGAATGTGTGGGGGAATTTGAAAACAACAACCCTGTTTACACTGTTTGCAGGACAAATGGGACAAAATAGCACACAGAGCATCCTAGTGGCAAAACAGAACAGTGTTTACAATTTTGAATCACAGCCAAATAACATACACAGCACCATTCATGGCTAGGAGATCATGAAAGCTGATTGGCAAAGCTTGTGTGAGCTTATGCATGTAGAGGTGGCTATCACATTTCTCCAAGTGTGTTACACCACTGCTTGCGATGAATGAGAAGAAGATCACTGGTGACCTTCAACCTCACTATGTAGCCATGTGATGGGACAGAATATCTGATGAACCTTCAGTGACCTTCAACCTCCTTAGGGAGCCATGTGATGGGACGAAATATCTGATGGGTGGGAAATGAATATTACAAAATTAGGAATCATGCAAAGATAAGACAGGCTTTATCACTAGGTTTATTCAGTCCAATAAAATGTATTCTGAGAAGAAATGGCATCTTTCACAAAGTGGAAAATGCTTTTGAACTATATACAGTCCTGTAATTTCTTCATCCCTTAGTGAGCTGTTTGTAGAATTTGTAAGTGTTAAAATATTTAGGGACTTCATTGAATGTAAAGCATAAATGAATAAATGAATGAATAAATAAATATAATTCAATGCTTCATGTAACACAATGCTTCATGTTGTTTCTTGTTTCAGTGAGTTTCGCTCCATTCAAGGGAAGGATAAGTAAGAGACACTTCATTTGAATTAATAATAAATCAATAAAGTAAATTAATAAATAAATTAAGACAATTTAACCATCACTCGTGTGTTATGAATTTTAGAACATGATGCAGTTTGGTCCTCATGTTGATTACTTGTGAAAAAGTGGCTGTATGTGCAGGATAAAGGACTTTCATTTATAAGTCATTGCTTAGTAATGCAGGAATGTAAGACATGGTCTTCATTTTTGTGCAAAAAAAGAAAATAAGTCACATGTTGCCTGTTTGACATTAGTGTATGATATGAGCTTCACCCACAAGTTTTCTTAAAGAAAAATGGCACGTTGTGAGTTTATAACCTGTGTTTTGTTTTTTTCTGATTAAAGTAGGATGTTCAATGAGGAAAGGTGTGTTTACATCCTGTAAGTAGTTCAATTTTATAGGCTCAACCACAAACAATTGCTGTACAATGATATTTTAGTTTACATTTGCACAGTAAAAGTAAATATCTTGTAGTGGGTGGAATGGAGCTCATAAAAGAAAAACAACCTTAAAATCAGAATGGTTTAAATGAAAATAGTTAAAATCTCCATGCCACCTACTACAAAAAAGTTACTTTTATTATGTTTACGGAAACGTTGTACAGAATTTCTTTGCATGTGCCAAAACTTTCCCACTATGTTGTGATATATATGTATATATGTGTATATATATATATATATATATATATATATATATATATATATATATATATATATATATATATATATACACACACACACACACACACACACACACACACACACACACACATATATATATATATATATATATATATATATATATATATATATATATATATATATATATATATATATATACACACATATACACATATACCATACTTGACGTGATAAGTGCCCAGGGCGCTTTAAAAATTGGAGTGGGTCGGCGCTTATTAAAATGATTACCAGCGGAGTGAAACAGTAAGTGCTTATTACCATTGAGGTGGAAAAAATGAATAATAACAGAACAATAAGAGTGTTTTACTGGTATTTGTGTTATTCTTTTTGTGATATCAACTAAACTACTTACATGAAAGCTGAAATTATACAGAAAACAGAACAATTAAAAAAGAAAAAAAAAGACCCCTTACTTTTCTTTCCCGGTGCTGTTCCTTTAAACATTTTCTCGGAAGTGAAATCGAGCCAATCAACACTAATCTCGACTTTAGCACATGCCACGTTGAACCAATCAACACGAACATAAACAAAAGCACATGTCCAGGAAAGTCCTTAAATTTATGAAGTTAGTGAGCAGGAGAGTCCGGTGAAAAATACTCATCACTTTCTGATAGGTCCATACCTGGCTCATCGCTCCATTCATTCAGAGCATCCAATAGTTTTGCTGTTCTAATGGTTCATCGGTTGTTGGACCTTTACCAAGAGAAAACAGCAAAATATTTTCGTGTTTTTTAAGGCACAGCGGAACAATCAAATATGTTGTTACTGATAAACATTATAGACATTCCCCAGTGGCAGGGGAGTACCATTTTGAAATACCATGTAACTCACGTTTCCAGGAAGTGAACGCCTCATTTTACGGTTACAGAGACTGATCGAATAAAATTGGTCAGTTTGGTCTTCCATTTTTCTCCCAGTACACATGGGCGGATATTAGACTTGAGATCAAAAACATTGGGGGGGGGGCTTATGTCAAATACGGTGTGTGTGTGTGTGTGTGTGTGTGTGTGTGTGTGTGTGTGTATACAGGGAGTCCTCGGTTTACGACGCTGATCCATTTTTAAGATGCCATGTAACCCAAATTTCAGTGTAAGTCGAAACAGAACCTAAAATATACTGAAAAGTATTGTACGTACAGTGCTATAATAAAATGTAACAGTTAATGACATAAAAATTGTCTTTGTATTTAACAAAGACAAAACAATTCCTTACCACAAAAATGAAATACCGTAAGGGAGGGAGAGACAGGCTCATTGTGCTGGAGAAGCTGGGGGCAGGTGAGCCTGGAGTAGTAGATGCAGCTGATGTAGAGGGTACAGGATCTGTTGCAGGCCTCTCTACCTTCTTAAAATACTGCTCCAGGTTAGACTGGGCAGAGAGCAACCTCTTCTTATCCAAGATCTCCTTGTAGCATTGCATCAAATCCATGATGCCTCTGGAAACCCTAGTGAACCTTTCCAAGTTGGGATCCTGAGCCTCAAAAGTTGCCAACGCTTGCTGCATCTCGCGCGCCCGAAACTAGTTTGCGTTTGTTTACGTAACCGCGTAAGACGTAATGACGCGAAATATTACAGTACCGAGACTGAGTGAAGGGAAGCGACGCCATCTTCCTCAGCCCACAACCACAACACAGCGTATTCTTCCGCCTCATGCACTCAAAACTAGTTCGCGTTTGTTTACGTAACCGCGAAAGACGTAATGACACGTAATATTATTTTTTATATTTTTATGGGGGCGCGTTTGTAACCACAGAACGGTGTAAGTCTGGATCAGTGTAAACCGAGGACTCCCTGTGTGTGTGTGTGTGTGTGTGTGTGTGTGTGTGTGTGGGTGGGTGGGTGTGTGTGTATACAGTGGTACCTTGACTTACGAGTGTCTTTTATAATGAATTATCGATTATACGAGTTTCGATCCCACCAAAAATCTGCCCCATCCAACGAGCAACATTTTGATTTACGAGCTCTGATGGGGAAATGGCTTTTCTGGGCCGATTAACCTCGTATTCTTCCGCGTGTATTCCTTCGCACTTCGAGAACAGCTTGTGCAGTGCTTCTCAATTATTTCCTGTGATGCGCCCTATAGCAAGAAAAAACACACATACACCCCAGCGCCCTGCACCCGACTTTAGAGGATGCACAATTACATTTAATTCTAGTGCAGTCTATTAAAAAAGCATGTTCCCCAGGGTCTAGCCCCCTCCCACTATTTGAGAAGCAGTGGCCTTGTGGGAGCTCACCACAAGCATTTCCTTGCTGCCATTTGTAGCATGCTCATGCACAAAATTCGTCTCCTCCTCCTCCTCCTCTGTTACTTACCAGCTCATGCCTGACCATGTGACATCTTCACTGCAGTTGATGATTAGAATGGTTATTTGAGTTCTTGTTTATCCTTGTATTATTATTATTATTATTATTATTATTTTTATTAATTATTAATTATTATTAACGTTAATGTACATACAGTTATTATAATATTATTATTATGAAACATTTCTTGTTTTTACATGATTATCCTGAATATATTAGGTCAAATATACGTGTTTGTGGCAGGTTATATGAGTTTGGGAGGGGGTTGGAAAGAATTTTGTTTTATATAACGGACTTTTGGCTTTAAAGTGTATTTATTCAGGGTGTGTGGGCAGGAATTCCACATTAAGACACATATATATATATATATATATATATATTTTTTTTTTTTTTTCCTTTTTTTTTTTTTATCAAATTATATGTGCCATAATTATTAGCACCCATGATATACAATCCTCTTTTACCAACAAAACAGCACCTAATCTTCTCCTATAATGTTACAGAAGATGGGAGAGTACAGAAAGAGGGATCTTGGATCGTTTCTCTTTGTACATTCTCTAAATCATCCAGTGACCTGGTCCTCTCCTCTGCACTCTTCTCTTCAGCTCACTTTTCAATGGGGTTGAGGTCAGGGGACTGAGATGGCCATGGGAGGAGCTTGATTCTATGTCTGGTGAACTATTTATGTGTAGATTTGGCCACATGTTTAGGGTTGTTATCTTCTTGAAAGACCCAGTGATGACCCATATTCAGCTTTTGGGCAGTGGCCACCAGATTTTGATTTAAAATGCTCTGTTATTTCAATGCATTCATGATGCCATGCACCCTAACAAGGTTCCCAGGGCCTCTGGAAGAGAAACAGACCTACAGAATCACTGATCATTGTCCGTACTTCACAGTGGGCATATGCTTTTCTGCATACTTGTCTTTTGTGTTCTGCCAGACCCAATTAGTGTTTGTTGCCAAAAAGCTCTATCTTGCTCTCATCTGACCAAAGCACATGGTTCCAGTTGAAGTCCCATTACCACTTAATCGCTCACTTTCTGCGGTTAATGGGGATCGAGACCCCCTCGCAACAGCTGATTTCTGCAAAGTAGGATCAATCCTCCTCACTGACGTATTCGTTTATAATAACAATTATAACATACTTACATATACCAGTAAAAATATACTGGGAAGGTAACCTGTGATGGACTAGCGTCCCATCCAGGGGGAGTTGAACTCCTAGTCGCTTCACGCTATGGAAACCGGGGATAAGCACCGGCCTCATGAGCCAGGAGGCTCGGGTGTAAAAACCCAACAGACTTACCTTTTTACTTCCCTACATATACAGATGCTCCCCAACTTACGAAAATTAGTTTTATGAACATCCGGTGATACGAACTGGGCTGTCCGAGGTCGAAAGAGAAAGTGAAAGTGAAATGAACTTGAAGAACAAGTAGAAATAGAAAAGGAATAAAATCTATAGAAAGATATCATAAAAAGAAATATGAAATATTATTAAACATTATCCTGGAGTACACTTAAAACTAGGCTCCAGCAGAGGGTCGTGGCTGCCACGTGCTTTACACCGTGCAGAGGTCCGGGAAGAGAAGCAGAACCAATACATTTCTGAACTCATGCCAAAACTTTCAAAGTTGAATTGTCAATCAAAATTGAATATGTACTTATTGATCCGATATACACATATACATGTATGTATAGGTTAGTCGGGAGAGGGGTTCTGATCCTACTTCGCGGATTTTGGTGGTCGTGGGGGGTTTCTCGCTCCCAATTAACCGTGGAAAGTCCCTGGAAATGAACTTTTTTAGTGAACCTTTTAAAAGCACCTACAATATTCGTATCTGTTGCAGTATTTGCTTGTAGGCATTTCTTGGTAAAATTAATCAAGGACTTTGGTAGCAAAATATCTTGAGCAATAAATAAAATTTGAAAAAGATGTTTATCTTTTGTTGTACAGAACAAAACCACTATATATGTTGTCATTTGACTAAGCACACTGACTCATTGATGCTTCATATTTTTGGTTTTCCTTTACAGCACCAAGTCAAAGAAGTCAATGTGAAACCTTGACTTATTCAAGTGAGAAAATATTTTGCTTTTCTTCTTTCCTCTTCTTTTTCCTATTTGGTCTCTCTTGTTGACTGTTACCTGTCCCTTTATTAAACATTAATTATGACAATATGGATTTTCTGATTTACGAAAATGTTGTGCTCAATTTTTAAAACTTTTTGGGAAACTAAAACTGTTTTCATTGTTTTAGGTGCCAGGAGTCTTCAGCAGATAGGTACTGTTTGGTAGGCACTGGTTCTTGTGTGTGCAAATAACTACCCCCTCTCCCAACTGACGTATATGTATATGTGTATATAATATCAATAAATACACATTCAATTCTACAGGTCCTTCTCAAAAAATTAGCATATTGTGATAAAGTTCATTATTTTCTGTAATGTATTGATAAACATGAGACTTTCATATATTTTAGATTCATTACACACAACTGAAGTAGTTCAAGCCTTTTATTGATTTAGTATTGATAATTTGGCAAAAAAGTAAAGAAAAACCAAAAATCCCTATCTCAAAAAATTTGCATATTTCATCCGACCAATAAAAAAAGGTCTTTTTAATACAAAAAAGTCAACCTTCAAATAATTATTTTCAGTTATGCACTCAATACTTGGTAAGGAACCCTTTTGCAGAAATGGCTGCTTCAATGCGGCGTGGCATGGAGGCAATCAGCCTGTGACACTGCTGAGGAGTTATGGAGGCCCAGGATGCTTCAATAGCAGCCTTAAGCTCATCCACAGTGTTGGGTCTGGTGTCTCTCAACTTTCCCTTCACAATATCCCACAGCTTCTCTATGGGGTTGAGGTCAGGAGAGTTGGCAGGCCAATTGAGCACAGGAATACCATGGTCAGTAAACCATTTACCAGTGGTTTTGGCACTGTGAGCAGGTGCCAGGTCGTGCTGAAAACTGAAATCTTCATCTCCATAAAGCTTTTCAGCAGGTGGAAGCATGAAGTGCTCCAAAATCTCCTGATAGCTAGTTGCATTGACCCTGCCCTCGATAAAACACAGTGGACATGGCACCCCAGACCATCACTGACTGTGGCTACTTGACACTGGACTTCAGGCATTTTGGCATTTCCTTCTCCCGAGTCTTCCTCCAGACTGTAGAACCTTTATTTCCAAATGACATACAAAATTTGCTTTCATCCGAAAAAAGTACTTTGGATCAATGAGCAACAGTCCAGTGCTGCTTCTCTGCAGCCCAGGTCAGGCGCTTCTGCCGCTGTTTCTGGTTCAAAAGTGGCTTGACCTGGGGAATGCAGCACCTGTAGTCCATTTCCTGCACACGCCTGTGCACGGTGGCTCTGGATGTTTCTACTCCAGACTCAGTCCACTGTTTCCACAGTTCCCCCATGGTCTGGAATCGGCCCTTCTTCACAGTCTTCCTCAGGATCCGGTCACCTCTTCTGGTTGTGCAGCGTTTTCTGCCACACTTTTTCCTTCCCACAGACGTCCCACTGAGGTGCCTTGATACAGCACTCTGGGAACAGCCAATTCACTCAGAGATTTTTTTTCTGTGTCTTATCCTCTTGCTTGAGGGTGTCAATGATGGCCTTCTGGACAGCAGTCAGGTCGGCAGTCTTACCCATGATTGCGGTTTTGAGTAATGAACCAGGCTGGGAGTTTTTAAAAGCCTCAGGAATCTTTTGCAGGTGTTTCGAGTTAATTGGTTGATTCAGATGATTAGATTAATAGCTCATTTAGAGTACCTTTTCATAATATGCTCATTTTTTGAGAAGGAATTTTGGGTTTTCATGAGCTGTAAGTAGTTTTGATGAGAGGTTTTGGGTTGTTTTTTATTTAGTTTGTTTCGGTTTTTTTTCTCTTTTTTTTTGCATATTTGGCCTTGTTTTGTGGAATTTTTCTTAACTTTTTCTTTATTCTCATTTAAGTTCCTTATTTTTTAATTCGATGAATATAAAAAAAAAAAACGCGATGCACTGAAGCCACATGAATTGAAGTGCGAAGTAGCGAGGGATCCCTGTATATGTATATATATGTATATATATGTGTGTGTGTGTGTGTGTGTGTGTGTGTGTGTGTGTATATATATATATATATATATATATAAATATATATATGTGTGTGTGTGTGTCTGTGTGTGTGTGTGTGTGTGTGTGTGTATATATATATATATATATATATATATATATATATATATGAGAGAGATATCCTTTCGGCTTTTTCCCTTTATCAGGGGTCGGCACAGCGAATTACACAGCGGTTTGATTTGGCATAGGTTTTTACATCGGATGCCCTCCCTGACACAACCCTTTAGCAAGGGACAGAAACACGCTGACAGCTTTGCAGCCTTTGAAGTCTCTGCAGCTTCGTGTGGTCATCGGGGGCTGTACCTCTGGATTGGTAAACTGGGGTGGTGGTCCCGATTTTTAAGAAGAGGGACCGGAGGGTGTATTCTAATTATCGGGGAATCACACTCCTCAGCCTACCTGGGAAAGTCTATGCAGGGGTACTGGAGAGGAGGATCCGACCGATAGTCGAACCTCGGATTCAGGCGGAACAATGTGGTTTTCGTCCTGGCCGCAATCTGTCCACATGGGTTTGTGGATTGGGAGAAGGCTTTCGACTGTGTCCCTCGAACAATCTTGTGGGGCGTGCTCCGGGAGTACGGCGTTCCGGATCCGTTGCTACTGGCCATTCGGTTGCTGTATCACCAGAGCCAGAGTTTGGTTCGTATTGGTAACAACAGGTCAAATTCGTTTCCGGTGGGAGTTGGAGTCCGCCAAGGCTGTCCTTTGTCACTGATTTTGTTCATAATTTTTATGGTCAGAATTTCTAGGTGCAGTCAAGGCGTTGAGGGGTTCTGGTATGGTGGCCATCGGATCTCGTCTCTGCTTTTTGCGGATGATGTTGTCCTTTTGGCTTCATGAAGTCAGCACCTCCAGCTCTCATTGGAGTGATTCTTAGCCAAGTGCGAAGCAGCCGGGATGAGGATCAGTATCTCCAAGTCCGAGGCCCTGGTTCTGAGTCGGACAAGGGTGGAATGCGCCTTCCGGGTCGGGAATGAGGTCCTGTCCCAAGTGGAGTTTAAGTCTCTTGGGGTCTTGTTCATGAGTGAGGGAAGGCTGGAGCGGGAGATCAACAGACGGCTCGCTGCAGCCTCTGCTGTTAAGTGGATCCTGTACCGGTCCGTGGTGAAGAAGGAGCTGAGCCGCAAGGCGAAACTCAATTTACCAGTCGATCTACGTTCCAACCCTCACCTATGGTCACGAGCTTTGGGTAGTGACCGAAAGAACAAGATCGCGGATACAAGCGGCTGAAATGAGCTTCTTTCAATGGGTGGCAGGGTTCTCCCTTAGAGATAAGATGAGAAGCTCTACCATCCGTGGAGAGCTCGGAGTATATCCGCTACTCCTCCGCATTGAGAGGGGCCAGTTGAGGTGGCTCGGTCATCTGGTCAGAATGCCTCCCGGACGCCTTCCTGGTATGGTGTTTCTGGCATGTCCAACCAGGACGAGACCCCGGGGTCGACCTAGAACATGCTGGAGGGACTATGTCTCTCGGCTTGTCTGGGACCGCCTCGGTGTCCCCCCCGGGAGAGTTGGAGGAAGTGGCTGGGTAGAGGGACGTAGAGACCTCTTTGCTTAGGTTGCTGCCCCCGCGACCCGACCCTGGACTTAGCGGAAGATTATGATGATGATGATGGTTCAGAAAATGAATGTTTTCATTGCTTTAGGGGCCGAGAATTTTCTAATGGCAGACAACATTTAGTCCAAGCTTTTCAAGTGCCTCTTTTGTGTATAGATATACAGGGATCCCTCACTACTTCAATTCATGCGGCTTCAGTGCATAACATTTATTTTTTTTTTAAATATTCATTGAATTAAAAAATAAGAAAATTAAGGAAGAATAAAGGAACAAGTTAAGAAAAATGCCACAAAAACAAGGCCAATTATGCAAAAAAAAAACACAAAACAAAAAACAACCCAATACCTCCCATCAAAACTAGTTACATTTTTGTGAGGTGTGCATCTCAGGGCGTGCACACGCATCTGCGTGTGTGCGCGCATCTGTATGTGTGTGTATTTATACTTTATTTACATGTTATGCATTATTTTTTAATGTTTAATTGTTATCATAAGCATTTATAGCATTGAATATGTACTTATTGATCCGATATACACATATAAATGTATGTATAGGTCAGTCGGGGGAGGGGTTCTGATCCTACTTTGCGGATTTTGGTGGTTGTGGGGGGTTTCTCGCTCCCAATTAACCATAGAAAGTGAGGGATCCCTGTATATGAACTTTTTTAGTGAACCTTTTAAAAGCACCTACAATATTCGTATCTGTTGCAGTATTTGCTTGTAGGCATTTCTTGGTAAAATTAATCAAGGACTTTGGTAGCATAATATCTTGAGCAATAAATAAAATTTGAAAAAGATGTTTATCTTTTGTTGTACAGAACAAAACCACTATATATGTTGTCATTTGACTAAGCACACTGACTCATTGATGCTTCATATTTTTGGTTTTCCTTTACAGCACTAAGTCCAAGAAGTCAATGTGAAACCTTGACTTATTCAAGTGAGAAAATATTTTGCTTTTCTTCTTTCCTCTTCTTTTTCCTATTTGGTCTCTCTTGTTGACTGTTACCTGTCCCTTTATTAAACATTAATTATGACAATATGGATTTTCTGATTTACGAAAATGTTGTGCTCAATTTTTAAAACTTTTTGGGAAACTAAAACTGTTTTCATTGTTTTAGTTGCCAGGAGTCTTCGACAGACAGGTACTGTTTGGTAGGCACTGGTTCTTGTGTGTGCAAATAACTACCCCCTCTCCCAACTGACGTATATGTATATGTGTATATAATATCAATAAATACACATTCAATTCTACAGGTCCTTCTCAAAAAATTAGCATATTGTGATAAAGTTCATTATTTTCTGTAATGTATTGATAGACATGAGACTTTCATATATTTTAGATTCATTACACACAACTGAAGTAGTTCAAGCCTTTTATTGATTTAGTATTGATAATTTGGCAAAAAAGTAAAGAAAAACCAAAAATCCCTATCTCAACAAATTTGCATATTTCATCCGACCAATAAAAAAAGGTCTTTTTAATACAAAAAAGTCAACCTTCAAATAATTATTTTCAGTTATGCACTCAATACTTGGTCAGGAACCCTTTTGCAGAAATGGCTGCTTCAATGCGGCGTGGCATGGAGGCAATCGGCCTGTGACACTGCTGAGGAGTTATGGAGGCCCAGGATGCTTCAATAGCAGCCTTAAGCTCATCCACAGTGTTGGGTCTGGTGTCTCTCAACTTTCCCTTCACAATATCCCACAGATTCTCTATGGGGTTGAGGTCAGGAGAGTTGGCAGGCCAATTGAGCACAGGAATACCATGGTCAGTAAACCATTTACCAGTGGTTTTGGCACTGTGAGCAGGTGCCTGGTCGTGCTGAAAACTGAAATCTTCATCTCCATAAAGCTTTTCAGCAGGTGGAAGCATGAAGTGCTCCAAAATCTCCTGATAGCTAGTTGCATTGACCCTGCCCTCGATAAAACACAGTGGACATGGCACCCCAGACCATCACTGACTGTGGCTACTTGACACTGGACTTCAGGCATTTTGGCATTTCCTTCTCCCGAGTCTTCCTCCAGACTGTAGAACCTTTATTTCCAAATGACAAACAAAATTTGCTTTCATCCGAAAAAAGTACTTTGGATCAATGAGCAACAGTCCAGTGCTGCTTCTCTGTAGCCCAGGTCAGGCGCTTCTGCCGCTGTTTCTGGTTCAAAAGTGGCTTGACCTGGGGAATGCAGCACCTGTAGTCCATTTCCTGCACACGCCTGTGCATGGTGGCTCTGGATGTTTCTACTCCAGACTCAGTCCACTGTTTCCACAGGTCCCCCATGGTCTGGAATCGGCCCTTCTTCACAGTCTTCCTCAGGATCCGGTCACCTCTTCTGGTTGTGCAGCGTTTTCTGCCACACTTTTTCCTTCCCACAGACGTCCCACTGAGGTGCCTTGATACAGCACTCTGGGAACAGCCTATTCACTCAGAGATTTTTTTTCTGTGTCTTATCCTCTTGCTTGAGGGTGTCAATGATGGCCTTCTGGACAGCAGTCAGGTCGGCAGTCTTACCCATGATTGCGGTTTTGAGTAATGAACCAGGCTGGGAGTTTTTAAAAGCCTCAGGAATCTTTTGCAGGTGTTTCGAGTTAATTGGTTGATTCAGATGATGAGATTAATAGCTCATTTAGAGTACCTTTTCATAATATGCTCATTTTTTGAGAAGGAATTTTGAGTTTTCATGAGCTGTAAGTAGTTTTGATGAGAGGTTTTGGGTTGTTTTTTATTTAGTTTGTTTCGGGTTTTTTTCTCTTTTTTTTTGCATATTTGGCCTTGTTTTGTGGAATTTTTCTTAACTTTTTCTTTATTCTCATTTAATTTCCTTATTTTTTAATTCGATGAATATTAAAAAAAAAAAAAAAAAATGCGATGCACTGAAGCCACATGAATTGAAGTGCGAAGTAGCGAGGGATCCCTGTATATGTATATATATGTATATATGTGTGTGTGTGTGTGTGTGTGTGTGTGTGTGTGTGTGTGTGTGTGTATATATATATATATATATAAAATATATATGAGAGAGATATCCTTTCGGCTTTTTCCCTTTATCAGGGGTCGGCACAGCGAATTACACAGCAGTTTGATTTGGCATCGGTTTTTACATCGGATGCCCTCCCTGACGCAACCCTTTAGCAAGGGACGGAAACACGCTGACAGCTTTGCAGCCTACTCTTTACGAAAGTCCGCAATGGTTCTTTTACATGAACCTCTCACCATAGACAGTGACAGACATGGCCTGCCTTTGATAACCAGTTAGCTGCACTGGGGGGACAGTGACAACCTTGTGGAGAGTGGGACCATAGGATCAGCCATCCAGCGCCCTATACCACTAGACCACCACTGCCCCAATATATATATATATATATATATATAAAACATCTGTGTGTAATGCAGCCGTGAGGGGGGCACTAACTACACTGGTAAATGGTTTACTGACCATGGTATTACTGTGCTCAATTGGCCTGCCAACTCTCCTGACCTCAACCCCATAGAGAATCTGTGGGATATTGTTAAGAGAAAGTTGAGAGACACCAGACCCAACACTGTGGATGAGCTTAAGGCCGCTATCAAAGCATCCTGGGCCTCCGTAACACCTCAGCAGTGCCACAGGCCAATTGCCTCCATGCCACGCCGCATTGAAGCAGTCATTTCTGCAAAAGGATTCCCGACCAAGTATTGAGTACATAACTGAACATAATTATTTGAAGGTTGACTTTTTTTTGCATTAAAAACACTTTTTTATTGGTCGGATAAAATATGCAAATTTTTTGAGATGGGGATTTTTGGTTCTTCTTTACTTTTTTGCCAAAATTATCAATATTAAAACAATAAAAGGCTTGAACTTCTTCAGTTCTGTGTAATGAATCTAAAATATATGAAAGTCTCAGGTTTATCAGTACATTACAGAAAATAATGAACTTTATCACAATCTGCAAATTTTTGAGAAGGACCTATATATATATATATATATATATATATATATATATATATATATATATATATATATATATATAAGTTTGTTTCTATATATAACTTCAAAGATGACCATGACTTCATAACGGATCTGTGATCCTTGGCTGTGGGTCCAAAGGTGGCGAATGAGGCCAATCCAAAATGCTCGCCCACACAGAGCACATGTGTGGGTGCTGCAATGGAAGTGAATGCAGCTCAAGCTTTGCCCATTGCACGTTTCTGCTGCACCTCTACAGTTTGTCGCCTCTCTGCTGCACGGGCACCTGTGAAGACTGTTTCACCAAGCTGAGCGGTTGTGCATCTTAAGTGATTATGTTAATGACATTGTCCTTGCAGGACGCTTCAAGACCATCTTTGAAGTGTTTCTTTTGTCCCCCAACTGAACACTTGCCTTCCCACAGTTCTCCATACAGTAGATGTTTTGACAGTTGACTGTCTGTCATTCTGACAACATGGTCTGCCCATCTGGCCTGCACTTTCTGAAGGAGGGTGTGGACACTGGGAATACCAGCTTGTTCCAGGATTTCCGTGTCAGTAATTTTGTCTGCCACTTGATGCGAAGGAGTCTGCGGCGGCAGCTCATGTGAAAGCGGTTGAGCTGTTTGGCGTGTCTGCTGTAGACAGGTGTAGAGGAAGGTGGTGAGCACCATGCATGGTAGACCTTCAGCTTGGTGGTACAGCTGAGTCTTTTCCACACCTCCACAGTCTCACGGAATCTTCCAAAGGTAGAACTTGCCTTGGCAATCCTGTTGTTGACTTTCTCCATTGTGAGATTAATAAAGCTGTATCTTATCTTATCTTATCTTCTGTAGCTGTATGAATTAGAAAAAAACATTATTTGCAGTATTATTTGATATTAAATGTCAAAAAAGGATTTATGGCTCCCAGTTTTCTTTACTGTGGAAAACGGGCTCAAATGGCCCTTTGAATGGCCAAGGTTGCCAAACCCTGGACTTGGCCATTCCAGCACATTTAAATATTTCCCCTTAAACCACTCTTGTGTAAATTTAGCAGTTGTTTGCCTCAAGTCATTATCCTGCTGAATGGTAAACCTCTGTACTAGTCTGAAATCACAGGCACACCGGAACAGGTTTTGCTCAAGAATATTCCTGTATTTAGCACCATCCGTCTTTCACTTGACTCGGATCAGTTTCCCAGTCTCAGTTGCTGAGCAACATCTCCACAGCATGATGCTGCCTCCAACATGTTTCATTGTGGTCACAGTGTACTTTGGGTGATGGGATATGTTGGTTTTGTGCTAGACATAACATTTTCCTTGGTAACAAAAAACTTAAATTTTATTCTAATCTGACAAGAGCACCTTCCTACATACATTTGGGAAGTCTCTCAGAAGCCTTTTGGCAAACTCAAAACATGCCTCATTATTTTGAACTCCAAGTAATGTTTTTTTTTTACTTTTTACTGGCCAATCTTCCATAAACTTAGATCTATGGAGTGTACAGCTTATTGTGGTCCCATTCACAGATACCCCAGTTTCCGGTGTAGAACGCTGCAGCTCCTTCAGGGCTACATTTGCTCTCTATGTCACCTCTCTGATTAATTCCCTCCTTTTCCGGTTTGTGAGCTTAGGTGGGTGGCCCTAAAAAGGTTTTCTGTGGTATCATGTTCTTTCCATTTGAAGATGATGGACTTGATGGTGTTCCAGGGATCATCAAAAATTTGGATATCTGCATTGTCCCTGACTTGTTTGGCGAGCTCTTTGGTCTTTATGGTGTGATGCCTTTTGTTTAGTGGTGTTGCAGCCTCCGTGGCTTTTCAGAAAAGGTGCATTCATACTGACAGTTTATGAAACACTTAGACTGCACACAGGTGGATTAATTTCAGCAATTTTGTGACTTTTGAAGGTAATTGATTGCAGTCGAAATTTTGAGGGACTTCATTGTAAAAGGGCTGAACCTACACATACACATCAATTTTCAGATTTTTATTTTTAAATAAAATAGGCTATTTTGTGCAGATCCGTTACATAAAATTCTGATAAAAAAAATTTACCCTACAGGTAGTCATTCATTTGTTCATTTTCTGAATCGCTTAATCCTAATTAGGGTTGCGGGGAGGCTAGTGCCCATCTAAACTGACTCTGGGCAAGGACAGAGTACACCCTGGACAGATCGCCAGTCCATTGCAAGGCAGAGAAATGCTACGCTTGAAAATCAGCAATAGTTCTTTGACATGAAACTGTCACCATAGAGAGGAGAGACATGGCTGACGTTTGATAACCCAGTTAGCTGCTGCACCATTTTGTGTTGACTCACTAAACACTAATGTACACACTATAAAAAAGTATAGCAATGCTTATACTTATATCGAGTGACGAAGGCCTTTTCACTGTACTGTGTTTATGCATGCGTGTGTGTGTGTGTGTGTGTGTTGCAACTTTTAATTACTAATTGCTAGTAAGAGCTATGTAATCTGTGTATCTCTGTCATTATAGAATATTCTTTGGCTCCGAAGGATTTGTTGTTGCAGCTCATCTCTCTCCAGATGGCTTCAGGTTGCTGGGAAATGGCGTCAACCCTTGCCGAGGTGTTTGGAAAGACAGAAAAAGAGCTGATAGAGCATATTCCTGCACAGGTTAATTCCAGTGAAATCATACTAAACTCTAGTAGTACACATAAAACTTAAATTATTTACCAAATGAATACTTTTTCAGAAAAAATTAGATTCATATGCATGAGGATTAAGGTGGCATGGTGGTGTAGTGGTTAGCACACATGCCTCACAAGATACTGGGTTTGATTCCCAGTTTGGGCATTTCTGCGTAGAGTTTGCATGATCTCCCTGTGTTTGTGAGAGTTTTCTCCCACAGTCCAAAATCATGAGAAGTAGGTTAATTCTTCTTCTTCTTCTTTTCCTTTCGGCTGTTCCCTTCAGGGGTCGCCACAGCAAATGATCTGCCTCCATCTCTCCCTATCCTCTGCATCTTCTACCCTTACTTCAACGACCTTCATGTCCGCCTTCACCACATCCATAAATCTTCTCTTTGGTCTTCCTCTGGGCCTTTTGCCTGGTAGTTCCAACCTCAGCATCCTACGACCAATCACTATCCCTCCTCTGTACATGTCCAAACAATCTAGCCTCTCTGACTTTGTCTCCAAAACATCTTACATGTGCTGTCCCGCTGATGTGCTCATTCCTGATCCTATCCATCCTCGTTACTCCCAAAGAGAACCTCAACATTTTCATCTCTGCTACCTCCAACTCTGACTCCTGTCTTTTCCCCAGGGCCACTGTCTCTAAACCATACAACATTGCTAGCCTCATCACCGTCTTGTACACTTTTCCCTTCATTCTTGCCGATACTCTCCTATCACACATCACACCGGACACTTTTCTCCATCAATTCCAACCAGCCTGCACGCGCTTCTTCACCTCTTTTCCACACTCTCCATTGCTCTGGATTGTTGAGCCTAAGTACTTAAAATCCTCCACCTTCTTTATCTCTGCCCCCTGTAACCTCAAAGTTCCTCTTGGGTCCTTGTCATTCACACACATGTATTCCGTCTTACTGAGACTAACCTTCAATCCCCTCCTTTCCAGGGCATACCTCCACCTCTCTAGATTTTCCTCCACTTGGTCTCTGCTCTCACTACAGATCACGATGTCATCTGCAAACATCATAGTCCATGGAGATTCTTGTCTAACCTCGTCTGTTAGCCTGTCCATCACCATAGCAAACAAGAAGGGGCAGAGAGCTGACCCTTGATGCAGTCCCACCTCCACCTTGAACTCTTCTGTCACACCGACAGCACACCTCACCACTGTCTTACATCTCTCATACATGTCCTGCACCACTCTAACATACTTCTCTGTCACTTCAGACTTCACATACAATACCACAGTTCTTCTCTCGGCACCCTGTCATACGCTTTCTCCAGATCCACAAAGGCACAATGCAGCTCCTTCTGACCTTCTCTGTACTTCTCTATAAACATCCTCAAAGCAAACACTGCATCTGTGGTGCTCTTTCTTGGCATGAAACCAAACTGTTGTTCACAAATGCTGACCTCTGCCCTTAGTCTTGCTTCCACTATTCTTTCCCATAGCTTCATTGTATGGCTCATCAACTTTATCCCTCTGTAGTTGCCACAACTCTGTACATCTCCCTTGTTCTTAAAAATGGGCACAAGCACACTTCTCCTCCATTCCTCTGGCATCTGCTCACTTTCTAAGACCTTGTTGAATATTCTTGTCAGAAAATCTACTGCTACCTCCCCTAGACACTTCCATACCTCAACTGGTATGTCATCAGGGCCAACTGCCTTTCCACTCTTCATCCTCTTCAATGCCCTCCTCACTTCTCCCTTACTAATCTTTGCTACTTCCTGCTCCTCAACGGTCACCCCTTCTACTCTTTTTTCTCTCTCATTTTCCTCATTCATCAGCTCTTCAAAGTACTGAGTAGTAGGTTAATTGTCTGTTCTAAATCTCCCCTCAGTGTGAGTGTGAGTATTAATGATTGTATGAGTGTCACCCCTGTGATGGCCTGGTGAGCTGTCCAGGGTGTATACAGTGCTCGGCCAGAGTTGGCTGAGGTCTGTCTCCCTGTGACCCTAATTAGGTTTAAGCGGTTCAGAAAATGAATGAATGAGATTTATTGATGTATAAATCAATTGAACCAGACAAGATATTTAAATAAATCCAGAGTTAGGCAAATCCTTTAAAATATCCCAAATGTCATAGAAGAACAGGTCAAGGCCATAATACCAAATATAAGTCTAACCCACTAAATCCAAAAACAAAACAAGACAAGGCAGAACATAAGATGCAATATAGACATGGTTCAGAATGCAAATGACTGACAAACTCTAACTCAGTTTTTAGACAAAACATAGTCAAAGTGTCAAAATATATGTATGTATACCATGAATGCTTGCTACCACCATCTTCACAACCGTTGGAAAACTAGATAATCTCTTCTGCTTGTTTCGCCGGGAGTCAGTCTTCACATGCAGTAGGGCTGACACTGCTCATTCCTAGACTCGCCTAAGGTTTCAGACCTGACCAACTACTCTCACCCTGTTTAGCTGGCCCGCCAAAGCCACTGCCCAGGGGGTGGTCGCTGTTGCATGCAGCAGCTACGAGGAGCCACAAGTGAGAGCTGGGTGACAGTTGAGGACCAGTGGCAGATGAACTGTCCTGAAAAGGACATGGTGTGCCCCCTACTAACGGTACTACCTCTCCCTGACACCCCATCACCCCCTCGTGGAGCACACTCGAGCGTGGACATGGCATCCGAAGAAGTCCTGATCATCCACTGCAGTCTGGCAGTCTCTTGTTGTAACGGTTCTCCGTGCCACTGGATCAAGGCTTCCCAGACCGAGAGAGTGGGATTGTCCCCATGCAACGACCTTCTCACTATGAAATTTTCATGGCCAGGCTGGTTTTTGGAAACTCATCTCAACACCGATCTGTAAACGCACACCGTCAAGTCCTACAGCGATGGGCATGTGGCAAAGCAACAGGTGGAGGTGACCACTGGCAGTTGTAGTCACAATCCTGCACGTAGGCGGTCCAAGGGCAACTGGTCGTTTTTTTTTTCCTTAATCTGAGGGCAACAGAAGAGTCCGACAGCACCCGTAGACGACTGGGCAGCCTCTTTATGACAGCACTTTCCACACTCACATGGGGGAAGGGACTAGAAAAGGTGTCTCAAACAAATGCTTGCCCTTCCTAGTCTGGTCAGCTTACCACGGTTGACAGAGTCAACCTCATTGTGGTCAAAAAATGCAAAACAAAAAACACAAACTTTTCTTGGGGGCATGGAATGTCCGAACACTGCTGGATAGAGCCAATACATCAAGACCAGAAAGAAGAACAGCACTTGTTGCAAATGAACTTCAGCGACACAGAATAGACATCGCCACACTCAGTGAAACAAGACTTACCGACGAAGGCTCAGTAAGAGAAGAAGGGTGTGGTTACACCTTTTTCTGGAAAGGAAAACCTCAAGATGAAGACAGAATTCATGGCGTAGGCTTTGCAATTAGAGCATCTCTGCTCAAAAGCATCCCAGCTGTGCATACCTCTGAGCAAATCAAGATATCTTACCATCAGTGTGTATGCACCCACTCTCACTAGTCCTGATGACATCAAGGAGCAATTCTATGAACACTTGATGAAGTTATCAGATCTACACCTCAGAATGACAAACTTATAATCCTTGGTGATTTCAATGCAAGAGTGGGAAGTGACTACAAAAACTGGGAAGGACTTCTCAGTAGGTAAGGAGTAGTCAAGCTCAATGACAACGGACTGCTGCTCCTCAGCAAGTGTGCAGAACACAGCCTGTGCATTACTAACACCTTCAGGATGGCCGAGAAATATAAAACCGCATGGATGCACCCGAAGTACAAACACTGGCACATGATTGACTCCATCATTGTTCGTCAATGCAACATCAGTGACGTACATGTGACACATGCCATGAGAGGTGCTGAATGCTGGACTGACCACAGACTTGTCAGGGCCATAATGATGCTGCACATACCACCGCCGCACAGAAACAAGCCCAAGACTGTTAGAGCTTCATTCAAAATTGCTCGGCTAAAAGACCCAGCCTACCTTCTAAAGTTCCAGCAGCAGCTTGACAAACTTCAAGATGGTCTTTCCTCTGAGGATGGCACTGCAAAATGGTTCTCGTTCAAGGAGACTCTCTGAGACTGCTAAAGGAGGTTCTTGGGGCAAAAATGAGAGTTCATGAAGATTGGTTCAATCAGAATAATGAAAACATCAAGGAAGCCCTCAAGGCAAAGAACAAGGACTATATTGAATGGCAGAACGACCCTTTTCTGTATTAAAACATGAAACTTTCAAAACTCTGCAGGCCAAAGTGCAATCTGATCTACGAACAATGCAAGACAAATGGTGGCAGGAAAAAGCTTCTGAAGTTCAACACTATGCTGACACACACAATGCAAAGAAATTCTTTAGTTCACTGAAAACAGTCTACGGACCATCTACATCGGGATGCTCTCCCTTACTATCTTCTGGTGGCTCAACTCTGATCAAAGACCAAGAAGGGTTGAGAAACGCCGGCAAGAACACTTTAATAATCTGCTCAACCAGCCATCTTCAGTCAACACGGAGGCACTTAATCAGATCCCTCAGCAACCAATACAAGATACTCTTGCTGTGCCTCCAAAAATGGCTGAAATCAAGAAAGCAATCCTCCAAACAAACTCAGGCAAAGCATCTGGAAAGGATGGAATACCTGCTGAAATCTATGAGGTGGCAGGCCCAAACACCTCAGAGGCCTTTCATGATGTACTGCAGAGCATCTGGGAGGAGGAGAAGATGCCGAACGACTTTCATGATGCCTTGATTGTCTCCCTGTATAAGAACATGGGTTGCCAAACTGATTGTGGAAATTACAGAGGTATATCACTTCTCTCCATCGCCTGGAAAATATTTGCCAAAGTCATTCTCAATCGACTCATTACTGTCTCTGAAAAGAACTTGCCAGAGGCACAGTGCAGATTTAGACCAGGGAGAATTACCATCGATATGATTTTTGCCATGAGACAACTTCCAGAGAAGTGTATTGAATAAAACATGCCTCGGTACTCTGTCTTCATTGACGTCACAAAGGCTTTTGACACACTCAACAGGGAAGCTCTCTGGGCTGTACTTGAGCATATTGGATGTCCACCAAAACAGGACACGTTCTCTCCAGCGGCAATGTGTCTGAGACCTTTGAGATCAGCAATGGAGTAAAGCAGGGCTGCGTACTAGCACCAGTCCTCTTCAACATCTTCTTTACCTGCATGCTGTCCCACGCAGTGAAAGACCTCGAGCAAGGAGTCTACATTCGCTACCGTCTGGATGGCTCCCCCTTTGGCCTGCGTCGACATTGCCTTCTAGACCTCATCCACGAAGGCCCCTTTGCTGACAACTGTGCTCTACTGGCGTATGCTGAATCCCATTTGCAACTGATGCTAGACCGCTTTTTAGAAGCCTCCAAACTGTTCAGATTAACAATCAGCTTTGGTAAAACTGAGGTGCTTTGCCAACCTGCACCAACAATACCAAGCTCCAACAATCATCATTGAGAACACTCAGCTTAACAATTTGGAACATTTCAAATTTCTTGGAAGCACCATCTCCTCCAACGGGTCCTTAGACAAAGAAATCAATGCATGGATCAGAAAAGCGAGCCAAGCTTTAGGAAGACTCCTAAACAAAGTGCTCAACCAACACAACATCCGTTTGAGTACAAAATTGAAACTGTACAATGCAGTTGTCCTGCCCTCCCTCCTCTATGGCTGTGAGACTTGGACACTGTACCGTAAGCACATCAAGAAATTGGAGAAATTTCACATGTGTGCTCTACGTTCCATCGTTGGAATCCGCTGGCAGGACTGCTTTACCAATCTTGAGGTCCTGGACCAAGCTCAATCACCAAGCATAGAGTCCATGCTCATAAGGGCCCAAATGCGACGGGGTAGGACATGTCATCTGCATGGAAGAAGGCACTTGCCAAGGCACTTGTTGTACAGAGGACTTCAGAAAGTTATGAGAAACCAAGGTCATCCAAAAAAGCACTACAAGAACATCATTACTGAAGAAACTTAACGACAACTTCTCGATCTGCTCCAAACACCATGACAGCCTGAACTGAACTCAGACACACGCAGACACAGTCGCTCTGTCTCTTGCTTATTTAACAAAGCACTTAACATGTGCACACACACACACACACACACACACACACACACACACACACACACACACACACACACACACACACACACACACACACACACACACACACACAAGTTGATGAATCCTGCACTACTCTTATAACACCAGCCATAGACCGCTATCAGTAAAGACATGAATCAGGATCTCTGCCTGTATTCATATCTAATCCCTTCTATTAATAAAGTCAGTGATATGTGTGTGTGATTCCTGTTTGGTTTTGTGTGCAGGTGAATCCAGATGTCTGGGCTACACTTCTGGCTCTGATTTGGTTGCATGGGTTTAAGAATGATGCACAGGTTGAGTGGAAAATTTTGGCCATGAAAGCTGTGGCATGGATCCAGACTCAAAAAGGTAAATTACATTTCAATAATCGTTTACTTAATTGTGAAATGAAACAAAGAATATCTGAATTTGCACTGCTCAAAAAATTCAACATACTACAATGTGCCAATGAAACTTGCATTAAACGGACATTTTTATTTTGTGTCTGCTGTCATGATGATGATGATGATGATGGTGCTGTCTGTGTGTTTCAGTGGTCGACCTGTCGGAGTGTGTACGGGTCGGAAACGCTCTTCTGGGCTGCCAGGTTAAACAAGATGCTCTTGGGCTTTAAAGATTTTTACCCTCCATCAGCATCTATGTTAAAGACTTGGCATATTTTTTCTTGATCTTAAGAGTTTAACTTTTATAAACTTGCTTTTACACTAATGCTACCATGAGATCCTATTATAACCTTTTTTGTGATTATAATCTTGATTATTCTGTATTTGAATGATTATATGATATTGCATAATGAAGAAACTGTAAAATGAGCAAATAAGAATTAAATTAAAATTCAACAGCAACATTATATTTGTTTGTCAGTTTTTCCGTAGAGTTCAGCTTTTATATAAATAGGAATTTGATGTTGTGAAGGGGCAGTGGTGGCCTGGTGGTACAGTGCTGGATTACTGAGACCCAAGGTCAGTGCTTCAAGCCCCATTATCACCAGGTTGTCACTGTTGTGTGTACCACCGTGTGCAGCTAACTGGATTACCACCAGCCAGCCATAACTCTCACGGTCTATGGTGCTAATATATTTCCCTTTAAAGATGATTCAGTACTGATGTTAAAATACTGAGTATACTTTCACAGGTGTTGGACAGAACAAGGTTTAAAATGTGATGCTAGAAGAATATTGAATACTTATAATGGATTTTTAGATTTCAAAGATGAGAGATGGCAGTATTAGAGATGTAGAGTAGCTGAAGACTAGTTTGAAATTCAACTTAGTCATGTTTACAGGAAATAAACAGGATACAAGAAAGACAATAAGCATGATGCTGATAATTCAGCTTGCTCAGATAATGGATTGATAGATATACAAGCTGTAGAAATGACCTCAGCAAGGTTTACTTAAGGGCTGCGTTAGGCAGTGCATTTAAGACTAAATAAACAGATTTAGACATGAGTGCCACGAGCAGATGTTGGTCAAGGCAGTATCTTGTAGGGGTCAGCATGGAGCATCATCTTCTTCCGCCTCTTCTGGGGTCAGGTCATGAAGGCAGCAACCTGAGCAAAGAGGTTCAGACATCCATCTTCCCAGTCGCTTCCGGGGGGACACTGAAGCGTTCCTAGACAAGCCCAGAGACATAGTCCCTCCAGTGTGTTCTAGGTTGACCCCGGGGTTTCTTCCCGGATAGACATGCCTGAAACACTACACTAGGCAGACGTATTCGGGAGACATTCTGACCAGATACCAGAACCACCTCAACTGACCCCCCTTAATGTGGAGGAGCAGCAGTTCTATTCTGATCTCACCCCAGATGACAGAGCTTCCCACCTTATCGCTAAGGGAGAGCCCCGCCACCCGGCGAAGGAAGCTCATTTTAGCCACTTGTATCCATGATCTTTTCACCAAGATGGACTGGTACAGGCTCTGTTTAACAGCAGAGGCTGCAGCGATCTGTCTGTTGATCTCCCACTCCATCCTTCCCTCCCTCATGAACAAGACCCCAAGATACTTAAACTCCTAAACTTAAGGCAGGACCTCATTCCCGACCCAGAGGGTGCATTCCATGTTTGTCAGCCTGAGATACATGGCCTCGGAATTGGAGGTGCTGATTTTCATCCCAGCCACTTCACTCTCAACTGCAAATTGTTCCAATGAGAGCTGGAGGTCCCGGCTTGATGAAGCCAAAAGGACAACATCATTGGCAAAAAAACAGAGAAGAGATCCAATGGCCACCAAACCAGAACCCCTCAAGCCCTCGGCTGTATGGACTCCAGCCCTCACCGGAAACGAATTTGACCTGTTGTTATCAATATGGACCAAACTCTGGTTCGAGGGACATGGTGGAAAGCCTTCTCCAAATCCACAACACACATGTGGACAGATCCTGTGGAGCACAGAGAGTTGGTCACGAGTGCTACAGCCAAGACGAAAACCACAGTGTTCCTCCTGAATCTGAGGTTCGACTATCAGTCGGATCTGCCTCTCCAGTACCCCTGCTTAGACTTTCCTAGGTAGACTGAGGAGTGTGATTCCCCGACAATTGAAACACACCCCTTTTCAAAAAGGGGGACAACCACCCGGTTTGTCAATCCAGAGGTACAGCACCGGATGACCACGCGATGTAGCAGAGACATGTCAACCAAGACAGTCCTGCAGCATCCAGGCTCCACCTGTGGGAGGGGCAAGAGGGGTCAGGTGTAATTGGGTGGCAGCTGTAGGAATGGGTTCTACTGAACTGATCCTCGAATAATGACTCTGACTCTTGGGACATGGAATGTCACCTCTCAGGCGGGGAAGGAGCCTGAGCTGGTGAGTGAGGTGGAGAGATACCGACATATAGTTGGGCTCACCTCAACGCTTATCTTGGGCTCTGGAACTACCCATCTCAAGAGAGGCTGGACCTTATTCCATTCTAGAGTTTCTCATAGGGAAAGGCAGTGAACCGTTGTAGGCATTCTTGTTCCCCCCCCCCCCCCCTACCACCACCACCATCACCACCGTCTCAGTGCCCAAATGTAGGGGTTTGATCCTGTCGATGAAAGGGTAACCTCCCTCCACTTTCAGGTTGGGGGGACAGGTCCTGATTGGTATTTGTGCTTATGCACCAAATGACAGTTACCCATCCTTCTTGGAGTCTTTAGGAATTGTGTTGGAGAACCCTCTCTGGGAGACATACTCGTTGTCTTGGGAGACTTCAATGCCCATGTGGTCATATGGTCGGCCATGTGGTCGATAGTGTGACCTGGAAGGGTGTGATCGGTAGGTATGGCCTCTCCAGTCTGAACCCACATGGTGTTTTGTCATCACACTTTGTCGATCACGAACACAATGTTTGAACATAAGGGTGTCCATAAGTGCACTTGGCACCAGGACAACCTTGGTCACATTTTGATGATGGACTTTGTAGTTGTGTCACTGGACTTGCGGCTGCATGTGCTGGACACTCGGGTGAAGAGGGGAGCTGAGCTGTCAACCAATCACCACCTAGTGGTGAGCTGGCTTCGATGACGGGGGAGGCTGCCCTCCAGACCTGGCAGGCCCGAGCGTGTAATTAGTGTCTGCTGGGAATATTTGGAAGTGTCTCCTGTACGAGAGGCCTTTAACTCCCACGTCTGACAGAGCTACAACCATGTCCCAGAGGAGGCAAGTGATATGGAATCCAAATGGGCCATGTCTCATGCCTCCATTGCTGAGGTGGCAGCCAGCCCATAGCTGTGGCCAGAAGGTCATCGGTGTGTGTTGTGGCGGTAAATCCCGAACCTGGTGGTGAACACCTGTGGTGAGGGGAGCCATCCAGGTCTTCCACAAAGCAAACACTGCATCTGTGGTGCTCTTTCTTGGCAGGAAACCATGTTGACCTATGCCCTTAGTCGAGCTTCCACTATTCTTTCCCATAACTTCATCGTATGGCTCATCAACTTTATCACTCCTTAGTTGCCACAACTGTACATGTCTCCCTTGTTCATAAAAATGGGCACCAGCACACTTCTCCATTCCTCTGGCATCCTCTCACTCTCTAAGACCTTGTTGAATGTTCTTGTCAGAAAATCTACTGCTACCTCTCCAAGACACTTCCATACTTCCACAGGTATGTCATGATGAACAACTATCTTTCCAGTCTTCATCCTCTTCAATGCCCTCCTCACTTCACCCTTACTAATCTTTCCTACTTCCTGGTCCTCAATGGTCACCTCTTCTACTCTTTATTCTGTCTCATTTTCCTCATTCATCATTTCTTCAAAGTACTTTTTCCATATTCCCAGGACACTTCTGTCATCAGTAAATACATTTCCCTCTCTGTCCTTAATCACTCAATCAACTTGCTGCACATCATCCCCATCTCTATTTCTCTGCTGTACCAACCTGTATAAATCATTTCTCCCTCCTTACCATCCAACCTAGCATACAAGTCATCATACGCCCTCAGTTTGACGTTTGACACCACTACCTTCACCGTACGCTGCATTTCCCTGTACTGTTTACTCTCTTCAGTCCTCTCAATGTCCCACTTCTTCTTAGATAACTTTCCTTTATACTCATTCCTGCACTTCCTCATTCCCCCACCAAGTCTCTTTTGTACTTTCCTTTTGTACTTTCCTTCCAGAAGACACACCAAGTACTCTCCTACCTGTCTTCATGATCACATTTGCAGTGGTTGTCCAGTCATCTGGAAGCACTTCCTGACCACCCAAGCCATTGTCAACTCCTCCTTGAAGACAACACGACCCTCTTCCTTTTTCAGCTTCCACCACTTTGTCTTCTGCTCTGCCTTTGCCTTCTTCACCTTCCTCTCCATCAGCGTCATCCTGCACACCACCATCCTATGCTGTTTGGCAACACTCTCACCTACTTCTACTTTGCAGTCACTGACTTCCTTCAAATTACATCGTCTACACAAGATGTAGTCTACCTGTGTGCTCCGATAATCCTTTTATAAGATTATAATGCCTTTCCTCTTCTCTCTCTGCCCACGGACACACCTCCTATAGTATATATATATATATATATATATATATATATATATATATATATATATATATATATATATATATATATATACACACTAGTCTTTCTCAAAAAATTAGCATATTGTGATAAAGTTCATTATTTTCTATAATGTCTGTCTGTCTTACTTTCGGCTTTTTCCCTTTTACTCGGGAGTCGCCACAGCGAATCATTTGATTCGCACGTTTCATTTGGCTTTCGAGGTTTTACATCGGATGCCCTTCCTGTCCCAACCCTTTTAGCAAGGGACAGAAACACGCTGACGACTTTGCAGCCTACTCTTTACGAAAGTCAGCAATGGTCCTTCTACTGATAAAAATTAAACTTTCATATATTTTAGATTAATTGCACACCAACTGAAATATTTTGGGTCTTTTATTGTTATAATACTGATGATTTTGGCATACAGCTCATGAAAACCCAAAATTCCAATCTCAAAAAATTAGCATATCATGAAAAGCTCCTCTAAACGAGCTATTAACCTAATAATATGAATTAACGAATTAACTCTAAACACTTGCAAAAGATTCCTGAGGCTTTTAAAAACTCCCAGCCTGGTTCATTACTCAAAACCGCAATCATGGGTAAGACTGCCGACCTGACTGCTGTCCAGAAGGCCATCATTGACACCCTCAAGCAAGAGGGTAAGACACAGAAAGAAATCTCTGAGTGAATAGGCTATTCGACGTCTGTGGGAAGGAAAAAGTGTGGCAGAAAACGCTGCACAACCAGACAAGGTGACCGGGAAGATTGTGGAGAGGGGCCGATTCCAGACCTTGGGGGACCTGTGGAAGCAATGGACTGGGCTACAGGTGCCGCATTACCCAGGTCAAGTCACTTATGATCCAGAAACAGCGGCAGAAGCGCCTGACCTGGGCTACAGAGAAGCAGCACTGGACTGTTGCTCAGTGGTCCAAAGTACTTTTTTCGGATGAAAGCAAATTTAGCATGTTATTTCCGAAATCAAGGTGCCAGAATCTGCAGGAAGACTGGTGAGAAGGAAATGGCAAAATTCCTGAAGTCCAGTGTCAAGTACCCACAGTCAGTGATGTTCTGGGGTGCCATGTCAGCTGCTGGTGTTGGTCCACTGTGTTTTATCAAGGGCAGGGTCAATGCAGCTAGCTATTAGGAGATTCTGGAGCACTTCATGCTTCCATCTGCTGAAAAGTTTTATGGAGATGAAGATTTCATTTTTCAGCACGACCTGGCACCTGCTAACAGTGCCAAAACCACTGGTAAATGGTTTACTGACCATGGTATTACTGTGCTCAATTGGCCTACCAACTCTCCTGACTTGAACCCCATAGAGAATCTGTGGGATATTGTGAAGAGAAAGTTGAGAGACACCAGACTCAACACTGGATGAGCTTAAGGCCGCTACCGAAGCATCCTGGGCCTCCATAACACCTCAGCAGTGCCGCAGGCTGATTGCCTCCATGCCACGCCGCATTAAAGCAGTCATTTCTGCAAAAGGATTCCCAACCAAGTATTGAGTGCATAACTGAACATAATTATTTTAAGGTTGACTTTTTTGTATTCAAAACACTTTTTTTTTTATTGGTTGGATGGAATATGCTAATTTATTGAGATAGGAATTTTGGGTTTTCATGAGCTGGATACCAAAGTCATCAGTATTAAAACAATAAAAGACCTGAAATATTTCAGTTGATGTGCAATCAATCTAAAATATATGAAAGTCTAATGTTTATCAGTCCATTACAGAACATAATAAACTTTATCACAATCTTCTTCTTCTTCTTCTTTTACTTTCGGCTGCTCCCTTCAGGGGTCGCCACAGCAAATCATCCGCCACCACCTCACCCTGTCCTCCGCATCTTCTTTTCTGACTCCAACGACCTTCATGTCTTCCTTCACCACATCCATAAATCTCTTCTTCGGTCTTACTCGAGGCCTTCTGCCTGGTAGTTCCAACCTCAGCATCCTACTGCCAATATACTCACTATCCCTCCTCTGTACATGTCCAAACCATCTCAATCTAGCCTCTCTGACTTTGTCTCCAAAACATCTTACGTGGGCTGTCCCTCTGCTATACTCATTTCTGATCCTATCCATCCTCGTTACTCCCAGGGAGAACCTCAACATTTTCATCTCCGCTACCTCCAGCTCTGCCTCCTGCCTTTTCCTCAGCGCCACTGTTTCTAAGCCATACAACATCGCTGGCCTTACCACCATCTTGTACACTTTTCCCTTCATTCTTGCTGACACTCTCCTATCGCACATCACACGGATACTTTTCTCCCACCTTTCCAGCCTGCCTGCACACGCTTCTTCACCTCTTTTCCACACTCTCCATTGCTCTGGATTGTTGAGCCTAAGTACTTAAAATCCTCCACCTTCGTTATCTCTGCTCCCTGTAACCTCACCGTTCCTCCTGGGTCCTTCTCATTCACACACATGTATTCTGATTTTCTGAGGCTAACCTTCATTCCTCTCCTTTCCAGGGCATACCTCCACCTCTCTAGATTTTCCTGCACTTGTTCTCTGCTCTCACTACAGATCACGATGTCATCTGCAAACATCATAGTCCATGGAGATTCTTGTCTCACCTCGTCTGTCAGCCTGTCCATCACCATAGCAAACAAGAAGGGGCTCAGAGCTGACCCTTGATGCAGTCCCACCTCCACCTTGAATTAAGTCGGTCACACCGACAGCACACCTCACCACTGTCTTACATCTCTCATACATGTCCTGCACCACTCTAACATACTTCTCTGCCACTCCAGACTTCCTCATGCAATACCACAGTTCTTCTCTTGGCACCCTGCCATATGCTTTTTCCAGATCCACAAAGGCACAATGTAGCTCCCTCTGACCTTCTCTGTACTTCTCTATTAACATCCTCAAGGCAAACATTGCATCTGTGGTGCTCTTTCTTGGCATGAAACCAAACTGTTGTTCACAAATGCTGACCTCTGCCCTTAGTCTAGCTTCCACTATTCTTTCCCATAACTTCATCGTATGGCTCAACAACTTTATCCCTCTGTAGTTGCCGCAACTCTGCACGTCTCCCTTGTTCTTAAAAATGGGCACCAGCACACTTCTCCTCCACTCCTCCGGCATCTGCTCACTCTCTAGTACCTTGTTGAATGTTCTTGTCAGAAAATCTACTGCTACCTCTCCTAGACACTTCCATACCTCCACAGGTATATCATTAGGACCAACTGCCTTTCCATTCTTCATCCTCTTCAATGCCCTTCTCACTTCACCCTTACTGAACTTTGCTACATCCTGCTCCTCAATGGTTACCTCTTCTACTCTTTTTTCTCTCATTTTCCTCATTCATCAGCTCTTCAAAGTACTCTTTCCATCTTCCCAGCACACTTCTGTCATTCGTCAGTACAGTTCCCTCTCTGTCCTTTATCAATCTAACTTGCTGCACGGCCTTCCCATCTCTATTTCTCTGCTGTGCCAACCTGTATAGATCATTTTCTCCCTCTTTACTATCCAACCTATCATACAAGTCATCATCGCCCTCTGTTTGGCCTTAGACACTGCTACTTTAAGCCTTACGCTGTGTCTCCCTGTACCTCCCTGTTTACTCTCTTCGGTCCTCTCAATGTCCCACTTCTTCTTGGCTAACCTCTTCCTTTGTACACACTCCTGCACTTCCTCATTCCACCACCAAGTCTCCTTATCTACTTTCCTTCCAGAGGACACACCAAGTACTCTCCGACCTGTCTCCCTGATCACATTTGCTGTGGTTGTCCAGTCATTTGGAAGCACTTCCTGGCCACCCAAAGCCTGTTTCAACTCCTCCTTGAAGACAACACGACACTCTTCCTTTTTCAGCTTCCACCACTTTGTCTTCTGCTCTGCCTTTGCCTTTTTCACCTTTCTCACCATCAGAGTCATCCTGCACACCACCATCCTATGCTGTTTGGCAACACTCTCACCCACGATGACTTTGCAGTCACTGACTTCCTTCAAATTACATCGCCTATGTTGTCGTCAATGTTGTTAGTGCTTATGCCCCACAGACAGGATGTGAGCGAGAAGAGAAGGAGAGATTCTGGAGTCAGTTCGATGAAGTGATACCTCCAGAGGTGAAAGAGTGGTCATTGGGGCAGACTTCAATGGACATGTTGGTGCAGGAAACAGAGGGCACGAGGAAGTGATAGGCAGGTTTGGTATCCAGGACAGGAACGCAGAAGGACAGATGTTGGTAGATTTTGTAAAAAGGATGGAAATGGCTGTGGTGAATACGTTCTTCCAGAATAGACAGGAGCACAGGGTAACTTATAAACGTGGATGTAGGAGCACACAGATAGACTACATCTTGTGGAGGCGATGCAATTTGAAAGAAGTCAGTGACTGCAAAGTAGTAGTGGGTGAGAGTGTTGCCAAACAGCATAGGATGGTGGTGTGCAGGATGATGCTGATGGTGAGGAAGGTGAAGAAGGCAAAGTCAGATCAGAAGACAAAGTGGTGGAAGGTGAAAAAGGAAGAGTGTCGTGTTGTCTTCAAGGAGGAGTTGACAATGGCTTTGGGTGGTAAGGAAGTGCTTCCAGATGCCTGGACAAGTATAGCAAATGTGATCATGGAGACAGGTAGGAGAGTACTTGGTGTGTCCTCTGGTGGGACAGTAGATAAGGCGACTTGGTGGTGGAATGAGGAAGTACAGGAGTGTGTACAAAGGAAGAGGTTAGCTTAGAAGAAGTGGGACAGAATAGAGTAAACAGGAGTACAGGGAGACAGCGTAAGGTGAAGGTAGCAGTGTCAAAGGCCAAACAGAGCGTGTATGATGACTTGTATGCTCGGTAGGAAAGTAAAGAGGGAGAAAATGATTTATACAGGTTGGCACAGCAGAGAAATAGAGATGGGGAAGACATGCAGCAAGTGAGGATGTTAATAGAGTGGTACAGAGGCCAGAAGGAGCTGCATTGTGCTTTTTTGGATCTGAAGAAAGCATATGACAGGGTGCCGAGAGAGGAACTGTGGTATTGCATGAAGAAGTCTGGAGTGGCAGAAAAGTATGTTCGAGATGTAAGACAGTGGTGAGGTGTGCTGTTGGTGTGACAGAAGACTTCAAGGTGGAGGTAGGACTGCATCAAGGGTCAGCTTTGAGCCCCTTCTTGTTTGCTATGGTGATGGACAGGCTGACAGACGAGGTGAGACAAGATTCCCCACGGACTATGATGTTTGCAGATGACATTGTGATCTGCAGTGAGAGCAGAGAACAAGTGCAGGAAAATATAGAGAGGTGGAGGTATGCCCTGGAAAGGAGGGGAATGAAGGTTAGCCTCAGTAAGACAGAATACATGTGTATGAATGACAAGGACCCAACAGGAATGGTGAGGTTACAGGGAGCAGAGATAAGGAAGGTGGAGGATTTTAACTACTTATGCTCAACAATCCAGAGCAATGGAGAGTGTGGAAAAGAGGTGAAGAAGCGTGTGCAGGCTGGTTGGCATGGTTGGAGAAAACTGTCCGGTGTGATGTGTGATCAGAAGGTATCGCCAAGAATGAATGGAGAAGTGTACAAGACGGTGTTGAGGCCAGCGATGTTGTATGGTTTAGAAACAGTGGCCCTGGGGAAAAGACAGGAGGCAGAGCTGGAGGTAGCAGAGATGAAAATGTTGAGGTTCTCTTTGGGAGTAATGAGGATGGATAGGATCAGGAATGAGCACATCAGAGGGACAGCACATGTTCAATGTTTTGGAGACAAAGTCAGAGAGGCTAGATTGAGATGGTTTGGACATATACAGAGGAGGGATAGTGAGTATATTGAGAGTAGGATGCTGAGGTTGGAACTACCAGGCAGAAGGCCTAGAGGAAGACCAAAGGGATGATTCATGGATGTGGTGAAGGAGGACATGAAGGCAATTGGTGTAAGAAAAGAAGATGCAGAGGATAGGGTGAGATGGAGGAAGACGATTCGCTGTGGTGACCCCTGAAGGGAACAGCCAAAAGGAAAAGAATAAGATATATATTTATATAGAGTCTGGAACAGTGAGGGCACCGAAAGTCCGTAGTTTGGATCACTGCTGCTGATGCTCTGTGGTGTTGTTCTCTGACAGCAGTGAGCTTCTGGCAATGAACATATATATATATATATATATATATATATATATATATATATATCTTCTTTTCCTTTCGGCTGTTATATATATATATATATATATATATATATATATATATATATATAGAGAGAGAGAGAGAGAGAGAGAGAGAGAGAGAGAGCCGAAAGGAAGACAGACAGAGAGAGAGAGAGAGAGAGAGTTTTCTGAGTAGATCCTTCCGTAAGAGAGTGCTCAATACTTTTTGGTAGAGCAAATAACAATAAAAATAAAAGGACAGGACAAAGACTTTCTTTTGAAACTCCATTTATCACGACAGATCTGTTTCGAGGGGTGGTGAAACCATCCTCTCTCTTCAGGTGATTATAGAAGAATGATTACAAAGTTGATTTATTGGTCTGTGTCATATATATATATATATATATATCTATGTATGACACAGACCAACTGATCTGCAAGCAACTTAATCTCTCTCAGAACCAGCGAGAGAAAAGAACTAGACAACGAACAGAAATCCCAACAGTCTTGGGGACTCGTGTGGAATACTCCTGATCAGGTAAAGAATTGTTTTTATGTTGGAACTATGCAAGGAAAAGATAGAGAGCTGGCTGACATGATGCAGAGGAGGAAGGTAGACATACTGTGTGTTCAGGAGACCAAGTGGAAAGGTAGCAAGGCTAGAAGCTTAGGAGCAGGGTTTAAGCTGTTTTATCACGGTGTGGATGGAAAGAGAAATGGAGTAGGAGTCATCTTGAAGGAGGGGTTTGTCAGGAATGTTCTAGAAGTGTGTCAGACAGAGTGATGAGTCTCAAGTTAGAAATTGAAGGCATGATGGTCAATGTTAGCAGAGATGAAAATGTTGAGGTTCTCTTTGGGAGTAACGAGGATGGATAGGATCAGAAATGAGTACATCAGAGGGACAGCACATGTTCGATGTTTTGGAGACAAAGTCAGAGAGGCTAGATTGAGATAGTTTGGACATGTACAGAGGAGGGATAGTGAGTATATTGGTAGTAGGATGCTGAGGTTGGAACTACCAGGCAGAAGGCCCAGAGGAAGACCAGAGAGATTTATGGATGTGGTGAAGACGGACATGAAGGTTGTTGGAGTAAGAGTAGAAGATGCAGAGGATAGGGAGAGATGGAGGCAGATCATTTGCTGTGGTGACCCCTGAAGGGAACAGCCGAAAGGAAACGAAGAAGAGGTTAGGATTTGTTTTTATTCTTTCCTTCCAGGTTGGCAGTATGAACAAACCCGTTAAATGTAGTATTATCCTCGTGAAGGTTGTCACGGGAAGAAATTTAGTGTTCTCCTCGTGTGTGTATCCAGGAGAAATTAACTTGTTACCCTTGTGTGTGTTTCCACGTGAAGAGCGCGTGCTTTATAAATAATTTGTGTATTCCTTGGGATAGTTAATCTGTGTCACCATGGGAAATATTTGTGGGTCACCAAAACTACCCAAACATGATCCAGAGGAAACCCCAAGGGATTGTAATCTGATGTTTTTCACAACACCTTGATTCGATAATTTGGTGGGTTGGACTGAATCCCAACCACAATTTCTGTCATACCCACATGGAGGAACTTTTAAACCTGAATACCTTGCGTCTGCATACAGACTAATTTTTGAAGGTAATGGATACCATAATTGGAATTATGAATATATGTCAGAGTCCTATTTGACGTGGATTGAAATGAAACCCGTTTGGGATGAATACCAAAACATGAAAGAAACTCGATTTATGTGGAGGATGGTTCGCACACCAAAACCTCATACTAAACCTAAACCACCTAAGATTGCTGCTGTACCACATCTGTATCTGAACCGGTGAATAATTCTTTATACCTGACCATAGAAATTTCATGTTCTTCTTCGGTGACTGGGACTGTACCACCGCCACGCCCACTTGGCATCAAACCTAAAACTAGACAGAAACAATCCGTTCGTCCTCATGAACTGCCATTATTACAGTCTGACTCTGATGGAGAAATAGATGATCAAGATCCTGATGATGTAGATCTTAATGTAGATTCAAAACCTCTGCTGCCGTTTGAAAACACCGCTCGTGTTTTGTCCGTTGACTTTAAAGGTTTGAATGTCCATCCCCCTTCACCATCTAAGTTAAAATATATCATTAAAATGTTATCTTCACCTAATAAACACATTCCTTTGTATATATGTCTTTGTGTTCTTTTAATCTTTTCGGCTCCCAGTGAAGCTAACTGGGTTATCAAAGGCGGGCCATGTCTATGGTGAAAGGCATGTAAAAGAACCATTGCTGACTTTCGTAAAGAGTAGGCTGCAAAGCCGTCAGCGTGTTTCTATGACCTGGAGAGGGATGGGCGCCACCTGGCCAAATCAGCCCAAGTCTCACCATGAAGGTGCCCCAACGACATCCCCGGAGGTTAAGGGATAAGTGAAGAAGAAGAAGAATATTTTAGGTAGAGACTTAATGTGTGCCTTGTCACTATCAGTTGGCTTTAATGGTTCCGCTGTAACTATATGCACGCCTGATGATGTACCCCCGGATATGTCACATTTATCTGGCTCTTTTGTCCCGTACAATTTTGCTGCGGTCTCTCTTTCGGAGGGTTCTCTGTTGCTCAACGCTCTCTGTCTTGGACTCCCTCCTGTCACATCTCTGGGCTGGACATAAAGATGAGGTCGGGTTGGTTCACTTTGTCCCTTATGAGGCTACAATCAAACACCCTAATCCTGTTTTTATAAATTAATACCCTCTCTTAAAAGATAAGTCTGTGGCAATTGATTCATTGCTCGAGGCTTTCCTTCGGCAGGGAGTGGTAATACCATGTTCTAGCTCTTACAACACCCCAGTTAATCCTGTACTGAAGCCTGACGGTACCTGACATTTTACATAAGATTTGCATCGAATTAACATGGCACCTGTGGTACCTGATGTTCCTTTTATTATGATGTCAATACCATGTAATCATTCTCATTTTTCTGTGATTGATCTTTGTTCTGCCTTCTTCAGTGTTCCTGTCGAGGAGCAGACACAGTCACTCTTCGCCTTCACGTACAGGGGTAAACAATACATGTGACTAGATTGCCACAAGGCTTTATTGATTCACCTGCTGTGTTTTCAGCTGTTATTAGGGATGCGCTGTGTGACCCTCTTGCGTCCTCCAGTACGCAGATTATCTTCTGGTATGTGATGAAAGCCAGGCGGCATGCTCAAACGCCTCCCTGGTCCTCCTCAAGTACCTGGCTGAATGTGGCTTCAAGGTATCAAGATACCTTGTTTTCACAGTTTTGAAAGGACAAAGTGAAATACCTGGACTTTGAACTCTCGCTGGGCACTAACACTCTCCCCAAGGACAGAATCCAGATTATACTGGACACAAAAGCATCCCGCCATGAAGCACACATTGATGGCATTTCTAGGACTCATTAACTACTGCCGCCAATGGATTCCTGAACTGCTCTCTTTATGATAAAATACAGACCCTCCACAGCAGCCGTTAACATGGACTCCTGACATGCTGACTGCTTATCATGCCCTGCGCCGTGCACTGTGTTCTGCGACAGCCATGGGTCTTCTTGACTACACGAAAACCTTCCAGTAGCGTGGCTACTGCTGTGTTGGCTCAGGAGCATGGGGGAGGTATGCGGCCCTCCGCTTTCCTTTCCAAAACTTTAGATACTGTCGCTCATGGTTTGCCTGCTTGTCTACGTGCAGTTGCTGCCTGTGCTGTGATGGTTCAAGATGCTGAAAAACTCGTCTTTTCCTATACTCTCGTCTTCCATTCTTCACATCAGGTAACTCAGGTCCTGCAAAGTTTATAAACACAACATATGACTGCATAGCATAGTTCTGGTTATGAGACCATTCTTCTAGCCACATAAAATCTCTCTATTCATTCTATTTCCTGTTTTGATACTCTTGGTCACGCTCTAGTGCATCTCATTAGTTCTCAGGACGACACTATTTATGATAACACACACTATTGTATCTCAGAAATATTTCACTCAACTAGTATCCGACCTGATCTCTACGCAAGCCCCCTGGGATTTGGGGATGAGCTGTTTGTTGACAGCTCGTGCTCTAAACCCCAGGACGGTGTGTTCCTCTGTTGCTACTCGGTGTGCTCTTTACCGAGCACCATTGTTGAGTCACATGCCCTTCCGTTTTCCTCGTACTCTCGCTGTAGTTAAAACCAAGGCACATTCCTCGAGGGACGATTATGATTCTCAGAGTAACTCTTTGGCCGACCAAATCGCCAAACAGGCTGCCTCTACATGCATTCTTCCCCCTTTTCTGTCTAACTCTACTTTTGAACATTGCACACCTTTTTTGCATGTCTAGTGTTCTTATTCCTGGTCAAGACCTACACTCTATTCAAGCATCTGCTACACCATCAGATACAGTCGGCCCCATACTTACGAAACCCCCTGGGTACGAAAATTCCGGGTTACGAAAAACATTTTCCTAAGTTTTTGTCCCTGGGATACGAAAACAACCTCCTCTTCCGAAAATTATATATAGATAGATAATTTGTTGCTAAAATCATTTGTTTATATAGTGTTCCGCTAATTAAATACAACACATATATGAATTCAGTTTTATAGAAGCCGAAGTCAGAAGCTTAATAAAAATCAGGTGATGTCACAGATGTTGCTACAACCACAGAGGTCATAAATACGAGTGCGACATGGCAAGTTAGCGTTGGAAAAAATAGTTTATAAGTCAAAGCAGACAAACTCCAGACCAAACAGCAATAATGCGCTAGTGCAGACTGCAATCATCCTTGGAAAAGCAAAAAAAAAAAAAAAAACACACCATAGTGTGTCGACAAAATGTCAGAGGAAGAGAGAAAACAAATAGGTGAGTAAATAACCGCATGGTACTAAACGCACATTAAAAACAAATCAAAATTTGAACAGTCCTGTCATTTTCCCCACATTCACTTCAGTTTAGTTTTAAATTATCCAAACTGAACCAGTTTTCATGACACACCTACTGAGTAAAATAGGTAATTTAGCTTCTTCTTAGAAATTAATAAACTTGAAAAAATGTCAGTAAAAACATCTAGAAATTGTTTTAGTTATTCTTACATTTAGTGAATTATATTATAATTTGGAAAAAGCTAGAAAAATCTGAACATATCAAAATATGCTCACTAAATAAAATATCAGTTTTTGTCATGTAATAATATGTGGAATAATTACTCCTTTAATAATATTGTTTTATTTATGCTTGTGATTAAAATATGATTTTGTTGCTATTTGTGTCCACTAGAGAACAAAAAAAACATTGATGATCTACAGAAGGACAGAGACAAAATCCTTCAACACGAACAGGAAAATCAACTCCAACATGAGAACTTGAAGGAGGAGCTCAATGTTAGGCCATGTCCCTTTTATTGGTCAATTATGTTTATCTGCATGCAGACATAATTTTATGCTGTATACTTCTTATAATTATTATACTTTCAGTACACAGATTAATGCGAGGATTTTATCTGTACATGTGGACAGGAATGGTGAAAAATGACTTTTGGTAGTGTTTCACCTACATTCATGGAATTTGAAGAAAAACTGAAAAAAAAAAACAAAAAAAACATTAAATTGAACTGAATGGGAAAGTGTTGGGGGAAAAAACCCCAAAACAAAGCATTCATTGTGATGTCACAGAATTAATTCCTCTCTGTGACAATTCCTTCATCTATTCATTTTCTGAACTGCTTAATCCTAACTAATGTCACGGGGAGGCTGGCACCCCATCTCAGCTGACTCTGGGTGAGGGCTCATACACTACTACTCAGACCTGAGCAGAATCAAAATCAAACTCAGGTCAGCGGTTACTCATTCATGGAGCAAATGTTGAAATCCGACGTTATCAGCCCGGTAAACGGACAATCGAACTCAAAGAACATGTGTTGAAAATGAAAAGTAATTAGGGTCGTTGAGAGGCTGAAGCCCATCTCACCCGACTGGGTGAGAGAAGAGTATACCCTGGATAGATGATCGCCAGGCCATCAGAGGACAGATGCCAATTGAGTGGGCTACCCTTTTTGAATGACAGCAATGGTTCTTTGACATGCCTCTCCCCACAGACAGTGAGACGCAGCTGGCCTTTGATAACCCAGTTAGCTGTTTTTAATTAATTGTTCCGATAAATAGACGATCAATATTGTAAACAATACACCATCTTCACCACATAAAATCAATTTGTATTTTTTAAATATATACTTATTTTACAGACATATTTAATAAATAAAATCTTGACTTGGTGAAAGTGGACAACTGCCTGCAAGTGTGAACATTAAAAATATTCAATTTTAAACATTTTGTTCCATCTCTGTGATTTAGGAGCTGAAAAATGAGCAAGAGGATTACAAGGTCCCCCAAATCAAATATGTTGAGATGAAGGAGATGCTGACACAAAAAAATGAACTGCTGAAGGTAAGTAAGTAAGTGTGTGTGTGTGTGTGTGTGTGTGTGTGTGTGTGTGTGTGTGTGTGTGTGTGTGTGTGTGTGTGTGTGTGTGTGTGTGTGTGTGTGTGTGTGTGTGTCAAGGTAATCAAAGCTCATGTGCCTTGCTTCTTGCACTTTCAGGTCTCATTGTCTGATGCTGAGCAGAAAAAACAGAAGGCTCAGGGGTCCATCACTCAGCTTGAAATAGAGAAGTTTGACCTGATGAACCAGGTGCAGACGCTGAATGAACGACTGCAAGAGCTGGGGAAACTGCTCAATCAGAGTCATAGGATGCGCGTTGAGCTAACAAAGGTAAGCAGTTCTATATAAAATGGTTTTAAAAAGTCACTAATGTAGCACATGTACCACAATCAAACAAGAAATGTAAGCTTACAATTATCTTTATTTACTTTTGGATTACTTCCATACCCAATACGCTCGTCTGCATTCTTCCAAAAACCCTTTCTGGAAAAGGTATTTCTGTTACCACCCAAACTAATAATGTCGCAGTCTTTTGAAGGGGTAAAAATAATCTTGGATGGTTATAATCTGGAGCACAGATGATATAACTTTGTTTTTTGTGACTGATCCAGGTACATGCATTTTTTTCCATTATTCATTGCTTTCATTATACAAAATGAGTGATTAGAATTTTTTTTTTATGGCTAAATTGCTGGATCGTTTTTCCATGAATAATCAGCATTACTGCATACATTCCCAATATATTTTGAAATAAAAGTTATAGTGAAAAAGAAGTAGGCAAATTACCACAGCATTATCTTATTGCATTTATGTATTTTCTCTAATGCTAATGTTTCCTTTTACCTTCGGATGACTTTCTTAAATTAGATGTGCCCTGTGTCTGAAGTCACTTCCAACTCACTATGAGTATTATACAATAAATCTGCCATTTTGTAGTGGTGCCTGTATGCATAGTGAGAATTACTATAAACTACATAGGTGATAGGCCTGGGCATGACATTTAAACTGCCTGCTCCATGGTGAAGTACTTTTTTGTCAGTACTTTAATGTTTTACTTTACTGTTTACTTTCTACCAGAAATACAAGAAAAGAAAATAGATTGGGACAAGTCTCTAAGGAAATGTTACTTCTGTAAAAAGCCTGAATGGAAAACTAAAACTAGCTTTGATATGAACCAAACACCATCTATTTTCTATCACAGGCAGCCTGAAATTTACTGAAGCTAATACAGTCCTAAATATCTTTTTAAAAAATGTTTAGTCAGTATAGAGAAATAATAAAATTCCATAAAAATCCAATAAAAATCACCTGTGAACTGAAGTTGTGGAACACTTGTCTAAAGCATGTGAGTTGGATGAGGTTGCTCTTAACAGCCTGAACATCACCTTGCACATCACTGGACCGGAGGAAATACACCACTGTAGAATTTTAAATACTGATCTGAACAGGGGAATAAAGCATTTACTGTACCACTATTCATCCTGGTTTAAATTAGTCATCCATCAAAACAATTAACTGATTTATAATTTTATTGTACTTGAAACTTTTCTTAGAGAACTTTAGAAAGTGTCTCAGTTTGGAAGGGAATTTGTCTAGTTTATACCCCTATTTCACTGGAGTGCGGCAGACTCACTGAAGCAAAACCGTAGTCATCCTCCAACGTTCCTCAGTCATTCCATCATCTTCTGGGTGGTCAAAAGTGGCCACAGAATCTAACGGAAGGTTTGCAGAATACATGTGGAACATTTGCGGAATGGTTGCGGATAACACGGAAAACTTGCGGAACACTGAAGGAAGTCACTTCCACTATAAATATTAAATTACTCCAGTTCATTTTTTCTGTTTTCCTGTTCATGTAATAAAGTTCTAAAGTTATAATCACTGTGGTTTGGACATGTATGCCAACGTCACAGGGTCACGTGACTTATATTTACATGCCATATTGGACGGCATGATCCGGACGGCGCTCGCTCATTCAACATTGCTAAACATTTTAAAATAAGTAATAGTGATTTAACATTACCCAACTGGATGTTGTTTGTCGGTTACTAACTTCCCAGGAGTGATACTAAATAAGCAGTGAGTATGGTTATATCGTGTTAAATAAGCAGTGAGTATGGTGTGTTAAATAAGCAGTGAGTATGGTTATATTGTGTTAAATAAGTAGTGAATATGGTTATATCGTGTTAAATAAGCAGTGAGTATGGTTATATCGTGTTAAATAAGTAGTGAGTATGGTGTGTTAAATAAGCAGTGAGTATGGTTATATCGTGTTAAATAAGTAGTGAATATGGTTATATCGTGTTAAATAAGCAGTGAGTATGGTGTGTTAAATAAGCAGTGAGTATGGTTATATCGTGTTAAATAAGTAGTGAATATGGTTATATCGTGTTAAATAAGCAGTGAGTATGGTGTGTTAAATAAGCAGTGAGTATGGTTATATCGTGTTAAATAAGTAGTGAATATGGTTATATCGTGTTAAATAAGTAGTGAGTATGGTGTGTTAAATCAGCAGTGAGTATGGTTATATCGTGTTAAATAAGTAGTGAATATGGTTATACCGTGTTAAATAAGCAGTGAGTATGGTGTGTTAAATAAGCAGTGAGTATGGTTATATCGTGTTAAATAAGTAGTGAATATGGTTATACCGTGTTAAATAAGCAGTGAGTATGGTGTGTTAAATAAGTAGTGAATATGGTTATATCGTGTTAAATAAGCAGTGAGTATGGTTATATCGTGTTAAATAAGTAGTGAGTATGGTGTGTTAAATCAGCAGTGAGTATGGTTATATCGTGTTAAATAAGTAGTGAATATGGTTATATCGTGTTAAATAAGCAGTAAGTATGGTTATATCGTGTTAAATAAGTAGTGAGTATGGTTATATCATGTTAAATAAGCAGTGAGTATGGCTATATCATGTTAAATAAGCAGTGAGTATGGTGTGTTAAATAGTAGTGAGTATGGTTATATCGTGTTAAATAAGCAGTGAGTCTGGTTATATCGTGTTAAATAAGCAGTGAGTATGGTTATATCGTGTTAAATAAGCAGTGAGTATGGTGTGTTAAATAAGCAGTGAGTATGGTTATATCGTGTTAAATAAGTAGTGAATATGGTTATATCGTGTTAAATAAGCAGTGAGTATGGTGTGTTAAATAAGCAGTGAGTATGGTTATATCGTGTTAAATAAGTAGTGAATATGGTTATATCGTGTTAAATAAGCAGTGAGTATGGTTATACCGTGTTAAATAAGCAGTAAGTATGGTTATATCGTGTTAAATAAGTAGTGAGTATGGTTATATCATGTTAAATAAGCAGTGAATATGGTTATATCGTGTTAAATAAGTAGTGAGTATGGTGTGTTAAATAAGCAGTGAGTATGGTTATATCGTGTTAAATAAGTAGTGAATATGGTTATATCGTGTTAAATAAGCAGTGAGTATGGTGTGTTAAATAAGCAGTGAGTATGGTTATATCGTGTTAAATAAGTAGTGAATATGGTTATATCGTGTTAAATAAGCAGTGAGTATGGTGTGTTAAATAAGCAGTGAGTATGGTTATATCGTGTTAAATAAGTAGTAAATATGGTTATATCGTGTTAAATAAGTAGTGAGTATGGTGTGTTAAATCAGCAGTGAGTATGGTTATATTGTGTTAAATAAGTAGTGAATATGGTTATACCGTGTTAAATAAGCAGTGAGTATGGTGTGTTAAATAAGCAGTGAGTATGGTTATATCGTGTTAAATAAGTAGTGAATATGGTTATACCGTGTTAAATAAGCAGTGAGTATGGTGTGTTAAATAAGTAGTGAATATGGTTATATCGTGTTAAATAAGCAGTGAGTATGGTTATATCGTGTTAAATAAGTAGTGAGTATGGTGTGTTAAATCAGCAGTGAGTATGGTTATATCGTGATAAATAAGTAGTGAATATGGTTATATCGTGTTAAATAAGCAGTAAGTATGGTTGTATCGTGTTAAATAAGTAGTGAGTATGGTTATATCATGTTAAATAAGCAGTGAGTATGGCTATATCATGTTAAATAAGCAGTGAGTATGGTGTGTTAAATAGTAGTGAGTATGGTTATATCGTGTTAAATAAGCAGTGAGTCTGGTTATATCGTGTTAAATAAGCAGTGAGTATGGTTATATCGTGTTAAATAAGCAGTGAGTATGGTGTGTTAAATAAGCAGTGAGTATGGTTATATCGTGTTAAATAAGTAGTGAATATGGTTATATCGTGTTAAATAAGCAGTGAGTATGGTGTGTTAAATAAGCAGTGAGTATGGTTATATCGTGTTAAATAAGTAGTGAATATGGTTATATCGTGTTAAATAAGTAGTGAGTATGGTGTGTTAAATCAGCAGTGAGTATGGTTATATCGTGTTAAATAAGTAGTGAATATGGTTATACCGTGTTAAATAAGCAGTGAGTATGGTGTATTAAATAAGCAGTGAGTATGGTTATATTGTGTTAAATAAGTAGTGAATATGGTTATATCGTGTTAAATAAGCAGTGAGTATGGTTATATCGTGTTAAATAAGTAGTGAGTATGGTGTGTTAAATCAGCAGTGAGTATGGTTATATCGTGTTAAATAAGTAGTGAATATGGTTATATCGTGTTAAATAAGCAGTGAGTATGGTTATACCGTGTTAAATAAGCAGTAAGTATGGTTATATCGTGTTAAATAAGTAGTGAGTATGGTTATATCATGTTAAATAAGCAGTGAGTATGGCTATATCATGTTAAATAAGCAGTGAGTATGGTGTGTTAAATAGTAGTGAGTATGGTTATATCGTGTTAAATAAGCAGTGAGTCTGGTTATATCGTGTTAAATAAGCAGTGAGTATGGTTATATCGTGTTAAATAAGCAGTGAGTATGGTGTGTTAAATAAGCAGTGAGTATGGTGTGTTAAATAAGCAGTGAGTATGCTGTGTTAAGTAAGCAGTGAGTATGGTTATATCGTGTTAAATAAGCAGTGAGTATGGTTATATCGTGTTAAATAAGCAGTGAGTATGGTTATATCATGTTAAATAAGCAGTGAGTATGGTGTGTTAAATAAGCAGTGAGTATGGTTATATCGTGTTAAATAAGTAGTGAGTATGGTTATATCATGTTAAATAAGCAGTGAGTATGGTGTCTTAAATAAGTGGTGAGTATGGTTATATCGTGTTAAATAAGTGGTGAGTATGGTTATATCGTGTTAAATAAGTAGTGAGTATGGTTATATCATGTTAAATAAGCAGTGAGTATGGTGTGTTAAATAAGCAGTGAGTATGGTTATATCGTGTTAAATAAGCAGTGAGTATGGTTATATCGTGTTAAATAAGCAGTGAGTATGGTGTGTTAAATAAGCAGTGAGTATGGTGTGTTAAATAAGCAGTGAGTATAGTGTGTTAAATAAGCAGTGAGTATGGTTATATCGTGTTAAATAAGCAGTGAGTATGGTTATATCGTGTTAAATAAGCAGTGAGTATGGTTATATCGTGTTAAATAAGCAGTGAGTATGGTGTGTTAAATAAGCAGTGAGTATGGTGTGTTAAATAAGCAGTGAGTATAGTGTGTTAAATAAGCAGTGAGTATGGTTATATCGTGTTAAATAAGCAGTGAGTATGGTTATATCGTGTTAAATAAGCAGTGAGTATGGTTATATCATGTTAAATAAGCAGTGAGTATGGTGTGTTAAATAAGCAGTGAGTATGGTTATATCATGTTAAATAAGCAGTGAGTATGGTGTGTTAAATAAGCAGTGAGTATGGTTATATCGTGTTAAATAAGTAGTGAGTATGGTATATTAAATAAGCAGTGAGTATGGTTATATCATGTTAAATAAGCAGTGAGTATGGTGTGTTAAATAAGCAGTGAGTATGGTTATATCGTGTTAAATAAGTAGTGAGTATGGTTATATCATGTTAAATAAGCAGTGAGTATGGTGTCTTAAATAAGTGGTGAGTATGGTTATATCGTGTTAAATAAGTGGTGAGTATGGTTATATCGTGTTAAATAAGTAGTGAGTATGGTTATATCATGTTAAATAAGCAGTGAGTATGGTGTGTTAAATAAGCAGTGAGTATGGTTATATCGTGTTAAATAAGCAGTGAGTATGGTTATATCGTGTTAAATAAGCAGTGAGTATGGTGTGTTAAATAAGCAGTGAGTATGGTGTGTTAAATAAGCAGTGAGTATAGTGTGTTAAATAAGCAGTGAGTATGGTTATATCGTGTTAAATAAGCAGTGAGTATGGTTATACCGTGTTAAATAAGCAGTGAGTATGGTTATATCATGTTAAATAAGCAGTGAGTATGGTGTGTTAAATAAGCAGTGAGTATGGTTATATCATGTTAAATAAGCAGTGAGTATGGTGTGTTAAATAAGCAGTGAGTATGGTTATATCGTGTTAAATAAGTAGTGAGTATGGTTATATCGTGTTAAATAAGTAGTGAGTATGGTATATTAAATAAGCAGTGAGTATGGTTATATCGTGTTAAATAAGCAGTGAGTATGGTTATATCGTGTTAAATAAGCAGTGAGTATGGTTATATCGTGTTAAATAAGTAGTGAGTATGGTATATTAAATAAGCAGTGAGTATGGTTATATCGTGTTAAATAAGCAGTGAGTATGGTTATATCGTGTTAAATAAGCAGTGAGTATGGTGTGTTAAATAAGCAGTGAGTATGGTTATATCGTGTTAAATAAGCAGTGAGTATGGTTATATCGTGTTAAATAAGCAGTGAGTATGGTTATATCGTGTTGCGCTGTTGGCTGTGCAAATAGACAGAGGAATAAACCTGCACTGTCATTTTATCGTTTTCCATCTGACCCGGGGAGAAAAGCCAAGTGGATCGCAGCGGTAAATATGAAAGACTGGAATCCTATATAATACAGTAGAATATGCAGCGAACACTTTGTATCAGGTAAATATACATTATTATATAGGGCTATTGTCTGTTAGCTATTTATAATTGGCTATTAACATTATATGGTGGCTATTGTCATTGAGGTCGCATCCGGTAAAAAATAAAATTGATGCTATAAAAATGAAATATATATATATATATATAAACTTTATAGGCTTATATATAAATAAAATATGTGAATTTATACAACCATTATAAGCAGTGATAATTTTAATGCATTGCATAAGCACTTGTTTGTGTAGCTTTATTTGGAAATCGAACCCGCACCTTATCTGTTATGAGGTGGTACTGTACTGTACTGAACTGTACTGTAGTCTCTCTTCCCGGTTCCGGGTTCCCATTGTTGCATATACAGCTTACAAATCCACCAACAAAATACTTGTAAGCTTCCATTGATTTGTAAGCTTTTAACTCTTTGCCAGTAAATGGAGACGGGCCGTGGACAAGATGTGTACAAAGATCCAAGTAGGCAAAAGCAGGAAGGGAAGAATGGTCGCATTCTGACACATTCCTAAACATTGACTGCGGCATTAGATATGGATCGGCAATCCCCAGCTGCTTTATTTTACTCAGATATACCCCGCCCTCTGGTCACCTGTCAGATGATTGACAACGTCTGACAATATACTAGTAATTGTGTCATTGCTTTTGCCTTCGATACTCTCGCATATTTTGCTTTCACTGCATTATCGGTTGTTGTTGAAGCCATGCTTAGTGAATCGTGTGTGTGTGTTCTGGATCACACTTGCCGTCCAAGATGGCGCATGAAGGTTTCGGGTCACGTGACTGAAAAACTTCAAAAGAATCATTCTGAAGAGTTCAGTTGTGTTTTTATTCTCTGTTTTTTGAAAAGTGATCTTTGGGTGCTGATTTGTTCTTGATACAGGGAAATTAGTTGAGAAAGTGGTCCACATTTCTCTGCCCTACACTATGGTCTGGTTTAGACCAAGTAAAATTTCTAAGTAAAATTTCTGTAATTGGTGAAGAGATTTATGAACTTGCCAGAGAGAAACTCAGCTGTTTTAGCAACAAAGATCAACCATGAATGGAGTAAGATGGAACCTTGGATGATTTTTTGGACTGCAGGGCAATCGCCACTTCTCACTCACCAGCACAAACACGACCATTCACACTCACACTCAGATGTGATTTGGAACAGCCAGTTAGCTTATTGTGCATGTCTTTGGACTGTTGGAGGAAACCGGAATTCCCTGAGGAAACCCACGCAAGCACAGGATGATATACAAACTCCACACAGAAATGTCCGAGCTGGCAATCAGACCCAGGCCTTCTTGCTGTGGGGTGGACATGCTAACTTCTCACAAAAAAGTGATGATTCTTGGCAGGTTAAGACTAGCAGGAATAAGAAAAAGATGTTTTTTGTTTTTTCTCCAAATCATAAATATTAAGAACAATGAATCCACGAAACCCATTAGCTGTTACTACCCAAGCCTGCCAAATGAACGACATCTATATATCATTGAAAAATACTGAAAAATAAATTAAAAAATAAATAATTACTCATATTTTTTACATTTTATTTTAATAAACAAATCATCTGATATACTTGAAGTGGTCTCCCACAAATGTGATCAGTAAGCAGTTTAATTCTAGTAAGCACTAAATACCGAAGGTCGTTTAGAATATTTCAACTTTGAAAATGAAAGTAAAAATGATCCGATGATGAAAATGTACCTTTTAATGTAACATGAGAGTTGGGAAGGCTTTCCACTTTCAAGCTGTCAATTTTAACATATTTTATTCCATGGCTTTGATTTAGGAGTGTGAATATGAGCGGGAGGAGCAAAAGATTCTGTACATCAAATATAATGAGATGAAAGAGATGTTGCCATGCACGGATAACTTACTAAAGGTAAACTTGGAGTGTGTGTGTGTGTGTGTGAGTGTGGGTGTGGGTGTGTGTGTGTGTATGTATATGTGTGTGTGTGTGCGTGTGTGTGCGTGTGTGTGTGTGCGCGTGCGTGTGCATTTATGAATGTAAACAGCCAGCAAACCTTGTTTCCTAAAATGCCAGGGTTCCCTGGCTGTTGCTGAGCAGTACAATGAAAAAACTCTGGAAACCCAGAACCTGATGGTGTTAAATAAGCACTGCCTGCTGGAAGAGCTGAAAACATTGACTGAAACAGCTCAGCGGGCACTTCGGCAGCATACCCGTTTAGCAGTAGCTAGACCCAGAATTCTGCATGACCAGAACACTGAGGTAGCACATGCATACACACGCATTCATACATCTCTCTTTATAGGAATTTAATACATCCAGGTCATCAGCCGACTTCATTTTTTGCACATAGCTTTGCTGACCCTTGACCTAAACAAGTGAAGTAACCTCAGATCATAAGATGGCCTGTAGAGTTGCCACTATTTATGATGCACTTATGATCTCAGAAATCGAAGGCTTTTATTTTGATTATTGTCGATCACTTAGTTATACCCAATGGGGGGGGGGGGGCACACATTAGACAATAAAGGAAATGTTTGAATAAACCAAGGTTTAATATTGTAAACATTAAACTACATCACAGAGTTTATAACATTTCATTCATTTTCTGAAACACTTAAACTTAATTAAAGTCACTTAACCATTCATACTCACACACGGAGTGATTTGGAAGAGTCAATTAACCTCCTCTGCATGTTTTTGGACTTTGGGAGGAAACCAGAGTACCTGAAGGAAACCCACACAAACATGGGGAGAACATTCAAACTCCACACAAAAATGCTGGGAATCAAATCCAGGGCCATCTTGTGAGACGGACGTGATCATCACTACGTACGTGAATAATTCAAATCTAAACATCTTTTGTTTCATGTCTGTAATTTAGATGGGTGCAAAAATGCAGGAGGCTCATGAAGTCCTGCAGGTCAGATATGATGAGATGAAGGAGATGCTGACTCAAGAACATGAGTTACTGAAGGTAGTAATCTTAGAGTGTGTGTGTTTATGCATTTGTATGTGCAGTATGTGTGTTTCTGAAGATGATCAAAGTGTATACCTCTTGTTTCTCACACGTTCAGGCTTCTTTGACTGATACTGAGCAGAAAAACCAAAAAGCTCTGGAGTCCATCACTCAGCTTCAGATACAGAAGTCTGACCTGATGCACCAGGTGAAGACACTAGATGCACAAGTGCAAGAGATGATGAAACAGCTCAATCAGAGTCACATGGCCAGTGATGAGCTAAAAAAGGTAAGTAGTTCTTTAAAAAAAAACAATGATATTGCTGCATGTTGACCTCCATTTTATGCTGTATGTACTCTAGCAAGATTTTTCCTTTTTCGTACATAAAACCTAAAATTTAAATGTTTCAATATACAGAGGTTTAATATTGTATGCAAGGTTGTGTGGATTACTTTCTTTATAAAGTATTCCAACACAATTATTAATTAGAGTCCTTGATTTCAAACTGAATGAGTTTCAGAATTACCAGTGTCAGTATACTGCTACTACTGCAAAGTACATTTCTGTCCATATGTAAATGTTTCAATGTACTGTTTACTTCAGAGTGATTTCACATCACAAATTTGTAATAAAAGATACAAGGAAACAACAAGGCTTCAAACATGGGTGAAAGTTGGAAATCTTGAAAAGTCTGAGGTAGTCAGACGGGCATGGCTTTTGGGCTTGGAAAAAATTTTAAATCACAAGTTAAAATGGCTGTCTCTCGTGCAATCTTTCACCAACATTTACAGCAATATACAATCTGCAAATTCATATACTGTATATATTGATGCAAAATAAAGATTTTTTAATTTAAATTACAAGACATATTTTGTTAAACAATCTTAACAACTCCCAACTGACCTCTTTGTCAACAAAATTTTTTTAATCTATATAGTGTGCACCATGGCATTCGAGTAAGGAGTCAGGTATCGGTTCCTATTAAATCTCACTTATAGTGGAATTTTTTCCTTCGATCATAAATATGCCTGATATAAAAAAATAATGCTGTTTGTTTTGATCCATTCTCGACTGTCAATAACCAAACTGTAAAAATTAAAACCCTACGATTTTTAATTTGAGTTTTATTTGATAGGTAATCCAATCAATAAAGACATGATAAACTACAGGAGGAGCAGTGGTGGCCTGGTGGTATAGGGTGCTGGATCGCTGATCCTAAGCTTGGGGGTTCGAGTCCCACTCCACAAGGTTGTCACTGTCCCCCCAGTGCACTAACTGGGTTATCAAAGGCCGCCATGTCTCACTGTCTATGGTGAGAGGTTTATGTAAAAATACCATTGCTGACTTTCGTAAAGAGGAGCTGCAAAGCAGTCAGCAGGTTTCTGTCCCTTGCTAAGGGTTGTGTCAGAAAGGGCATCCGACATAAAAACCTATGCCAAATCAAACGTGCGAATTATTCGCTGTCGACCCCTGATAAAGGGAAAAGCAGAAAGGAAAAGAAGAAGAAACTGCAACACTTGTGACGACTCTTAGTGAATTCTGAAAATAATATATATTCATTTATATCAACACATAAAAATAAACATCAAGAGAATTTCATCTATTATATCATAGCACTGATATCAGATATCTGAACACTTCCATGGAATATTCTAGTCAAAATATATAAAATGTTTGTGATGACAGTTATAGTCTGACAAAATATCTGTCACAGAATGGTTACAGCCGTCATTTTGTCTTGATTCTTTTGCATTGATGGGAATCACCAGCTCTTTCTTTTCTGGATTCGGGTTTTCATTCATTTTACAACCTTCTTTGCTTTCTCTAATTTCAGTAACTGAGTGTGCATGGTAGATTGCACGATTGCAAAGATCTGAGCAGACGAACACCTCTAACCCCCACCCTGAAAAATTTTAACGAATTAATACGAATTAGAAAAATAGGTGTAATTCAGTCTTGGGAAAACCGGAATTTTCAGCATATGGCGGAAAACTTGCACCCATGTTAATATTTCCTTAGACACTATCTTGCCTTCATCAGGAGCCAGGATGAAACTTAAAACTCACTTTGAGATGAATCAAACACTTCTTGTTTTCCATCCCAGGAAGTCTGAAATTCTTTGAAAAGCATATCACTAAATTTCATTTTTAAAACAGCTTTTGGAGCATGACAGAGGAAAAACTCAGAACTGGTTTAGCAACAAAAATGGGAACTTGGATGATTTGTCAGACTGAAGGGAAAGGCTCGCCTCAATGGATTGAATGCATTCAGGTTATGTTAAAGTTATTTGTCAGCTGTAAATTAATTAATTATAGAACAATGCCGAGTTTCTCCCCTCAACTTATAGCCTTGTACCATAAAATCTGCAATACGTCCCTGCATGTGGACCTGATCTTCTGCTGTAATATTTAAAAACTTAAAAATAAAATGCTATCCTTTTTGCTGTCCGATTATCAGTCAGGCCTGGCGGTAAAGGTACTAGATCACTTATCCTAAGGCTGGGGGTTCAAGCCCCACTCTCAACAGGTTGTCACTGTCCCTCCAGTGCAGCTAACTGGGTTATAAAAGGCCGGCCATTTCTCACATTGTCTATGGTGTGAGGCTGTAAAAGAACCAGTGCTGACTTTCAGGAAGAGGAGCTGCATAGCCAGCCGTCAGTGGGTTTCTGCCCTGCGATGGCCTGGCGAGAATGTCCAGGGTGAAATCTGCTCATGCCCAGAGTTGACTGGAATGGGTGCCAGCCTCCCTGCGATCCTAATTAGGATTAAACAGTTCAGAAAATGAATAAATGGGTCGTCAGTCAAATACAACTTAAAATAATAATTAGGAAGTCAATAGAATATATAAAACGAAAAATGAAGTTAGATATACAGTTCAGTTCATTTTCTGTAGCCGCTTAATCCTAACTAGGGTCATGAGGAGGCTGGCGCCCACCCCAGCCGACTCCAGGCGAGGGCAGAGAATACCCAGGACAGCTCGCCAGGCCATTGAAGGGTGGAAACACACTGACTGCTATGCAGCTCCTCTTTATGAAAGTCAGCAATGGTTCTTTTACATGAACCTCTCACCATAGACAGTGAGAGACACGTCCGGCCTTTTATAACCCAGTTCGCTGCACTGGGGGACAGTGACAACCTGTGGTGAGTGAGGCTTGAACCCCCAGCCTGAGGATAAGTGATCCAGCACCTTCACCACTCCACCACTGCAGTTAGATACATAGTAGCATAAAAATATTTACACTGCAGTGACATAAACCAATTCAAATCTAGTTAAAGTGAACCTGTACCCAAAATTTACAGCTTTCAAACAATATCCACTATACTTTATTATTAACTTTTAAACATCGCATGATGTCGGTAGGTTATGTATAAGTCCACATTTCCTTTTCTTCTGTATGACATGCCTTGCTCACGAAGGTTGAGCGCACGAACATGTTGGCTTCTTTTCACGGGGGTTGAAGGTCATTGTGACGTAACATCGTTAACAGTCGTATCACCAATTGCAGAATGTCAGTATATTTTCCTCAAGCAATTCATGTTCTTTACAACAATAGCACTCCTGGTCAGTTTTTTGACGCACGCATTTTCCACAAGAGCACCAAATATTTGCTAGTTGTTTGCTACGATTTTCCTGTGTAAGAGCTTCTGCTCCAATATCTACTCCAATATCTACTCCAATATCTACTCCAATATCTACTCCAATTTCTACTCCAATATCTACTCCAATTTCTACTTCAGTGGTTCATATAAATAACCTTCTAATCCTTCTACGAAATTGTCTTTGTCCATGGTTTAAAAAAAAACTACTATAATGTCTGTTTTTTCCAAGTTTCCATGAGCTTGTGTTGTATTTGTCAGGTTTTGCCTTACATTTACATTGCAATCTCGCAGTTCCGGTCAGGGCTTTGTCAACGATATGATGTCATTCAAATGCGCAGTTTTAAAACTCCTGTGCTCTGAAGCTTGACATTAGTCTGTCTGTCTTCCTTTCAGCTTTTTCCCTTTTACTCGGGAGTCACCGGTTTGTGAGAGAATATAATAAATGCCTTATAGGTGTTTTGTCACTAGGTATACACAATACATCAAATTAGGTATATGAGCGTTTTCACAACAGGTACCCTTTAAATAATCATTGTTGCCACAGAGTACTGTCTGAAAGTGTATTAACAATTTAGTACTGAGTTTACAATACTGTACATTTCTCGACATTTAATTCACTAGATACTGAGTATGGGTGGTGAATGAATGAGCGATGTTGTATGCAGAGCACTGAGAGTTGAAATGTGCTGCACTGCTCATGTTTGTAGTCTACCCTGTTTTGCATCCTTTTAAAATGTAAAGTGTGAGCTGCAATCTCAATTATTACAAAATTGTACCAGCTATATAATTACAGTACATATTTCACTGTACTGTAATGGAATACAATGGGTGTGTGCACAGTGGGTGTGTGCATGCATGAAGGTAAACAAAGCCAACAAACCTCATTTCCTAATGTGTCAGGGTTCCTTTGGTGTTACTCAGCAGAAATATGAAAAAAACACATGCATACACACCCATGCACACATTTCTCACTGTAGTCATTCAACACATTCAGGTCATCAGCTGACTTAATTAATTTCTTTTGGAACATGATATTGCTGGCCCTTGATCTGAACAAGTGAAGGAACCAGATCATAAGCATCCAGGGGGATGCACACTTGCCACATGATGCTCTAGATTCTAACTGAAGCCTCCTTACAAAGGCAAAACGGGCAGTGGTGGCCTAGTGGTACAGGGCGCTGGATCGCAGATCCTAAGCTTCTGGGTTCGAGTCCCACTCTCCACAAGGTTGTCACTTTCCCCCCAGGTGCAGCTAACTAGGTTATCAAAGGCCAGCCATGTCTCTCACTGTCTATGGTGAGAGGTTCATGTAAAAGAACCATTGTTGACTTTTGACAAGAGTAGGCTGCAACGTGGTCAGCGTGTTTACGCCCTGTGATGGCCTGGCGAGCTGTCCAGGGTGTACTCTGCCCTCGCCCGGAGTTGGCTAGGATGGGCGCCAGCCTCCCCGTGCTCCTAATTAGGATTAAGTGGTTACAGAAGATGAACTGGAGTGAACAAAGGCAAAACTCTATTATGGTTCCAGACATTTACTTGCTGTGTGCTGAAACTGGGGTTTTTAATCTGGCTGTGCTTGTTTTATATTGCCATATTATGAAATAGTCCTTCAACAAGAGCATCTAGACCCCTTTTCTCCATTTTGTTTTTATACATTTGTGTAAATAAAGTCTCCGACAGAGTGAGAACTGCAAAAAAAAAAAAAAATGTTACATTTAATTTTTTTTTTTTCTCCAGCCAAAAATTGTTTTAAATCTTGTTTGGGGAATAAAATATTGTATAAGTACAGAATATGTAAAATCTTCAAATATCTTACTGCACTGGAAGATAATTTAACTTGATTTAAGAGGATACAAACTATAATCAATGAAAATATTCTAAAAGCAATAATTTTATACATTATGCTCAAAAATTGATTTTTTTTTTCACAAATAAAGCTTTTTTTTTTTTTTTTTAAATACCCCTTTACAAGGATACCCCAATATATAATCCAGTTAGCATGGTTAGTCTTGTCGTTAGTTAACGTTGCCGTCTGCCGTCAAAGTGAATAGTGTGGTTACCGTTACTGGTTCGCACTAAGGGCTCATTCACCAGTTACAACATTTTCCTAAGCGTACAAAACATACGCTAGGGAGTAGGGGGTAAGATGTCTGTGTATGCTTTTTAATATAAAAAATGTCGATCAACAATAATACATGCGCTCGTGAATATATAGTGAATATATACTGAATATATATTATATATGTCTGTCTGTCTTCCTTTCGGCTTTTTCCCTTTCTTTTTTTTTTTTTTTTTTACTCGGGAGTCGCCACAGCGAATCATCTGATTTGCACGTTTGATTTGGCAGAGGTTTTTACGTCGGATGCCCTTCCTGTCACAACCCTTTTTAGCAAGGGACAGAAACACGCTGACGACTTTGCAGCCTACTCTTTTCGAAAGTCAGCAATGGTTCTTTTACATGCCTCTCACCATAGACAGTGACAGACATGGCCCGCCTTTGATAACCCAGTTAGCTGCACTGGGGGAAGATATATATATATCTTCTTCTTCTTCTTTTCTTTTCGGCTTTTCCCTTCAGGGGTCGCCACAGCGAATCATCTGCCTCCATCTCACCCTATCCTTTGCATCTTCTTCTCTTACACCAACGACCTTCATGTCCTCCTTTACCACATCCATGAATCGTCTCTTTGGTCTTCCTCTAGGCCTTTTGCCTGGTAGTTCCAGCCTCAGCATCCTATTACCAATATACTCACTATCCCTCCTCTGTACATGTCCAAACCATCTCAATCTAGCCTCTCTGACTTTGTCTCCAAAACGTCTTACATGTGCTGTCCCTCTGGCGTGCTCATTCCTAATCCTATCCATCCTCGTTACTCCCAAAGAGAACCTCAACATTTTCATCTCTGCTACCTCCAACTCTGCCTCCTGTCTTTTCCCCAGGGCCACTGTTTCTAACCCATACAGCATCGTTGGCCTCAACACCGTCTTGTACACTTTTCCTTTCATTTTTGCCGATACCTTCCTATCACACATCACACCGAACACTTTTCTCCAACTATTCCAACCTGCCTGCACACGCTTCTTCACCTCTTTTCCACACTCTCCATTGCTCTGGATTGTTGAGCCTAAGTACTTAAAATCCTCCACCTTTCTTATCTCTGCTCCCTGTAATCTCACCGTTCCTCTTTGGTCCTTGGCATTCATGCACATGTATTCTGTCTTACTGAGGCTAATCTTCATTCCCCTCCTTTCCAGGGCATACCTCCACCTCTCTAGATTTTCCTGCACTTGTTCTCTGCTCTCACTACAGATTACAATGTCATCTGCAAACATCATAGTCCATGGGGAATCTTGTCTAACCTCGTCTGTCAGCCTGTCCATCACCATAGCGAACAAGAAGGGGCTGAGAGCTGACCCTTGATGCAGTCCCACCTCCACCTTGAACTCTTCTGTCACACCGACAGCACACCTCACCACTGTCTTACATCTCTCATACATGTCCTGCACCACTCTAACATACTTCTCTGCCACTCCAGACTTCCTCATGCAATACCACAGTTCTTCTCTCGGCACCCTGTCATATGCTTTCTCCAGATCCACAAAGGCACAATGCAGCTCCGTCTGACCTTCTCTGTACTTCTCCATTAACATCCTCAAGGCAAACACTGCATCTGTGGTGCTCTTTCTGGGCATGAAACCAAACTGTTCTTCACAAATGCTGACTTCTGCCCTTAGTCTAGCTTCCACTATTCTTTCCCATAACTTCATCGTATGGCTCATCAACTTTATCCCTCTGTAGTTGCCACAACTCTGCACGTCTCCCTTATTCTTAAAAATGGGCACCAGCACACTTCTCCTCCATTCCTCTGGCATCCTCTCACTCTCTAAGACCTTGTTAAATGTTCTTGTCAGAAAATCTACTGCTACCTCTCCTAGACACTTCCATACCTCCACCGGTATGTCATCAGGACCAACTGCCTTTCCATTCTTCATCCTCTTCAATGCCCTCCTCACTTCACCCTTACTAATCTTTGCTACTTCCTGGTCCTCAACAGTCACCTCTTCTACTCTTTTTCTCTCTCATTTTCCTCATTCATCAGCTCTTCAAAGTACTCTTTCCATCTTCCCAGCACACTTCTGTCATCAGTCAATACATTTCCCTCTCTGTCCTTTATCAATCTAACTTGCTGCACGTCCTTCCCATCTCTATTTCTCTGCTGTGCCAACCTGTATAAATCATTTTCTCCCTCCTTACTTTCTAACCGAGCATACAAGTCATCAAACGCGCTCTGTTTGGCCTTTGACACTGCTACCTTTGCCTTACGCTGTGTCTCCCTGTACTCCTGTTTACTCTCTTCGGTTTTGTCAATGTCCCACTTCTTCTTAGCTAATCTCTTCCTTTGTACACAATCCTGCACGTCCTCATTCCACCACCAAGTCTCCTTATCTACTTTCCTTCCAGATGACACACCAAGTATTCTCCTACCTGTCTCCCTGATCACATTCGCTGTAGTTGTCCAGTCATCTGGAAGCACTTCCTGACCACCCAAAGCCTGTTTCAACTCCTCCTTGAAGACAACACGACACTCTTCCTTTTTCAACTTCCACCACTTTGTCTTCTGCTCTGCCTTTGCCTTCTTCACCTTCCTCACCATCAGCATCATCCTGCACACCACCATCCTATGCTGTTTGGCAACACTCTCACCCGCTACTACTTTGCAGTCACTGACTTCCTTTAAATTACATCGCCTGCACAAGATGTAGTCTACCTGTGTGCTCCTACCTCCACTTTTATAAGTCACCCTATGCTCCTCTCTCTTCTGGAAGAAAGTATTCACCACAGCCATTTCCATCCTTTTGCAAAATCTACCAACATCTGTCCTTCTGCGTTCCTGTCCTGGATACCAAACCTACCCATCACTTCCTCATCCCCTCTGTTTCCTGCACCAACATGTCCATTGAAGTCTGCCCCAATGACCACTCTTTCACCTCTGGGGGTACTCTGCATCACTTCATCTAACTCCCTCCAGAATCTCTCCTTCTCTTCTCGCTCACATCCTGTCTGTGGGGCATAAGCACTAACAACATTGACCATCACACCTTTAATTTCTAACTTGAGACTCATCACTCTGTCTGACACTCTTTTCACTTCTAGAACATTCCTGGCAAACTCCTCCTTCAAGATGACTCCGACTCCATTTCTCTTCCCATCCACACCGTGATAAAACAGCTTAAAGGAAGATATATATATATATATATATATATATATATATATATATATATATATATATATATATATATATATTTTTTTTTTTTTTTTTGTGCGTGGTGTTTGAAACTCTCAATGCGCGATTCGCCAACCACGTGCGGTGTTGCATATCTGCAATAAATATTATCTGCAAGGGAACAGCCGAAAGGAAAAGAAGATGGAACACTATTCAACCCACCATCCAAAAATAGGAGTACAGTAGGCCCTCGACATTCGCGGGGGTTCGGTTCCGAGCTCTCCCACGAATCGAAATAATCCGTGAGTTCTATACCCGGAAGTAAAACTCCATGTATCACGTCACATGTGCGAATGAGCAGCCGGAAGTAAAATACTATGTATCTATTACATGCGCTAAAATATGCTTCTTAAACACATTCTATAGACAGTCTTACTCATTAATACAGTATTATTGGAGTAAAATATGGTAATGATGAAGAAAAACTTTTCAATGTTTACTCTTATTTTTATTCATGATAAAATATAAGCATTATACAGCATATACTGTTGTAAAGTACTCATTTTAAAGCCTTTTTCAATTATTATTCCAGTGCAGTACTTAAGTTAATGTTTGTGCATGAGATTTTATTTTCTGTAGCATGTTTAACAAATGATTTATTACACTTCATGTCCTTTTACATTGAACTTGGAGTGACGTCTTTGAGTGACGTCTCCAAGATGGCGCTGCCTAGAGGGCAACGTCACGGAGTTCTTCTTTTCCTTTCGGCTTTTCCCTTCAGGGGTCGCCACAGCGAATCATCTGCCTCCATCTCACCCTATCCTCTGCATCTTCTTCTCTTACACCAACTGCCTTCATGTCCTCCTTCACCACGTCCATGAATCATCTCGTTGGTCTTCCTCTAGGCCTTCTGCCTGGTAGTTCCAGCCTCAGCATCCTACTACCAATATGCTCACTATCCCTCCTCTGTACATGTCCAAACCATCTCAATCTGGCCTCTCTGACTTTGTCTCCAAAACGTCTGACATGTGCTGTCCCTCTGATGTGCTCATTCCTGATCCTATCCATCCTCGTTACTCCCAAAGAGAACCTCAACATTTTCATCTCTGCTACTTCCAGCTTTGCCTCCTGTCTTTTCCCCAGGGCCACTGTTTCTAAACCATACAACATCGCTGGCCTCAACACCGTCTTGTACACTTTTCCTTTCATTCTTGCCTATACCTTCCTATCACACATCACACCGGACACTTTTCTCCAACCATTCCAACTTGCGTGCACACGCTTCTTCACCTCTTTTCCACACTCTCCATTGCTCTGGATTGTTGAGCCTAAGTACTTAAAATCCTCCACCTTCCTTATCTCTGCTCCCTGTAACCTCACCGTTCCTCTTGGGCCCTAGGCATCCATACACATGTATTCTGTCTTACTGAGGCTAACCTTCATTCCCCTCCTTTCCAGGACATACCTCCACCTCTCTAGATTTTCTGTGGACAGTTTCAAGTACCTGGGTGTTCACCTTAACAATAAACTGGACTGGTCCCACAACACCAACGCCCTGTAAAAGAAGGACCAGAGTCGCCTCCACCTTCTGAGGAGACTCAGGTCCTTCAGCGTATGCAGACCTCTGCTCAGGACTTTTTATGACTCTGTGGTAGCCTCTGCAATCCTCTACGCTGCCATCTGCTGGGCCCCGGGCAGCACAGAGCGGGACAGGAAGAGACTGAACAAGCTGGTCAGGAGGGTCAGCTCTGTCCTCGGCTGCCCACTGGACTCTGTGGAGGAGGTGAGTGAGAGGAGGATGGTAGCAAAGCTCACATCCATCCTGTTCAACAGCTCTCACCCACTGCACCAGACTGTAGAGGAGCTGAGCAGCTCCTTCAGTGGACGACTGAGGCATCCTCAGTGCAGGAAGGAGTGCTACCGCAGGTCGTTCATTCCCACCGCTGTCAGACTGTACAACGCCACTTTGTAACTGTCTGTGAAAATACCGGTTATGTGCAATAAAAACCCCATGCACTTTAATCAACCACATCTACCCCACTGTGAACCATATCAACCCATCTACTCTGCCCTCAGATACATTACACTTTAATATAGGCCAGTCTATAAAGTTGCTCCATTCTTTTCTTTTATTGTTTATTCATTTATACTATTGATGTATCTATTTGTTTATTTACTTATATAATATATATGTATGTGTGTATGTTTGTACTTGTATCTATTTTTGCACCCCCTACTGATAGTACCTCAAGAGCCTGTAACAGTGAATTTCTCCATTGTGAGATTAATAAAGCTGTATCTTAGCTTATCTTATCTTTTCCTGCACTTGTTCCCTGCTCTCACTGCAGATCACAATGTCATCTGCAAAGATCATAGTCCATGGGGATTCTTGTCTAACCTCGTCTGTCAGCCTGTCCATCACCATAGCAAACAAGAAGGGGGCTCAGAGCTGACCCTTGATGCAGTCCCACCTCCACCTCGAACTCTTCTGTGACACCGACAGCAAACCTCACCACTGTCTTACATCTCTCATACATGTCCTGCATCACTCTAACATACTTCTCTGCCACTTCAGACTTTCTCATGCAATACCACAGTTCCTCTCTCGGCACGTTGTCATATGCTTTCTCCAGATCCACAAAGGCACAATGCAGTTCCCTCTGACCTTCTCTGTAGTTCTCTATTAACATCCTCAAGGCAAACACTGCATCTGTGGTGCTCTTTCTTGGCATGAAACCAAACTGTTGTTCACAAATGCTGACCTCTGCCCTTAGTCTAGCTTCCACTATTCTTTCCCATAACTTCATTGTATCGCTCATTAACTTTATCCCTCTGTAGTTGACACAACTCTGCACATCTCCCTTGTTCTTAAAAATGGGCACCAGCACACTTCTCCATTCCTCTGGCATCCTCTCACTCTCTAAGACCTTGTTGAATGTTCTTGTCAGGAAATCTACTGCTACCTCCCCTAGACACTTCCATACCTCCACTGGTATGTCATCAGGACCAACTGCCTTTCCACTCTTCATCCTCTGCAATGCCTTCCTCACTTCACCCTTACTAATCTTTGCTACTTCCTGGTCCTCAACAGTCACCTCTTCTACTCTTTATTCTCTCTCATTTTCCTCATTCATCAGCTCTTCAAAGTACTCTTTCCATCTTCCCAGCACACTTCTGTCATCAGTCAATACATTTCCCTCTCTGTCCTTAATCACTCTAACTTGCTGCACATCCTTCCCATCTCTATTTCTCTGCTGTGCCAACCTGTATAAATCATTTTCTCCCTCTTTACTTTCCAACCGAGCATACAAGTCATCATACTCCCTTTGTTTGGCCATTGACACCACTACCTTCGCCTTACGTTGTAGCTCCCTGTACTCCTGTTTACTCTCTTCGGTCCTTTTAATGTCCCACTACTTTTTAGCTAACCTCTTCCTTTGTACACACTCCTGCACTTCCTCATTCCACCACCAAGTCTCCTTATCTCCTCTCTCGCCAGATGACGCACCAAGTATTCTCCTAACTGTCTCCCTGATCACATTAGCTGTAGTTGTCCAGTCATCTGGAAGCACTTCCTGACCACCCAAAGCCATTTTAAAATCCTCCTTGAAGACAACCCGACACTCTTCCTTTTTCAGCTTCCACCACTTTGTCTTCTGCTCTACCTTTGCCTTCTTCACCTTCCCCACCATCAGTGTCATCCTGCACACCACAATCCTATGCTGTTTGTATGTATGCTCTCACCCACTACTACTTTGCAGTCACTGACTTCCTTCAAATTACATCGCCTGCACAAGATGTAGTCTACCTCTGTTTTCCTACCTCCACTGTTATAAGTCACCCTATGCTCCTGTCTCTCCTGGAAGAAAGTATTTACCACAGCCATTTCCATCCTTTTTGCAAAGTCTACCAACATCTGTCCTTCTGTGTTCCTGTCCTGGATACCAAACCTGCCCATTACTTCCTCATCCCCTCTGTTTCCTGCACCAACATGTCCATTGAAGTCTGCCCCAATGACCACTCTTTCACCTCTGGGGGTATTCTGCATCACTTCATCTAACTCACTCCAGAATCTCTCCTTCTCTTCTCGCTCACATCCCGCCTGTGGGGCATAAGCACTAACAACATTGAACATCATGCCTTCAATTTCTAACTTGAGACTCATCACTCTGTCTTACACTCTTTTCACTTCTAGAACATTCCTGACAAACTCCTCCTTCAAGATGTCTCCTACTCCATTTCTCTTCCCATCCACACCAAACCCTGCTCCTAAGCTTCTAGCGTTGCTACCTTTCCACCTGGTCTCCTGAACATACAGCATGTCCACCTTCCTCCTCTGCATCATGTCAGCCAGCTCTCTACCTTTTCCGGTCATAGTTCCAACATTCAAAGTCCCTACTTTCAGTCCTAGACTCATGCCTTTCCTCTTCTCTCTCTGCCTACGGACACGCCTCCCGCCTCTCCTTCTTCGACGTCTTCGATCAACAGTAGTCCAATTTCCACCAGCACCCTGTTGGTTAACAGCACTGATGGTGGTCGTTGTTAACCCGGGCCTCGACCGATCCGGTATGAATTTCTTTGTTGTGACTCGCATGTTTTATTTGGCATTTGTTTTACGCCGGATACCCTTCCTGACGCAACCCTCTGCATTTATCTAGGCTTGGGACCGGCGTGAGGGAGAGACACTGGCTTGTGCCCCTCCCTCATGGCTGCATTCAACGTCTCAGAGTTCTCAGAGTCAAATTATTTCTTTGTTTGTTTTAATTTGTTTGTTCATGTTTTGCACTATGCTCTTCTATGATCGATTGACCCTACTACAGCTATGAGAAGCTTCAGCTTCGGACAACTAAGCATGGAACAACTTCTATCTTGAGCTTATATGCTATGGGAGCTCAATGCTAGCGGTTAGCTAGCGGTTACTGGCTAAGCCCAGGCGGAGTTCTCAGAAGCTTGGTTAGCACTTCTGGCCATAATACTTGAAAATGTTCAGTCCCTGCAAAACAAGATGGACAAGCTTCACGCTCAGATTGCAGTGCAGAGGGATCTACAGGACTGTGTTTTTGTGAAACATGGCTCGAGGAGAGTACATCCGATTAGGCGATCGCTCCAGCCGGCTACATGGCCTTCATCCCCTGCAATCCCAAGTGCTGGAGTCGTGGTTCGGCCCCTTCCCGCCTTGGCTTCTTGTCCGCTGGGGTGCAGCTCCAATTGAGCTGCCTACCATAGCATATTAGCTCTGCTAGCCGCATTCCGGCTAATAAGCCCAAGCTCAGTTGAGTGTGCTTAGTTCTACACGCCCGAAGATACTCCGATCTTACAGCTGTAGTAGAGTCGACCGGTCATAGACGAGTATAGAGCAAACCATGAACAAACAAAACAATAAATAAAATAAATTAAAACGAACAAAGAAACAATTTGACTGTGAAAACTCTGCGACGTTGCCCTCTGGGCAGCGCCATCTTGGAGACGTAACTCCAAGTTCAATGTAAAAGGACATGAAAAGTACTGTAATAAAGTTTATCCTTTTGGTATCGTTTGTTAAACATGCTACAAAACATAAAATCTCACGCATAAACATGAACTTAGGTGCTGTACTGGAATAATAATTGAAAAAGACTTTAATACAACAGTTCAGAGAAAAACGTCGTTTCTCAGGAGAAAGTCTTATTCCTTCAGAAGAGACATCCAGCATTTTCTATTGCTTAGCCAGAGAAGACGTACAGTTTGAGTGGTATCATAGGGCTTAACTGGTAATTAAAACACACATAAAAAAAGGCTCATTGACAACTTGTGCTCGAATGAGGAAAAAGAGGCGGGACATCAGCTCAACCAATCAGGACAAGGAGGACAACCACTGGCTGAATTTGAATCATGTGCCGGTTGCTCGGCAGTCAGAGAGTGCAAAAACCGTGAGTGCAAAACCGCAAATAGTCAAGGGCCTCCTGTATGACCATAGAGTGATGATCTGTTACATAAAATCTCAAAAAAAAAAAACATTTAGGCTTGCTTTTGTAATGTGACAAAATGTGGAAAAGTACAAGGGGTACGAATACTATTGCAAGTCACTGTACTTTGTTCCATGGCTGTGATTTAGGAGTTGGAAAATGAGCGGAAGACTCACAAGGTCCTGCAGATCAAATATGATGAGATTAAGGAGACACTGACTCAAAAACATGAGCTACTAAAGGTAAACTTGGTCTGTGTGTGTGTGTGTGTGTGTGTGTGTGTGTGTGTGTGTGGAGATAATAAAAAATGAAATGCCTTGTTAAATTTTCAGGTTTCATTGGTTAATGCTGGGCAGAAAAAACAGACGTCTCTGGAAACCATCTCTCTACTTGAGAAAGAGAACTTGATGCTGATGAACCAGGTGAAGATGCTGTATCCAACAGTGCAGGAGATGGGGGACCTGCTCAATCATACTCTCACAAAGTATGTTGAGCTACAGAACGTAAGCAGTTCTTTCAAAAAAAAACCCAGTACTGCTGCACACTGACTTGAGTTTTATGCAATATGTATTTATGATATGTTTTTTTTAGTGGTGCATATAAACAAAAACAAAAAAATGTATCAATATTCTGAGCTTTAATATTATTAACAATGTATTACAGTGTGGGGCCGGTGCCATAGTGGTTAGGATGCTGCACTCATGATCAGGAGATTGTGTGTTCAAATTCCAGTTAGACCCCTACTGTGCTAAGACCCCTGGGCAAGGTCTTAAACACAAGTGCCTCTGTTCACCCAGCAGTATACATGGGTACCAGTGAAAATACAGGGAGGTTAACCTGCAATGGACTAGCGTCCCATTCAGGAGGAGTTGTACTCCTAGTTGCTTCACGCTATGGAAACCGGAGATAAGCACCAGTCTAATGAGCCACTATGGCCCGGGTGTAAAAAGCCCAACAGACTACCTTACTTTAGCTTTATCATGTCTTAAAACTAAATTATAGGTATTTATCAAGGAAAAGCTTTTATACTTTTGATTGAATAATAAAGTCTGACTTGGCCTACTCATAGCCTACTGAAAATTTGAACATTAAGCCCTCAGTTCTAAACATCTTTTGTTCCATGGCTGTGATTTAGGTGTGTGAAAATGAACAGGAAGCTCACAGGATCTTGCATATCAAATATGATGAGATGGCCATGATGCTGACTCAAAAAAACGAGTTACTGAAGGTAATCTATTACTGTGTGTGCATGTGTGCGTTTGTGTGTGCGTGTGTGTGTGTGTGTGTGTGTGTGTGTGTGTGTGTGCGTGATGGTGTGAAGGTAATCAAAGCTGATACCCCCATGCTTATTGAACTTTCAGAGTTCCTTGGCTGATGCTGAGCAGAAAAATAACAAGGTTCTGGAAAGCATCACTCAGCTTGAGAATGAGAAGTCTGACCTGATGAATCAGGTGGATTTCCTGCATGCAACAGTGCAGGAAATGGGGGAACTGCTCAGTCAGGCTTATAGGAAGTGTGAAGAACTAAAGAAGGTAAAAGTATATAAAGTTAATTTACGAAGAATAGTTTCCTCAAATTTTAACATAAATTAACAGGTTTCTTTTTTTTCTCCAGATTTTTATTCATCTCTTTTTTCTAGTCATATTAATTAAAGAAAGTCAGCCTTTAACTATGTGGCTGTTTCTTTTTTTTCTTTTAGAATATGTCATGAATAGCTTCGATTTGTACCAGGGAATTGTTGTGTTGGGTTACAGGACAAAGAGACAGTTTCATCATTTATTTCATTACAACCTTTGTGACAGTTGAAAAAACTGTCTGAGTCTAAAATCATGTTGAGATATTTTGTGAAGTCAGGTCATAAACAACAGGGCCATTCTGAGCCTTTTTATTTAGTATTAGAGTTACCTCCTTCCCGTGGATGTTCTCTTATGCAGTAGACAGAATTTGTAACCTGTTCTTTCCCATGAGTTTCTGACATTTCAGTAACTTCCCAATCAAAGTCTAGAAGCAGAGCTTGAAAAATGTCGAAGCTTTCTGGTTGACATAACATTTTGACAGATTTTATTAAAGAAAGTATAGAATGGTTGTTTACATTTCAGTAGTGTAAGAAAACTGGAGTCTGTCAGTGGTCTTGACAGTCTGATTAGAATAAGAGCAGAAAATAACACGAGTGAAATTGAAAGAAAAAAGAGAATAGTACAGTGAAAAATACCCAAAGCAGAAGAAATAAAACACAATCTGGTAATATTTGGTCAACCAAGAAATAACAAGGTCTATCAGGCATTTCATTCAAATGGCAGATAGGCCTTGATTATTCTTGGTTGATGATCTTTAAATACAGCGTTCTCATCGACAGTGACAGACTAGGCTGGGCCATCAGGAAAACACCAGGGGCCGGTTCTTCAAAACACGGATATTTTTTAACCACTGGCCGTTATCTTGTTGTTCAAAACTCAGTTAACTTTAACCGAGTGTTAACTTGACGTTAAAGTTAACACACCTAAGGACCGCCGTTAAATTTTTAACAGTGTGGTTAACTTGCAAAATGGTGTTCATGGCTAACGCTGCATTCATGATGCTGCATCAGCGGGGGTGGATTCTTATAACTATTATGAATATTTAGTTCAACCAAAAACATTTTCAAATATATCTCAAAATACATCTGCAAGTCTGTCTGTCTTCCTTTTGGCTTTTTCCCTTTTACCCGGGAGTCGCCACAGCGAATCATCTGATTCGCACATTTGATTTGGCAGAGGTTTTTATGTCGGATGCCCTTCCTGTCACAGTACGTGCAGATGTACTTTGAAGTGGGGCAGTGGTGGTCTAGTGGTATAGGGTGCTGGATTGCTGATCCAAAGGTTGGGGGTTCAAGTCCCACTCTCCACAAGGTTGTCACTGTCCCCCCAGTGCAGCTAACTGGGTTATCAAAGGCGGGCCATGTCTCTCACTGTCTATGGTGTGAGGCATGTAAAAGAACCATTGCTGACTTTCGTAAAGAGTAGGCTGCAAAGTCGTCAGCGTGTTTCTGTCCCTTGCTAAAAAAAAGGGTTGTGACAGGAAGGGCATCCGACGTAAAAACCTCTGCCAAATCAAACATGTGAATCAGATGATTCGCTGTGGCGACTCCTGAGTAAAAGGGAAAAAGCCAAAAGGAAGACAGGCCCTTCATTTTAGCTGCACTGGGGGGGATGGGGGGATTAGGAAAATGTTGTAAATGTTGAATGACCCTTTAGTGCTAACCAGTAACGTTAACCACACTGTTCACTTTGACGGCAACGTTAAATAACGACGTGAATAACCATGCTTTGAACAACGCATATTTAACGGTCGGTTAGTTAACAGCGGGTTAAAGACTTAACCAGCAGTTAGGGGTTAACCAGGGGTTAAAATAACCGTGTTTTGAACAACCGGGCCCAGATGTTTTGAAACTTTAACTTCACTAATTCTTGCTTTAGCAAATCTTCACCCAGAGTTCAGTGTAATCATGGCACATTCTAAATTAATTAGCGTATACATATAATTTTATAAACGTTTTATCCAGTGGCTGGGTCTCAAGAAAAGTTTCACAGTATAGTGACAAGCTCAGTCTACTCACTCGTGCTTCCTGCCAATATCAACAGCAGTGTGAGCAGCTTGTTCTTGGCGGCATGATACTTTTTAATTTTTTAAATTTAAAGTATGAAAATATATAACATTTCTAGGCAAGGCTTTAGTCGGGGTTCATCCAAAATGCGGACTGTCCCCAAAAATCAGGACTTTACCGTCCTCCAAAAAAAATCAATAAATCTTTTTTTTTCCTTTCGGCTGCTCCCTTCAGGGGTTGCCACAATGAATCATCTGTTTCCATCTCACCCTGTCCTCTGCATCTTATTTTCTTACACCAACTACCTTCATGTCTTCCTTCACCGCATCCATAAATCTTCTCTTTGGTGTTTCTCTAGGCCTCTTGCCTGGCAGTTCCAACCTCAGCATCCTACTACCAATATATTCACTATCCCTCCTCTGTACATGCCCAAACCATCTCAATCAAGAATCTCTGACTTTGTCTCCAATACCGCTAACATCTGCAGTCCCTCTGATATACTAATTCCCGAACTTGTTGAATTAATGTTTAAACTTGACGTAAATTCCTAACTAACGCTAAATAAACAATTAACTAAAATCTTAATTAATATTTTACAAAAGAATGAAAGACATACAGCTGTAACAGGAAAGACGACAGCCACATATTTCACAAATTACTTTGAACATTTCAAATTAAATGTTAATCTTTAAAATTATTAATTAATATCAGATATTTCTTGTTATAAACATTATGTACATATTTAATTAATATACAATATCACATATTGACATCACATTTAGACATCACATACTTAAACTGCCTCAGGTAAAATTATGCAGCTTGAAAAATAAAGGAACTGTGGCTTTTATTGAGCTTTTTACAGACCCAGCTGTAGTTTGTCTGGAAATTCTTCTTTTCCTTTCGGCTTTTCCCTTCAGGGGTCGCCACAGCGAATCACCTGCCTCCATCTCACCCTATCCTTTGCATCTTCTTCTCTTACACCAACAACCTTCATGTCCTCCTTCACCACATCCATGAATCGTCTCTTTGGTCTTCCTCTAGGCCTTCTGCCTGGTAGTTCCAGCCTCAGCATCCTATTACCAATATACTCACTATCCCTCCTCTGTACATGTCCAAACCATCTCAATCTAGCCTCTCTGACTTTGTCTCCAAAACCTCTTACAAATGCAGTCCCTCTGATGAACTCATTGCTGATCCTATCCATCTTTGTTACTCACAAAGAGAACCTCAACATTTTCATCTCTACTACCTCCAGCTCTGCCTCCTGTATTTTCCTCAGTGTCACTGTTTCTAAACCATACATTGTTGGTCTCATCACTGTTATGCACACTTTTCCTTTCATTCTTGCTTATTATACCTTCCTATCACACTTCACACCAGACACTTTTCTCCAACCATTCCAACCTGCCTGCACATGTTTCTTCACTCCTTTTCCACACTCTCCATTGCACTGGATTGTTGAGCCTAAGTAGTGGAAATCCTCCACCTTCTTTATCTCTGCTTCCTTTAACCTCAGAATATTCTGTCTTACTGGGGCTAACCTTCATTATTTCTCCTTTCCAGGACATACTTTGATCTCTCTAGATTTTCCTCCACTTGTTCTCTGCTCTCACTACAGATCACAATGTCATCTGCAAACATCATCGTCCATGGAGATTCTTGTCTAACCTCGTCTATCAGCCTGTCCATCACCATAGCAAACAAGAAGGGGATCAGAGCTGACCCTTGATGCAGTCCCACCTCCACCTTGAACTCTTCCATCACGCCGACAGCACACCTCACAACTGTCTTACATCTCTCATACATGTCCTGCGCCACTCTAACGTACTGTACTTCTCTGCCACTCCAGACTTCCTCATGCAATATCACATTTCCTCTCTCAGCACCCTATCATACGCTTTCTCCAAATCCACAAAGGCACAATGCAGCTCCCTTTTTTTTTTTTTTAAGTCAATAAATATAAGAGTAATATATCCCACAATATACCAAAAAAAAAAAAAAAAAACCATGTTGATTGTGGGACATAAATTCCCTTTATACATTTGATTGAATAAATAGTTTTTAACTTGGTAAATATGGTCTACGGCAAATGTGAACATTGAAATATATTTTGTTCTATGACTGATTTAGGATAATGACAATGAGCAGGAGGCAAACAAGGTCCTGCAGATCAAATATGATGAAATGGAGGAGATGGTGACTCAAAAAAATGAATTACTGAAGGTAAGGTTAAATGTGTGTGTGTGTGTGTGTGTGTGTGTGTGTGTGTGTGTGTGTGTGTGTGTGTGTGTGTGTGTTGGAAGGGAGGGCATGAAGATTATTTAGGACTTACAGTTGTATAATCAACAGGACTTTATGTAAAACTGTAGTGAGGTTTCCAGTACATGGTTTGTATTTTTATATTGTTTCACCCATATAAAGATGGGTTTCATTTTTAAGTCTGGTTCCTCTCAAGGTTTCTCCCTTATGTCAACTGAAGGAGTTGTTCCCTTGCTACAGTCCCTGTGGGTTTGCTCATGATGGATGTGTAGGGCTTATGAGAAGAAACATTTCAATTTGTTTTACTGTCTAAAGCTGCTTTGTGACAATGTCAATTATAAAATTAACTGTATAAACAAAATTTAACTGAATCGTTTGCTAAACGTTTAGCATTCCGAGACTCTTGCTAAGCAGAATAATGAGAAAACTCTGGAATACTGGACTGAAATGGCAAAAGACATGTACGGCCTGATGACTGAGGTAAAATCATTGTCTGGAACAGTGCATTCAGCTCTGCATCGGAACAGAAGTTTGACAGAAGCCAAATATCGTCTTCTGCTTGACCAGGACCTCGAGGTAACACATCTTATTTGCTTATTTGGAATAATTTGATTTTTGTGTCACAAAAGGGACATGTTGTTTTTTAAAGTACATATTTTTAGAAAATTGCAATTTTATATTTGATTTCACTTACAAAGTCCAATAGTAATAACAATGAGCCAGCCATTTAATTAGATTTTTTTCAATTATCCCTTCATTCATTCATTTTCTGAACCGCTTAATACTAAATATGGTCGCGGGGCACCTGGTGCCCTTCTAGCCAACTGAAGCCAGGGCAGGGTACACCCTGGACAGACACAATGAGGGGAAGAATTAATTCTACCTATTCTCACAATAGAAGTAAAATTATTTCCATTTATTTATTCTTTACAAAAGACCTAGCATATACAGTACGATGAAATTAAAAATAAAAATGTATTCATTCATCATCTGCTTGTTCTGAGCTTGTTACAGAGACAGCAGCCTAAGCATCAAGATCCTGACGTCCCTCTCCTCAGCTACTTCCTGTTGTTCTTCCTGGGGGATGTGGAGGTGTTTTCAAACCACCTGGCATACGCAATCCCCCGAGCGTGTTCTGGGTTGACGCTGGAGTCTCCTACTAATTGGACATGCTTGAAACACCACACCAGGAAGATATTCAGGAGGCATTTAGGTGCTCAAGGCAGATGAACTGGCTCCTCTCAACATGAAATCTCTAAGAGAGCATTCATTTCAGCCGCCTGTATTCACAAGTTTGTTCTTTCAGTCACTATCCAAAGCTCTTGACCACAGCTGAGTGTCGGTACTTAAGTTGACTGGTAAATCGAGAGCTTTGCCTTCTGGCTGAGCTCCCTCTTCACTAAGACAGACTGGTACAAGTTCCACTTTACAGCAGAGGCTGCACCAATCTGTCTGTCAATCTCCTGCTCCATCCCTCCTTAAGACTTGTGAAAAAGATTCCAAGACACTTGAACTCCTCCATTGGGGTACTACCACATTCCAGACCCAGAGGCTGCATTCTAACCTTTTCCAGCTGAGAACCATGGCCTCGGACTTGGGGCTGCTGATTCGCATCACATAAGCTTCACTCTCAGCTGTGAATTTTTCCAGCGAGAACTGGAGGTCCAGGCTTGGTGAAGCCAAAAGGTGAACGTCATCAGCAGAAAGCAGAGTCAAGATCCTATGGCCATAAAACCAGAACCCCTCAATTCCTAGGCTGTGCCTAAAAATTCTATCCATAAATATGAACAGAACTTTTTAAAAAGGGGAACCACCACTATTTGCCAATCCAGATGTATGGCCCCTGATGACCACACAATTTTGCAGTGACGTGTCAACCAAGATGACTGTACAGAGCCTTGAGATATTCAGAGTGGATAAAATGCTGAATAAAAACATTACAGATGAAACTTGCAGATAAAATATAATGAGTCAAAAAGATGACTTTGTCTGTTGAGTGTGCGTGAGTGTTGGATGATGATCAATGATATCGATCAATGCTTCCTTGGTTGCTTAGCAGAAAAATCACAAGGCTCTGGAAACCATCACTCAGCTTGAGAAAGAGAAGTCTGACCTGATGAATCAGGTGAAGGTACTGCATGCAAAAATGCAGGAAATGGGTGAACTGATCAGTCAGACTCACAGGAAGTGTGACGAATTAAAGAAGATAAATTGTTCCTTTATCTTCCATGATCAGTTAATTTTGGCTGTATACAAAAATTTCCTTGTGAAACCACACCAGCTCATAGGCTTAGAATCTTTCGCACATCTTCAGCACATGAACTTGTCCATATAATTATGCCCCCTAAGTAAACACATTTCACAGATCTCATGTTATCTGGTACTAAGGGTTTTTTGTGGTTGTTTTTTCAGTAAATCTTAGGTTACTTATGTTTTGGCCTTGTATCGTGACTCCGTTTGTTTTTCCTTGGGTGGATCACAGCTCCACTTGTTCGAGGAGAATGTTGAACATTTGGGGAGACAACACACAACCATGTCCATCTCCAAAAGTGGACCTGAACCTTTTGGTTAGTTCTTCATGAATCCAAACTGCGCAGTATCCGAACTGCTACTTGTCTGCACAGTGCCTAAAGACACCGGATGCACTGTAATGATGTAAAAAAAAAAATTAAAAACACTTTCCAGAAGCACTCTTGCAAGATATTCAAAAGTTTTTAGAAGTTGATGTCGCAGCAATAAGGGGCAGTGGTGACCCGGTGATAAGGTGCTGGATTAGGGGTTCAAGTCCCACTATCAACAGGTCGTCACTGCCCCCCCAATCAGAGTGTTTCTGCCATGGTGTATTTTTGCCCTCGTCCAGAGTCAGCTGAGATGGGTGCCAGCCTCCTCACGACCCTAATTAGGATTAAGCGGTTCAGAAAATGAATGAATGGACCTTAATCATTTTTTTCCAGCTTTTTTAAATGCCATTTTTCTCTGTGAGACACTTCATTTACCCTTTACTCAATGCATTGTAATACAAGGCTTCCTGGTATTTTTTGGATTAAGGTGGACAGTGCTTTGGACTTTGTGGCCTGGTGTTTTCTAGATCCTCGCATAGATCTTGGATCCATTTTTCTTGGCATTTTTTAGACTTTCTTTTTATCTCGCTAAGAAAGTTATATCTTGGGTTATTTTTTATGAAATCAACCAAATTTTCATAAGGTGCCCTGCACAACCTCTTCAGATATACATATAAGCTATTGTACAAGTATTACAACATCATTTATTTTGATACAGTAGTACGTAAATAATCATAGAAGCAAGATAACCTAGGTGTTATATTTTAGGGAAAATCCTGTGCGTTCATATGGGTATTTTAGTGATTCTACATATCACACCTCATGATACTGATCTCTGAATTTGAAGGTTCAACAGATAGACCTGTGAAAAAAAATTCTGACACTCCATTAAATAGTAAAATCCTTATTAAGAATATTCACATAACAATGTCCAATCTTGGGTTTATTTATTTATGGAAAAGTAAGTAATCTAATTGTAATTAAAAACATAAATTAACAAATTTTTCTCATCAAACAAAGTATGTAACATGTATTGTAAAGTGATCAGTTTTCTGAAAAATATAGCATGCAGAAGAGTCAGAAAACCATCCAGTCTGAAGAACCAGTCAGTGGTCTTGGTAGTGTAAATATAAGATTAGTAAATTTGAGAGAAAGGAGACTTATTTTTCATAGTTACATCATAAAAAAAAAAAATAAAACAATTTGATAAATATGATGAGACAAAGGAGTTGCTGACTTAAAAACAAGTTTCTGAATTGTAATCTTGGTGTGTGTGTGTGTGTGTGTGTGTGTGTGTGTGAGGGGTGATACATGAAGGTTTATAAAGCCATTAAACCTTGCTTGCTGAACTTTCAGGAATTCCTGGCTGTTGCTAAGCAGAAAGATGTAAAAACTCTGGAATCCTGGACTGAAATGGCAAGAGATATGTATGGCCTACTGGCTGAGGTAAAATCATTGTCTGGAACAGTGCAGGTGGCTCTCCATTGGAACACAAGTTGACAAAAGCCAGACACTACTTCTTGCCTGATCAGAACGCCGAGGTAACACACTGGTCATGCTGCAATATTTGCAAAACAAATGATCAAAAATAAAACTCAGCTTTTGTAGGGTAAACAGTAAGAGTAACTTATAGGAATACTCATGGAGCACTTGAGGCTTGAGCAGCATTGTGTGCTGTATATGTCTTTAATAGGTGATGAACATTATTGGTAGCTTTCACTGAGTGAATAGTTAATTTGTGAAATAAATGGTATAAAGTGAAGTCTTACATATGCTTTTCTCTTTTGGTTGAAAATCAATATGAAAATAAGAAAGAAAACCATCACATAAGCACAGTTATTAGTAAGTACATAAAGTAAAATTGGGGAAATCCACATTTGTATAAATAACAAGAAAATCATGTTCAGTGTTGACCCCTGAGTGAGACACATTTGAAATCAATAGTGAAAAACTGCCCATATATTGTCTAAGGACCTTTCCTGTAAAAAATATGTTCTGGACGGGAGGTAGAGTCGATTAGAAAATTTTTAAATCCTGGGAAAATAATTGAAAGTCATTTGAGCTAGTCCATATGATTGAGCTCTGTATAATAATATATGGGCTGTAACGCAGATATTTAAGTTTACTATGCACATGTTTAAATACACTTTATTCTTCAATAAATTTAAACAGAACAGGCAGTATGTGACTACAAGGGCCGTTGAAGATGACCACAGGAGAACTTGGAGGAACTACAGTGAGGACATTAATGGGCTCACTGAGTGAATTTCATACTACATAGCCTTCTACTCCATTGTTCCAACTCTGACTGTCAATTGTGGCCCAATTAACAAGCCTGGGGAACTAAGGACATCAGAGCCCTTTTTAATGAGAAGAAAAGGGCCTTCAAGGTGGGCAACATAGATTAGTAGGACTTGAGGATTATTGAAGGTCAAGATGAGCGTTGCTCAGGACAATTACAGAAGGAAGCTGGAATGGAAATTCCTGCAGAATAAAATGAGAGGTTTGAAGTAGTATAAAGATCATCAATGGCTTCAGGCTATCCAACAACAGAGGAGCTGAGAGCCAATGAGCTGAAATGGTTTAACAGATTAGACACTACAAACACTGCTCAGTCCTCTTCTGACTGCAGCAAGCATGAAACCCCCTGTTATGCCAATCTCTCTCCCTCAACCTTTTTATTCTTTCTCTCTTCTCCTCTGCCTCCTGTGATAGATCTGACATCACCCTCCCACCTGTCAACTTCACATATGACCAGGTTCAAAGACAGCTGAAGACTCCACTCAGACAAGGCAGTCAGTGGCTGTGAAGTGGCTGGGAAGAGGGACATCTGGACCTCACTGCTTATGCTGTTACCACCACAACCAGACCCAGATCAAGCAGAAGAAAATGATGATGGAAGTATGGTATAATTTGGATTCCATTGGTATTTAATACCATATTTTAACCACTTGAAACCACTTAGTATTTTAATTGTTTGTGGAATTCCACAGCCTAGGTCTACTGCCACAGTTTATCAATTTTGAATTTATATTCTGAAAGGTAACCAAAAGAAATATAATAATATACAATGATATTGTGCAAAATTATTTTGTTTCAAAAATATTTTTCTTTATTATAGTGTGTATCTCCTTATACAGTATAAGTTAGATTATCTGTCAATGCAATATGATAAGTACACTTGGTACATACATAATGGACCGGTTTTTCTTTAATTTAGGATGGGATCGTTTCCAAATAATAGAACTTATTGATCACATTACTTTACTGGAAATATTCTTTGTTGGCTTTAAAGCATAGCTCAGTCAATCCATCAAAACCACAGTATCTATTTTTTTTATATTGGCCTTATGCTTGGTAAATAGGTAGTTACTTAATTTGTTTGATTGATGTTTCATGAAGCTGAAATGCAATAAACAAAATTTGTTTTATGTCATATTGTGATTTTATTTTATTTTTTTCTTGATTCTGGCACTTCTAACGGTTGGGTATTAAAGACACTGTGACTATAGGTATATTGAAAAACATATTCATTCATTCATTCATCAATTCATTCACCTTCTGCTTAATCTGGGGTCAGGTCACGGTGGCAGCAGATTAAGCAACGAGGTCCAGACGTTCCCCAGCCACTTCCTTCAGCTCTTCCGGGAGGGCACCAAGGTATTCCCAGACCTCCTGAGAGACATAGTCTCTCTAGCGTGTTCTGGGTCGACCCCAGGGTCTCTTCCAGTTGGACATGTCCAAAACACCACACCAGGGAGGTGTTCGGGAGGCATTCTAACCAGATGTCTGAGTCACCTCAACTGGCTCCTCTCAATGCTGAGGAGGAGTGGTTCGACTCCGAGCTCTCCCGGGGTTTCTGAGCTCACCTTATCTCTAAGGGAGAGCCCCGCCACCTGGCAGAGCAAGCTCATTTCAGCCACTTGTGTTCACAGTCTTGTTCTTTCAGTCACTACCCAAAGCTTGTGACCATAGGTGAGGGTTGGAGATTGACTGGTAAATTGAGAGCTTTGCCTTGCGACTCAGCTCCCTTTTCACCACGATGTACCAGTACAAGCTTCGCTTTACAGTACAGGCTGCAGCAATTCACCTCTCAATCTCTTGCGCCATCCTACCTCGCTCGTGAACATGACCCACAGATTCGTGAAGTCCTCCACTTGGGGCAGAACCTCATTCCCGATCTGGAGGGGTGCATTCTATCCTTTTCCGACTGAGAACCATGGCCTCGGACTTGGAGGTGCTGATTTTCATCCCGGATCGCTTCGCACTCACCTGCAAATTGCTTCAATGAGAGCTGGAGGAACTGGTTTGATGAACCCAAAAGAACAACGTCAAATGCACAAAGCAGAGACGAGATCAGATGGGAAACAAAATAGAACCCTTCAACGCCTCAGCTGTGGCCAGAAATTCTGTCCATAAAATTTATGAACAGAATCGGTGTCAAAGGACAGCCTTGGCTGACTCCAACCCTCACTGAAAAATAATTAAAAAAGAAAGTCCTCACGCGAAGTCATTTATATTCATCACCTTGACAACTACCTGGATGTGGAGAGACAATTGCACTGTTGACAATGCTCTCCATGCAGCACATTGCTCAAGCCCCCAGGTGCAAACTTGTTCTTCTAGCTGTGGCCATCAAGCTTTTAGACCACAATTAGCTTTTTAGCTATTAGCTTTTCTTGTTTTCTTCATTGCAGTAATAATAATCTCCGCATTTCTGCCCTCTTGTTAGAATTATATGTAATAATTTCACTACTTGGATGTGGAGACACAGCTGCACTAAGCCTCTCCCTGCGGAATGTTGTTAAGCACCCATGTGTGAACTTGTTCCATCTAGCTTTTAGCCCATGATTAGCCTCTTTTTTTGTTGTTTTCTTTATTGCAGTAATCTCCGCTTTTTTTCCAGTCCCTCACAAGTTTCTCGTTCACTCCAAACTTTCTTTCTGCTGCTTGATTACCATTTTCTGCTGGATATTTCACACTTGCAGCTTGCAATCCACAGAATAGGATTTTCTTTTTGGGGACATTTCTTCAGTGGTGGATGAGCAGGTACTGGTACCCAAGCCTAGAGTGCAAAAATAATAAACATGGGAAATTATGTCTCACGATAAAGAGAATTACAGTGGTACCTCACCTTACAAAATTAATCTGTTCCAGAAGTGGTTTCGTAACCTGATTTTTTTTTGTAAATTGAGTAGCATTTTACATGTAAAAGGCCTAATTTGTTCCAAGTCCCCCAATACAACCCCCTAAACCCTTTAAAAATTATAAAAGTATACCTTTGAAGGCCTCCTGCTTCAATATCGTACCGATGGTAGACAGGTTTGGCCATATTCCTTTGAGATATCACTCTGCATGCCACGAGCTCGCTTTTCACTCGCACCGGGAATCACTTTTCACCGGGAATCACTTGTGTGTGTGTGTGTTGTGTGTGCACGTGTGTGTGTGTGTGTGTGCGTCAACATCCTACTACCAATACTGTATACTGTATTCCCTATCCCTTCTTTGTACATGCCCAAACCATCTCAATCTAGCCTCTCTAACTTTGTCTCCAATACTTCTAACATGCGCTGTCCCTCTGATATACTCATTCCTGATCCCATTTACCCTCATTATTCCCAAAGAGAACCTCAACACTTTCATCTATGCTACCTCCAGCTCTGCCTCCTGTCTTTTCCTCAGTGCCACTGTTTCTAAACCATATAACATTGCTGGCCTAATCACCGTCTTGTACACTTTGCCTTTCATTCTTGCCGATACCTTCGTATCACACATCACACCGGACACTTTGCTCCAACCATTCCAACCTGCCTGCACATGCTTCTTCACCTCTTTTGCACACTCTCCATTGCTCTGGATTGTTGAGCCGAAGTACTTTAAATCCTCCACCTTCCTTATCTCTGCTCCTTGTAACCTCACCGTTCCTCTTGGGTCCTTGTTGTTCACACACATGTATTCTGTCTTACTTAGGCTAACCTTCATTCCTCTCCTTTCCAGGGCATACCTCCACCTCTCTAGATTTTCCTGCACTTGTTCTCTGCTCTCATTGCAGATCAGAATGTCATCTGCAAACAACATAGCCCATGGGGAATCGTGTCTAACCTCGTCTGTCAACCATCACCATAGCAAACAAGAAGCTCAGAGCTGACCCTTGATGCAGTCCCACCTCCACCTTGAATTCTTCGGTCATGCCGACAGCACATCTCACCACTGTCTTACATGTCTCATACATGTCCTGCACCACTCAACATACTTCTCTGCCACTCCAGACTTCCTCATGCAATACCACAGTTCTTCTCTCAGCACCCTGTCATATGCTTTCTCCAGATCTACAAAGGCACAATGCAGCTTCCTCTGACCTTCTCTGTACTTCTCTATTAACATCCTGAAAGCAAACACTGCATCTGTGGTGACCTTTCTTGGCATGAAACTAAACTGTTGTTCACAAATACTGACCTCTGCCCTTAGTCTAGCTTCCACTATTCTTTCCCATGAACAACTCTGCACATCTCCCCTGTTCTTAAAAATGATCACCAGCACACTCCTTCTCCATTCCTCCGGCATCTGCTCACTCTCTAAAACTTTTTTGAATGTTCTTGTCAGAAAATCTACTGCTACCTCTCCTAGACACTTCCATACCTCCACAGGTTTTTCATCAGGACCAACTGTCTTTCCACTCTTCATCCTCTTCAATGCCCTCCTCACTTCACCCTTACTTAATCTTTGCTACTTCCTGGTCCTCAACGGTCACCCCTTCTCCTTTTTTCTCTTATTTTTCGCATTCATCAGCTCTTAAACGTACTCTTTCCATCTTCCCAGCACACTTCTGTCATCATTCCATACATTTCCCACTCTGTTATTAATAACTCTAACTTCCTGCATGTCCTCCCCATCTCTATTTCTCTGCTAGCCAACCTGTATAAATCATTTTCTCCCTCCTTATTGTCCAACCTAGCATACAAGTCATCATCGGCCCTCTGTTTGGCCTTTGACATTGCTACCTTTGCTCTACGCTGTGTATCCCTGTACTCCTGTTTACGCTCTTCAGTCCTCTCAATGTCCCACTTCTGCCTAGCTAACTTCTTCCTTTTTACACACTCCTGCACTCCCTCATTTCAACACCAAGTGTCCTTATCTACTTTCCTTCCAGACTCCTCCTTGAAGACAACACGACACTCTTCCTTTTTCACCTTCCACCACTTTGTCTTCTGCTCTGCCTTTCTTTTCTTCACTTTACTCACCATCAGCGTCATCCTGCACACCACCATCCTATGCTGTTTGGTAACACTCACACCCACGACTACTTTGCAGTCACTGACTTCCTTCAAATTGCATCATCTACACAAGATGTAGTCTATCTTTATGCTCCTACCTCCGCTTTTATAAGTCACCCTATGATCCTGTCTCTTCTGGAAGAAATATTCAGCACAGCCATTTCCATCATTTTTGCAATACCTTTTCTGTTCCTGGCCTGGATACCAAACCTGCCCATCACTTCCTCATCCCCTCTGTTTTCTGCACCAACATGTCCATTAAAGTCTGCACCAATGACCACTCTTTCACTTCTAGAACATTCCTGACAAACTCCTCCTTCAAGATGTCTCCTACTCCATTTCTCCTCCCATCCACACCATGAAAAAACAGCTTAAACTCTGCTCCTAAGCTTTTAGCCTGGCTACCTTTCCACCTGGTCTCCTGAACACACAGTATGTCCACCTTCCTTCTCTGCATCATGTCAGCCAGCTCACTACCTTTTTCTGTCATAGTTCAAACATTCAAAGTCCCTACTCTTAGTCCTAGTTTCATGCTTTTCCTCTTCTCTCTCCGCCTACGGACACGCCTCCTGCCTCTCCTTAGACCAACAGTAGTCCAATTTCCACCATCACCCTGTTGGTTAACAGCACTGATGGCGGTCGTTGTTAACCCGGCCCTCGACTTATCCAGTATGGAGGTAATAGTTGTGATTTGCATATTTGATCTGGCTCAGGTTTTACATCGGATGCCCTTCCTGTCGCAACCCTCTGCATTTATCCGGGCTTGGAGAACGGCATGAGGGGGAACACTGGCTGTGCCCCCCCTCACGGCTGCATTACAAAAATCCGAGACTGTCCCCTGTCAAATAGAACGGAATAATTGTGAAATCGAAGATAAAAATTGATTCAGAATGCAGGGTATTTAACCTGCAGTGGACAAACAATAATTTTTTTGTTCAATGCAAAGAAAAGGTTGTTTGTATTATCTGTCAAGAGCCAATGGCGGTTTTCAAAGAATACAACCTGTGCCGACACTGAATCTTGTCACAAAGACGAGTATGATCGCTTGCAAGACCAAATGTGAGTAGACAAACTCTCAAAGCTAAAAATTGGACCATTAGCTCAGGAGAATACATTTGTACGCCAGGCTCAGCTGAACCAGTCATCTGTTCGGGCAGCTTTTGAGTTGCTCAACTGATAGCAAGCAGTGTTTCTTTTATTATTTATTTCCTGACTTTTTTCTGTGAAGGTCCCGGAAAGGGTTACTAATATTTGGTTATGCGTGGCTTACTGGAAAACAATAAATATTTACATTTAGGCAGCCATGTGATCATCATACTTTTTCTGTTACAAACTGACCTCGCCCCCCCCCCCCATCAGAGAAGGGAAAAGTTATGTGGCCCTTGCAGGAAAAAGTTTGGGGACCCCTGTTTTTTTTTATAACAGAACAATGATGAGAGTTATTGTTAAGTGTATTATTTTATATTGCTATAACTGAACAATGATGATAGTTCTTGTGAGAGTTGAATCAAGTTTGACTTATCTGAATTTTTTTTTTTCTTAATGTGCCTTATAATCCAGTGTGCCTTGTGGCCTGGCGGTGGCGGGGGGTTTCCTTCTCAGAGTCTTATCAATGCAAGCACATATATACACTCTACTGCACCTAGGCTTCTCTCTAATCACCCTGGTTTCTCTATCTGCAAACAAGTAGTATACAGAAATAGGGCCATGAATTAACCATGGTTGTAGCATAATTATTATTTTTTTATTTTCTCCCTTTACGCCCGACGGTGACGAATTTGTCACACAAGAATTAAGAGCCTTAAAATTTACATCACTATGGGCACCTGGGGACCGGCTGTGACAAATGCAGTACGTTTCCTGTTGAAGCGGAGAATGGTATTACATCATCTTTTCCCGCACTTTTTTCAGTTAGGCTCGAGACATCGTGAGAAAGTGACGTCCGTGAGTCATCTTTCAAATTGCCAGTATTAAAAACACAATGGATCAAATACCAGGTGAGATTCAGGCACATAAATAAATCATCACTGAAGAATAATAATAGTTTTGTAACTTCATTAGGTAGAAATAATTTGAGTTCGTTTTTGTCACATCAGGGGTATGAACAAGCTTGGATGTCAACAGTTGATTACTTACAACATAGTTTACAAACAGTAGAATTCCTGCAAAAAAAAAAAAAAAAAAGTGTTTTTATACCACTATGCTTATAATTTTTATGGAAACTCAATACGGGCATCAATTATAAACATTATTGTTTTCTGTGAGGAATATCTGGGTTTTATTTATCGGTTCAAAGTGAGTCATCATGAGGTAAAGTCTGACCCAATTTCATCATTTAGAAAACATAATTGTTGAGTCAATTTGATTGGTGCATGTCTCTCATTATTCAATTTCACCACCGGTATATCAATCGCCCCCAGAACTTTTTATGGCAGGAGAAACATCAGTGTCAAAACTGCTGAGCTGGCCACTTGTGACGATAGTGACGAATCTGAGACAGAAATGGATTATGATGACGAGGTGGCTGATCCCAACTTCATCCCTGATGATGTGAATATGGAAAAGGAAATAGATGTAGATGAAGAGATCCTCCAAATGATGTCATTGAGCTCGATGGCGATTCGGCCTTTATTATAGATGAACAAGCCCTAATGCCAACTGCAGATGATTCTAGTGCAAGCAGAGCAACAAGACGAAATCTCACTCAACAGTGGTCAGTCCTTCAAAACGAAAATCCTTCAGTTACGGTGTCCTTCCTTGGTCTTGATCCACCTTGTTCTACTGAAATTATCTCTTCGGTCGTGGAATATTTTGCTGCGGGACGATCAGACCATCAAGATTACCTGGTTTATCATCATCATCATCATCTTCTTCCGCTTAGTCCAGGGTCGGGTCGCGGGGGCAGCAACCTTAGCAAAGAGGTCCAGACATCCCTCTCCCGAGCTACTTCCTCCAACTCTCCCGGGGGGACACCGAGGCGGTCCCAGACAAGCCGAGAGACATAGTCCCTCCAGCGTGTTCTAGGTCGACCCCGGGGTCTCTTCCCGGTTGGACATGCCCGAAACACCACACCAGGGAGGCGTCCGGGGGGCATTCTGACCAGATGCCCGAGCCACCTCAACTGGCCCCTCTCAATGCGGAGGAGCAGCGGATCTACTCCGAGCTCTCCCGGATGGCGGAGCTTCTCACCCTATCTCTAAGGGAGAACCCGCCACCCGGCGAAGGAAGCTCATTTCAGCCGCTTGTATCCGTGATCTTGTTCTTTCGGTCATTACCCAAAGCTCGTGACCATAGGTGAGGGTTGGAACGTAGATCGACTGGTAAATTGAGAGCTTCGCCTTGCGGCTCAGCTCCTTTTTCACCACAACGGACCGGTACAGGCACCGCTTAACAGCGGAGGCTGCAGCGATCCGTCTGTCGATCTCTCGCTTCATCCTTCCCTCACTCGTAAACAAGACCCCAAGATACTTAAACTCCTCCACTTGGGGCAGGACCTCATTCCCGACCCGGAGGGTGCATTCCACCATTGTCCGACTGAGAACCATGGCCTCGGACTTGGAGGTACTGATCTTCATCCCGGCTGCTTCGCACTCAGCCGCGAATCGCTCCAATGAGAGCTGGAGGGCCCGACTTGATGAAGCCAAAAGGACAACATCATCCGCAAAAAGCAAAGACGATATCCGATGGCCACCAAACCAGAACCCCTCATCGCCTCGACTGCGCCTAGAAATTCTGTCCATAAAAATTATGAACAGAATCGGTGACAAAGGACAGCCTTGGCGGACTCCAACTCCCACTGGAAACGAATCCGACCTGCTGTTACCAATACGGACCAAACTCTGGCTCCGGTGATACAGCGACCGAATAGCTCGTAGCAACGGATCCGAACGCCGTATTCTCGAGCACGCCCCACAAGATCTTTCGACACGGTCGAAAGCCTTCTCCAAATCCACAAAGCACATGTGGACAGATTGGGCAAACTCCCATGCCCCCTCCAGAATCCTGTGGAGCGTATAGAGTTGGTCAAGAGTGCTGCGGCCAGGACGAAAACCACATTGTTCCTCCTGAATCCGAGGTTCGACTATCGGTCGGATCCTCCTCTCTAGTACCCCTGCATAGACTTTCCCAGGTAGGCTGAGGAGTGTAATTCCCCGATAATTGGAACACACCCTCCGGTCCCCCTTCTTAAAAATTGGGACCACCACCCCAGTTTGCCAATCCAGAGGTACAGCCCCCTGGTTTATCAAAGGATATGAAATGTCAAAAAGCAATCACGACGAGGTGCACTAGAAGCTGCAAAAATAGAGAATGAAATCTCAGAAGCAGTACTGTACATGTAAAATGGTTCAACAATAGAGTCATGAATGTTATTATCCATGTTCACAAAAGTCGACCCCCCGTTACTACAGTACATCGCATCGACTCCAAAACAAAGAAAATAGTTGACGTTGATTGTCCTGATATCGTGAAGCAGTACAATAAATCAATGGGAGTAGTAGATTTAGCCGATCAACTAATCTCGCTTTATAGGAATCCCATCAGATCGAAGAAATATTATATGAGACTAGTGTTCCTGTCATTTGAGCTGATGAAGGCTGGAACAGTGTGCGGGAAAAAGAGGGGAAGATTTGCTTCAAGCACAGAGCTGAACAAACCTCCTAAAAAGGCCTATCATCGTCCTTCAGTTGCCGTTCATAAAGACGGCGTTGGGCATCTTCCACGAATTACAGAAAAAAGGCAAAGATACAAAAATTTTCAATGCAAAAAATGCAACATGAGCCTGAACAGCAAATCCAACTGCTTCGAAGCTTATCATGAGTTGTTGCAGGATAAAGTACCGCAGAACTGTGCACACCCTTATTTTCATACCAAAGGATTTTTTATACTTTTTTTATTTCAACGTGATCCATTTTATTTTACATACATTCATAAGTACCATTTGTGCCAGTATTTCTATGCTAAAATATTATAAGGCTTGTTTATACCGTTACTTTTGTAAAAGATCATTTTTTTCAAAGTTTGTGATATATTGTGATACGTTATTGATAATGCAATAAAGGATATGTGATAAAAAAAATTTTACTTTTCACTTTACAAAATTTGCACGTGTCCCACGGATGTAAGTTCGTCACCCATTATTATTAATACTGTGTTTATTCAATCTTTCCTACCAGATGTGACTAATTAGTCACATATTATTGTTTTTTATAATTAATCCAAAATTCATATTTTCAGTACATATTATCCCAAAAAAAGCATGATTTTTTTTTTTTTTTTACAGCTAGAAAATAATTCAGGGTGTCAAGGGTTAAAACAAATTTTATTGTATATCAGCAAAATGCAAGAAAATTATAATCAGGTTATAGTTTACCATGAAACATTTGAAATGAAATGAAAAAGAGCATATTAAAAACTAACATTACTTATAGGTGTATAATGTGGAAGAAGTGGGGCTTTGGAAATAAAGGACTTAAAATACAAGCTCTATAATACAATACCTACCACCACAGGTTCTTATGCAGTACACACACCCTGCAAAGGGCAGTGGTGGCCTGGTGGTAAACGTGCTGCATCACTGATCCTAAGGTTGGGGGTTTAAGTCTCACTCTCAGCAGGTTGTTCCTGACCCCCCAGTGCAGCTAACTGGGTTATCAAAGGCCGGCCATGGCTCTCACTGTCTATGGTGTGAGGCATGAAAAAGAACCATTGCTGACTTTCGACAAGAGTAGGTTGCATAGCCATCAGCGTGTTTCTGTCCCGTGATGGCTTGGCGAGCTGTCCAGGGTGTACTCTATCCTCACCCGGAGTCAACTGGGATGGGCGCCAGCCTCCCCGCAACCCTAATTAGGATTAAATGGTTACAGAAAATGAATGAATGAATGACACCCTGCAAAACGAAGTGTAAAAAGTGTTGAGTGAAGGTTTGCACATCAATCAAAAAAGAGTGGGTTAAAGTGTGGGTGCAATGGACCAGCAAGTACAGACACCAGTCTGACTCATCAGGGCCCTGAGCCCTGAAACATTGATTTATCCTAACAATCAATTCCTAAAAATATACATTTTCTGACCATTCTGAAGTAGAAATGATCACAGTAAAACATCTGGTAGATGCCTTTAACAAAAGTTACTTATATTTATAATGTAAGTAAAAAGTTTGCAATTTGTGGGGAATTTTTTTTTTTCAAAAAGCTGAAGAAAAAACTACCAAAGACCGAAGAGGGTATAGGGGCGCTTCTGGCAAGTTCACTTGCTTGTGCTTGAGACAAAGCCGGACTCTCGATCTTTCAAGTGAGCAAGTGAAGGCTGAGTACTAAACAAGTATTCAATGACACCCTTGCTCACTTGAAAGACCGGAAGTCTGGATAAGCCACGCTTTGTCTCAAGCACAAGCAAGTGAACTTACTTCAGGTGCCTATTTTCGGTGGAGCACCTCACATATTGTAAGCGGCTCATTGATTGGCTGTTTTAAGCTTAATGTAAACTCCCTACTTTCACTGTAAACTGTTTACGTTGTAATGATTCCGGATGATGGTCCAGAACCTTTTTAAGGCCAATAGTCTTATTCCAGTTCCAGTGGCGGTCTAGTGGTATAGGGTGCTGGATCGCTGATACAAAGGTTGGGGGTTCGAGTCCCACTCTCCACAAGGTTGTCACTGTCCCCCCCAGTGCAGCTAACTGGGTTATCAAAGGTGGGCCATGTCTCTCACTGTCTATGGTGAGAGGCATGTAAAAGAACCATTGCTGACTTTCGTAAAGAGCAGGCTGCAAAGTCGTCAGCGTGTTTCTGTCCCTTGCTAAAAAAGGTTGTGACAGGAAGGGCATCCGACGTAAAAACCTCTGCCAAATCAAACGTGCGAATCAGATGATTCGCTGTGGCGACTCCCGAGTAAAAGGGAAAAAGTCGAAAGGAAGACAGGACAGACAGTCTTATTCCAGGCTCCTCCCACATTTGAGATTTTGCATCGGTGACAGCCTGGGCTGCAGCACACCTGGCCTGTTGGTACCATCCCACTGCCTCCGGAGTCTTTCAAGCCAAAAGGACCTCTTTACAAATGTCAGCAATGGCTTTTTTGCAGCCTCTACAGACAGTGAGAGACATGACCGGCCTTTGCTAACCCATTTAGCTGCAATGGGTATCAGCTGGTAAAAGGTAAGGTCTGTTGGGTTTTTACACCCGAGCCTCATGGCTCATCAGGCCGGTGCTTATCCCCGGTTTCCATAGCGTGAAGCGACCAGCAGTTCAACTCCCCCTGGATGGGACGCTAGCCCATCGCAGGTTAACTTCCCAATATATTTTTACTGGTACCCATTTATACTGCTGGGTGAACAGAGGCACACTTGTGGTTGAGACCTTGCCCAGGGGTCTTAGCACAGTGAGGGTCTCAGTGGAATTCGAACTCACAACCTACCGATCATGAGCGCAGCACCCTAACCACTACGCCACCGGCCCCACTACTGGATATCAGCAGGCACTGGAAAATCTTCAGAGTTTTTCAGGGTACGAGCGAGGGATTTCCATAAACTTTTCTTTTACATTCATTACAACAGCAGGCACATTGTACACATTCCTCTGCAAACCCTAAACGGTACATCCAGTTACAGACACAATTACATAACAGGTGAGTTACAGACACAATTACAGCACAGGCCACATTTACAGACACTATTACATCACAGGCCTCAGGTGTAGTCCACAATTTCCTCACAGGTGAGACAATCTGGGTGGAGCGATTGATGGAAAGTATTCCAAAGTTATTTCTCTATTTGGTTCAACCCGGTTTTGTGTGTTGCATAATTGGTATTGTTCCATGGGAACATTAGGAAAGAGAAGACACATTTTAATATTTATATTTGTTTTGCAAATCTAAATTATGATGGATACAGCCTGAGCACAATGGAAAAAAATAAACAGTTTAAAAAAGGTTGAAGGTTACATTTTTAACCATGGTGTGGACCAGTGGTGTAGCGATTAGCACATCCACTTCAGAGCAAGCAGGCCCTGGGTTGAAGTCCTGTCCCAGGCATTTCTGTGTGAAGACTGCCTGTTTTTCTAGTGCTTGCATGAGTTTCTTCCAGCTACTCCAGTTTTATTCCACAGTCCAAAGACATGCACATTGGCTAGAACTTGGCTGTTTCAAATTGCCCTAGGTGTGGATGTGAGTTTCAATGGTAGTGTTGGGTATATCAGGTGCCATTAAGAGCAGTTTGTGTGTTCTGGAGACATGCTCTGCAAAAACCTGCGACCTCCCCAATTTGTCTGGGTCGGTGCATGTCACAGTTCTGATTATTCATTAGGCAGTTACAAATCGCATACTCAGAATAAATCAATGACCATAAACTTTAAAAATTCTGATTAAAGCTGAGATTTCATTCGATATTGGTAATATTGTCTCACAGCTGTTGACATGCCCCCTTTCACTGCCAAGCCGGGAACTTTTCTCTGATGAAAATTACTTATTAATTTACTTGTTAAAATGAAATTTTAATTGATTTTGTGTGTGTGTGTGTGTGTGTGTGTGTGTGTGTGTGTGTGTGTGTGTGTGTGTGTGTGTGTGTGAGCGAGAGAGAGAGAGAGAGAGAGAGAGAGTGTGAGTGAGTGATACGATGGTCTGCCAAGCTTTTCAGGGTGTACTGATTTTGTCCAGTTTTGGCTGTACAACATTGAAAAATCAACTAATAAAATATAGCACAAATTATGCTGGTTTAATAAAAGCTGATTGGAGTGAAAGTTTAATAAAAATTCAGGTGCAGTCATGAATAGGTTGTAACTTACACAGACAGCTCTCTTACTGTACAAGAGTACAATGCACTGGAGTCTGTTCCATTTTCCATGGTTCTTCTTGTGAGGTGGCAGTTGGTGATGTCACAAGAGTGATCACAGCCAGTGTGATAAATACAGGGTCCAACACAACAATTTATAATTCAGAAGAGAAGTTACAAGGGAACATTTACAAAACTCCAGAGAAGTAATACATTTCAGAAGAGAGAAAACAAATAATTGAGTAAGTAACCACATGGAAAGGAATATTACAAATAAAGCAAAATCTGTTAATATGTGATATGTTCAAGATATTTTCACTAAGCCATCATTTTTTTCTTGGTAGATTTATAAAGGGAAAAAAATATTTTTAGGCCATTTTTATTATGTGTTTTGCAGATTTCTATTATGTAAATCTGAAAAAAGAAAGAAACGTTTAAAAGCAGGTGTTTTTTTTTAACAACGCAAGAGCACAAGAATACAAGAACTGGTAAAAAAAAAAAAGTTTTAATTTGCTGGCAAACACAATGTACTTTTCATACTCTATATATAGATATCTGTTGAAACTACTGCTTTAAACAAACCAGTGACACATGATTACATGTTCCATGTCATTCAAAAAGGAGATTTCCCTAAAAATGCTTGCATAACTTGTGGCCAATGCCGTTTACACGTTTTGCTGAGCTGGGGTCTTATGGACAGCAAATAGGCAAACATATCATCTACACACAATAGTTCGTCCATGCCATTACATAACTGTTCGAATGGGGATGAATGTCTTATTGATGGTAATTTCTACTCCATCTTCCCCTCCAAACAGTTACTTGTACGCCTTTTTAAACAATGTAAACACAATTGTATGTACTATGGGTAATTCATATCTTCATGTTTTCTTCTTTTCCTTTCGGCTTTTCCCTTCAGGAGTCGCCACAGCGAATCATCTGCCTCCATCTCACCCTATCCTCTGCGTCTTCTACTCTTACTCCAACTACCTTCATGTCCTCCATCACATCCATAAATCTCTTTGGTCTTCCTCGAGGCCATCTGCCTGGTAGTTCTAACCTCAGCATCCTACTACGAATATACTCACTATCCCTCCTCTGTACATGTCCAAACCATCTCAATCTAGCCTCTCTGACCGTCTCAAAAACCTCTAACATGTGCTGTTATGATGATGTCTGATGTATTCATTTTCATCTCTGTATATCTTCATGTTTTAGCTGGAAAAATAAATTATGACTGCCATGCAATATAAGCCAGTGTTCTTTCTCATTCCGGTCCCAAGCCTGGATAAATTTGTTGTGTCAGGTGGGGCATCCGACGTAAAACCAGGGCCAAATCTACTACGCGGATCATCATTTGTGACTTCCAAACCGGATCGGTTGAAGCCCGGGTTAACAACGACCGACATCAGTGCTGTTAACCAACAGGGTGCTGGACTACTGTTGGTCAAAGAAGGAGATGCGGGAGGCGTTTTCATAAGCAGAGAGAGAAGAGGAAAGGCATGAGTCTAGGACTGAGAGTAGGGACTCTGAATGTTGGAACTGTGACAGGAAAACATAGAGAGCTGGCTGACATGATGCAGAGGAGGAAGGTGGACATACTGTGTGTTCAGGAGACCAGATGGAAAGGTAGCAAAGCTAAAAGCTTAGGAGCAGGGTTACTTACTTACTTAAGTTACCTTACTCTAATCTTAGAGTAGATGTGTGTAGGTGTAAACACAATTGACACAATTCGCATCTCGGCTCGTTCACAGCATCATGGGATCTCGACTACTAAACGTGGCGGAAGTAAACCTTGATGTGGATGAGATCTGCACTATTGATGCGTTTAATTTATGGAAAGTTCCCGACCTTCGTGCGTATTGTATACGTAGGGGTCTTCCCGGTTGTTCCCGCAAGCGTAAAGATGAACTTGTGCTTGCATTTCCGGCAACGTTACAAAAACTGCCGATAGTTTTCTCAAAGGCTGAAGAATCTAAACATCCAACGTGACTATGCCAGCTTAGTGACATTTGAAGTGGATGAGGAAATCATGACAATTCCCGACCCCTTGGGACTTGAAGATGGCTGGGAGACAGAAAATGACGCCTTATCAAAGTGGCCGCCGTGTATGTACGCTGACATAGCGGGTTTTTTGATAATTAAAAGACCAGGCACCCCTACTCGCGCGACTTCGTAATGACTACAAAGAAGGTAAATAAAAGTTTTACAGCTGTCACCGAGTGATCTGACAGCTCTTGTTAATTTACCTATTTAATATAAAGAAAAATTTACACATAATTTACATATATAATTTGGCATCGTCGATTGTTATGGTAATTTAGCAGGTAAATAAAAGGTAATATAGTAGTCCATAGGGTCTATGAATTTGAATAAAGAACACTTTAATTATAAACTTACTGCTTTAATCCAATGTTTGCATCCCTCCAGATTCCTCAGCTCGGTGGGGAAGGTAAATAGAGTGAACGGCGGTAGACATGTACACGCGTTAGTCCAAAATTTGCAGTCATGTATACTGCAAACTAACTTTTTCGAGATGATACATGCCATTCCCACAGTTCACAACTGCACAATGCGCACCTGGCATGACGATAATTTAAGGCTTAAGGCAGACTTTAAGCAGCAGTTGTTCGGATGTGTTTTCATAAAACAGCAAGTCGCTGCAATAAAGTTTGGTAGCAGTGACCCTTGGATCAGCTGGTGGGTCACGTTCCCCGCATATGTGCAGTCGTAATGTGAATTGTGTCTATTAAAGATACATTGCTTTCTGACCTTTCAGGCTACTTTGACTTTATGCTGGGCAGAAAAATACAAGAGTCAGGAGTTCATCACTCAGTTTGAAGGAGAGAAATCTGACTTGATGGACCTCGTGAAAACACTGAATGCAGAGATGGAGGAATTACTCAATCAGAATCACAGGGAGCGTAACAAGCTAAAGAAGGTAAGCAGTTCTCATAAGAAAAGGTGTTAATGCTGTTTTTTCTTTAAAGTGCATATAAACAAACAAAAAAAGTTTCAGGACAGAGGATTAATATTGTAAACAAGGTTGTGATGATTCCTTTTTAAAATATTTCACTACAATTACTATTACTGGTTCAAATTAGCAGGAGTTGTTAAAAAATTTAATCAGTAAGATTCAAGCGTCTTTACTGTCATTATGTTCATGAAATGTTGGTTGAGGCTCTCAACTATAAAAGGTACAACCAAGACGATAAAGTGCAATTAACACTGTCAAGAGCAGAATATAAACACAAGCAATAATATACACTAAAGCAGGCCGCGGACCGGTACTGACCCATGGCTCAATTGGTACCAGGTCACAGAAAGAAATAATTATTTTGGTTTTATTTATTATCTGAGTCAACTATCTTTAGTTTTGAAAAATCTCTTATTTTGAAAAATGACCGGACGCTCTCGGTTAGATGTCGGTCATTTGAGTGCTAAAATGTAATCCACAAGTAGATAGTGTGAACAGAGGCGTGTTAGACATGTTTCAAATATTAACAGGGATTTTGGGTGAGACTGAACCTGAGCCTTCATTCTCCCAGCTGGTGCATGATCACCTGTGTTTATATATATATATATATATATTTATATATATATATATATATATATATATATACATATATATATATATATATATATATATATATATAGTCCTTCTCAAAAAATTAGCATATTGTGATAAAGTTCATAATTTTCTGTAATGTACTGATAAAAATTAAACTTTCATATATTTTAGACTCATTGATGATTTTGGCATACAGCTCATGAAAACCCAAAATTCCTATCTCAAAAATTTGCATATTTCATCCGACCAATAAAAAAAAGGTGTTTTTAAATGCAAAAAAAGTCAACCTTCAAATAATTATGTTCAGTTATGCACTCAATACTTGGTCGGGAATCCCTTTGCAGAAATGACTGCTTCAATGCGGCGTGGCATGGAGGCAATCAGCCTGTGGCACTGCTGAGGTGTTATGGAGGCCCAGGATGCTTCGATAGCGGCCTTAGGCTCATCCACAGTGTTGGGTCTGGTGTCTCTCAACTTTCTCTTCACAATATCCCACAGATTCTCTATGGGCTTCAGGTCAGGAGAGTTGGCAGGCCAATTGAGCACAGTAATACCATGGTCAGTAAACCATTTAGCAGTGGTTTTGGCACTGTGAGCAGGTGGCAGGTCGTGCTGAAAAATGAAATCATCTCCATAAAGCTTTTCAGCAGATGGAAGCATGAAGTGCTGCAAAATCTCCTGAGAGCTAGCTGCATTGACCCTGCCCTTGATAAAACACAGTGGACCAACACCAGCAGCTGACATGGCACCCCAGACCATCACTGACTGTGGGTACTTGACACTGGACTTCAGGCATTTTTGCATTTCCTTCTCCCCAGTCTTCCTCCAGACTCTGGCACCTTGATTTCCGAATGACATGCAAAATTTGCTTTCATCCGAAAAAAGTACTTTGGACCACTGAGCAACAGTCCAGTGCTGCTTCTCTGTAGCCCAGGTCAGGCGCTTCTGCTGCTGTTTCTGGTTCAAAAGTGCCTTGACCTGGGGAACACGGCACCTGTAGCCCAGTCCACTGCTTTCACAGCTCCCCCCAAGGTCTGGAATCGGCCCTTCTCCACAATCTTCCTCAGGGTCTGGTCACCTCTTCTGGTTGTGCAGCGTTTTCTGCCACACTTTTTCCTTCCCACAGACGTCCCACTGAGGTGGCTTGATACAGCACTCTGGGAACAGCCCATTCGCTCAGAGATTTCTTTCTGTGTCTTCCCCTCTTGCTTGAGGGTGTCAATGATGGCCTTCTGGACAGCAGTCAGGTCGGCAGTCTTACCCACGATTGCGGTTTTGAATAATGAACCAGGCTGGGAGTTTTTAAAAGCCTCAGGAATCTGTGGATGAGCTTAAGGCCGCTATCGAAGCATCCTGGGCCTCCATAACACCTCAGCAGTGCCACAGGCTGATTGCCTCCATGCCACGCCGCATTGAAGCAGTCATTTCTGCAAAAGGATTCCAGACCAAGTATTGAGTATATAACTGAACATAATTATTTGAAGGTTGAATTTTTTGTCTTCAAAAAACTTTTTTTTTTCTTGGTCGAATGAAATATGCTAATTTTTTGAGATATGAATTTTGGCTTTTCATGATCTGTATGCCAAAATCATCAGTACTAAAACAATAAAAGACCTGAAATATTTCAGTTGGTGTGCAATGAATCTAAAATATATGAAAGTTTAATTTTTATCAGTACATTGCAGAAAATAATGAACTTTATGACAATATGCTAATTTTTTGAGAAAGACTAGTATATATATATATATATATATATGAACCCTTCATAAGAACCATATGTCTACCCAGTCACCTTGTGCCACGTGTGCAAAGGTCTCTTTTGCCATGATCTTATGTGTAATAAATAAGAAAGCCCTGCTGATATACATGATACCTTGGCTAATGCATCTAATCCGCTTTGAGGGCAAGCTCGTAAGCCGAAAAGTTCATTAGATGAAACAGATATTCCCATAAGAAATGACAGAAAACCAGTTAATCCGTTCCAACCCTTTCCCAAACTCATATAACTTGAAACAAACATGTGGGGGCAGTGGTGGTCTAGTGGATAGGGTGCAGGATCACTGATCCTAAGGTTGGGGGTTCGAGTCCCCACAGGGTTGTCACTGTCCCCCCCAGTGTAGCTAACTGGGTTCTCAAAGGCGGGCCATGTCTCTCACTGTCTATGGTGTAAGGCATGTAAAAGAACCATTGTTGACTGTCGCAAAGAGTAGTTGCAAAGCCGTCAGCGTGTTTCTGTCTCTTGCTAAAAGGGTTGTGACAGGAAGGGCATCCGACATAAAGACCTCTGGCGAATCAGATGATTCGCTGTGGCAACTCCCTAGAAAGGGAAAAAGCCGAAAGGAAAAGAAGAAGATATATATATATACACACACACACACCCAGTCGGCCCCCAACTTACGAAGACTCCTGTGTACGAAATCTCCGGGTTACGAAAAACACTTTCCTGAGTTTCCGTCCCCGAGACACGAAACAACCCCCTCTTACGATAAGAAATTCAAAATTCAAACGCGCCAAGTTGCTCTCTCATTGGCTGTCTCTCAACATCTCGCCCCACTGGCCTCCCAGATAGAGACAGAAAGAAGTTTAACTCTTTAGTTTAGTTTTTTAAGTTGTTTTAATTCAGTAAATGGTCAAGCAGGGAATGCGCTTTGAATTTATGTCTTGTCGGCGTGGCCTGCAGTGCGTGTGTGTGTGTGAGTGAGAGAGAGAGAGAGAGAGAGAGAGAGAGAGAGAGAGAGAGAGAGAGAAGGAATAACGCTTTAGTTTTTAAATTGTTTAATTCAGTAAATGTTTCATAAATGTGGGCGCATTGAGCTTATCTGGAATTCCGATACCTCAAGGAATCAAATTAAAGTTGAGTTTGTCAAGCAGGGAATGCACTTTGAATTCACGTCTTGTAGGCGTGGCCTGCAGCGCGCGGCAAGAGAGAGGGACAGAGAGAGAGAGAGAGAGAGAGAGAGAGAGAGAGAGAGAGAGAGAGAGAGAAGAGAAGGAATAACACTTTAGTTTTTAGTTTAGTTTTTTAAGTTGTTTTAATTCAGTAAATGGTCAAGCAGGGAATGCGCTTTGAATTTATGTCTTGTCGGCGTGGCCTGCAGTGCGTGTGTGTGTGAGTGAGAGAGAGAGAGAGAGAGAGCGAGAGAGAGAAGGAATAACGCTTTAGTTTTTAAATTGTTTAATTCAGTAAATGTTTAATAAATGTGGGCGCATTGAGCTTCTCTGGAATTCCGATACCTCAAGGAATCAAATTAAAGTTGAGTTTGTCAAGCATGGAATGCGCTTTGAATTCCACGTCTTGTGGGCCCGCAGCGTACACGAGAGAGATAGAGAGATAGAGAGAGAGAGAGAGAGAGGAAAAAGAGAGAGAGAGGTGTGTGTGTGTGTGTGTGTTAATAAAAAATGTTGAATGGTTTAATGAATAAATATGTTAATAAAATTGTTTAATATGTTAATAAAACGTTTAAATGGTTTAATAAATAATTTTCTTTTACTTTTAACACATATTTCAAACAAAATTGTTGTACTTTTATCATTTTTAAAGGGTTTATGTGGTTTATCCAGTCCAAAGACTGGGGCCTTGGAATGAATTAGGCGTTTAACATGCAAGATGCCACCCCTACTTACGAAATCCCCGCTATACGAAAAGGGCTCTGGAACGGATTAATTTCGTAAATTGGGGGCCGACTGTATATATAAAATTTCAAGCTCTACTTCCCAACAGCTTTATTTCAGCTGTTGAAAAATAACATTCATGGAGTGCTTATTATTATTAATAATAAACTGTACCAGTTACATTATAAAAATGTAATTTAATGAGATGTAGACACTTTTAGATGACATACCAAAGACAGGAGTACAGTTACATCACCTGCCCTGCCAAAATCCCACAGATTTTTACATTAAACCAAAAAGACCCCCCAGTGCAGCTGACTGGGTTATCAAAGGCCAGCCAAGTCTCTCACTGTCTATGGTGTGAGGCTGTAAAGAACTTTTTCTGACTTTAACAGAGTTGGCTACATAGTCATCAGTGTGTTACTGCCCTACGATGGCCTGGTGAGCTGTCCAGGGAGTACTCTGCCCTCGTTCAGAGTCAGCTGAGATGGGCACCAGCCTCCCTGTGATCCTAATTAGGATGAGGCAGTTCAGAAAATGAATGAATAAACCTAAAATACATAAAACAATGGTGTATGACAGATTAGTATCCATTATATGGGACTAGCACACTTAGATTTGCACACTAAAATCTCAGGATCATAAATCATTATTCCAAGTGGATAATGCTTCACTGACGCCAGATTCACACAGGAAGTGACCAGGAAATGAACAAAGTCAATGATCAGCAGCAGAATTCTTCTATTTCTTAGCAGAATAGCATTCTTCTTTTCCTTTCGGCTGTTCCCTTCAGGGGTCGCCAGAGCAAATCATCCGCCTCCATCTCACCTTATCCTCTGTATCTTCTCTTACTCCAATGACCTTCATGTCTTCCTTCACCACATCCATAAATCTCTTCTTTGGTCTTCCTCTAGGTCTTCTGCCTGGTAGTTCCAACCTCAGCATCCTACTGCCAATATATTCACTATTCCTCCTCTGTATATGTCCAAACCATCTGAATCTAGCCTCTCTGACTTTGTCTCCAAAACATCTTACATGGGCTGTCCCTCTGATGTATTCATTTCTGATCCTATCCATCCTCGTTACTCCCAGAGAGAACCTCAACATTTTCATCTCTGCTACCTCCAGCTCTGCCTCCTGTCTTTTCCTCAGGGCCACTGTTTCTAATCCATACAACATTGCTGGCCTCACCACCGTCTTGTACACTTTTCCTTTTGTTTTTGCTGATACTCTCCTATCGCACATCACACCGGACACTTTTCTCCAACCATTCCAACCTGCGTGCACACGCTTCTTCACCTCTTTTCCACACTCTCCATTGCTCTGGATTGTTGAGCCTAAGTACTTAAAATCCTCCACCTTCCTTATCTCTGCTCCCTGTAACCTCACCGTTCCTCCTGGGTCCTTCTCATTCGCACACATGTATTCTGATTTACTGAGGCTAACCTTCATTCCTCTCCTTTCCAGGGCATACCTCCACCTCTCTAATTTCCCTCCACTTGTTCTCTGCTCTCACAATGTCATCTGCAAACATTATAGTCCATGGAGATTCTTGTCTAACCTCGACTGTCAGCCTGTCCATCACCATCGCAAACAAGAAGGGGCTCAGAGCTGATCCTTGATGCAGTCCCACCTCCACCTTGAATTCGTTGGTCACGCCGACAGCACACCTCACCACTGTCTTACATCTCTCATACATGTCCTGCACCACTCTAACATACTTCTCTGCCACTCCAGACTTCCTCAGACAATACCACAGTTCCTACCTCGGCAACCTGTCATATTCTTTTTCCAGATCCACAAAGGCACAATGCAGCTTCCTCTGACCTTCTCTGTACTTCCCTATTAACATCCTCAAGGCAAACACTGCACCTGTCGTGCTCTTTCTTGGCATGAAACCAAACTGCTGTTCACAAATGCTGACCTCTGCCCTTAGTCTAGCTCCCACTATTCTTTCCCATAACTTCATCGAATGGCTCATCAACTTTATCCCTCTGTAGTTGCCACAACTCTGCATGTCTCCCTTGTTCTTAAAAATGGGCACCAGCACACTTTTCCTCCATTCCTCCGACATCTGCTCACTCTCTAAGACCTTGTTGAATGTTCTCATCAGAAAATCGACTGCTGCCTCTCCTAGACACTTCCATACTTCCACAGGAATATCATCAGGACCAACTGCCTTTCCATTCTTCATCCTCTTCAGTGCCCTCCTCACTTCACCCTTACTAATCTTTGCTACTTCCTGCTCCTCAACGGTCACCTCTTCAACTCTTTTTTCTCTCTCATTTTCCTCATTCATCAGCTCTTCAAAGTACTCTTTCCATCTTCCCAGCACACTTCTGTCATCAGTCAATATATTTCCCTCTCTGTCCTTTATCAATGTAATTTGCTGCACGTCCTCCCCATCTCTATCCCTCTGCTGTGCCAACCTGTATAGATCATTTTCTCCCTCCTTATTGTTCAACCTATCATACAAGTCATCATACGGCCTCTGTTTGGCCTTTGACACCGCTACTTTCGCCTTACACTGTGTCTTCCTATATTCCTGTTTACTCTCTTCGGTCCTCTCAATGTCCCACTTATTAGCTAACCTCTTCCTTTGTGTACACTCCTGCACTTCGTCATTCCACCACCAAGTCTCCTTATCTACTTTCCTTCCAGGGGACACACCAAGTACTCTCCTACCTGTGTCCCTGATCACATTTGCTGTGGTTATCCAGTCATCTGGAAGCACTTCCTGATCACCCAAAGTCTGTTTCAACTCCTCCTTGAAGACAATCATTTTTCAGCTTCCACCACTTTTGTCTTCTACTCTGCCTTTCCCTTCTTCACATTCCTCACCATCAGCGTCATCCTGCACACCACCATCCTATGCTGTTTGGTAACACTCTCACCCACTACTACTTTGCAGTCACTGACTTCCTTCAAACTGCATCGTCTGCACAAGATGTAGTCTACCTGTGTGCTCCTACCTTCGCTTTGATAATTCACTTTATGCTCCTGTCTCTTCCTGAAGAAAGTATTCACCACAGCTATTTCCATCCTTTTTGCAAAATCGATCAATATCTGTCCTTCTGTGTTCCTGTCCTGGATACCAAACCTGCCCATCAGGGGAATTTTGATATAATAGATGAGAAGGCAAAATTTTCTCAAGTGACGCAAAGTGAGCCGGGATGGAGCTCACCTGAGCTGGACTGTTATGTGAGCGATTTAAGCAGGAATCGATCTCAGCGAAAATGCCGCCAAACACTGAGTTCCCCACAAAATCTACATAGACCATGATTTCACATGCAGTTCGCTCATCAATTTCTGTGTGACAATCACTTATGGTTTGTGATCACTGAAGCAGAAATCATAAAAATTACAAAATGCCGTTTCTAAAAATACCAAAAAAATATATAATTTTTTTTTTTTAATCCCAAAACACTTTCTTCAAACGGAATGGGTTTTAAAATCTGTGAGGTTCATGTAAAAGAACCATTGCTGACCTTTGACAAGAGGAGCTGCATAGCCGTCAGCGTGTTTCTGCCCTGCAATGGCCTGGCGAGCTGTGCAGGGTGTACTCTGCCCTCGCCCGATGTCCGCTAAGATGGGCGCCAAATATCCGACCATGAATGTTTTTGGACTGTGGGAGGTAACTGGAGTACACGGTGGAAACCCACACAAGCACGGGGAGAACATGCAAACCACACAAATGTCTGAGCTGGGAATTGAACCTAGTACCTTCTTGCTTACCTAACACTGTTCATTCACCATTCACTGTTACTCCCAAAGCTTGACCTCACATCTAAAAATAATAATGAAACTAATTACATTTCATTTATTTTGATTGAATAAACTAAAGTCTTTGACTTAGTAAATATGGTCCAAGGCAAACATGAACACTAAACACTAATTTCTAATAAGCACAAAACTAGCAAATGGTGTTTAGCATATTGCAACTTTGAAAATAAAAGTAAAAATGATCTGATGATGAAAATGTACTTTTTCAGCATAACAGGAGAGTTTGCAAGGTTATCTTTTTAATTTAATTCAAGCAGTCAATTTTAACATCATTTATTTCATGTCATTGATTTAGCAGTGTGAACAAGAGCGTGAGGCTCAGAACATCCTGCATATCAAATACAAGGCGATGAAAGAGATGCTGCCATGCACAGATGACTTACTAAAGGTAAATTTTGAATGTGTGTGTGTGTGTGTGCGCGCGCGTGCGTGTGTGCGTATGAATACATTAAGGTAAACACAGCCAACAAACCTTGTTTGGTAAAAATTACAGGTGTCCCTGGCTGTTGCTGAACAAAATGATCAGAAAACTCTGGAATCGTGGAATCTGATGGCAGGAAATATGCAATGTCTGTTGAATGAGTTGAACATATTGACTGAAACAATGCGGAGGGCACTCCAACAGCACACCAGTTTGAGTGTAGCTCGACCCAACCTTTTGCATGACCAGAATATTGAGGTAACGTATGAATACACACTCGCGCACTCAGCTCTTTTTGTAGTTATGCACGTAATGGCAGTGGTGGCCTGGTGGTAAAGGGTGCTGGATCGGCTTCACTAGCTATCTCCGGACCTGCAGCCATTGATCATCGGTCTGATATGAAGGGTGCTGGATTTCTGATCCTAATGTTGGGGGTTCGAGTCCCACTCTGCACAAGGTTGTCACTGTACCCCCAGTGCAGATAACTGGGTTATCAAAGGCCGGCCATGTCTCTCACTGTCTGTGGTGGGGGGTTCATGTAAAAGAACCATTGCTGACTTTCGTAAAGAGTAGCTGCAAAGCCGTCAGCGTGTTTCTGTCTCTTGCTAAAGGGTTGCGTCAGGAAGGGAATCCGACGTAAAAACCTATGCCAAATCAAATGTGCAAATCAGATGATGACCTAATTTTTTTTTCTTTTTTTTGTCTTGAGTATTTTTTAATATTAAGTTTGCTCGATGATAATGGAAATCAGCAGTACGGACAACACAAGTCTTCCCTTGAAAACTAATTTTTCCATGATGAAACAGGCTCATCGTGGGACATATTCCTTTTAGGAATTTAATTAAATAAATCAAGTCTTCAACTTGGTGAAAGTCATCTACTTCAATTGTGAATATTAAGCACTCAATTCTAAACATTTTTTTTGTTCTGTGGCTTTGATTTAGGGGTTGGAAAATGAGCAAGAAGCTCACAAGGCCTTGCAGATCAAATATGAGATGGAGAAGCTAACTCAGAAAGATGAGTTACTGAAGGTAAACTTAGAATGTGTGTGTGTGTGTGTGTGTGTGTGTACGAAGGCAAATAAACCCGTTAAACCTTGTTTGTTGAACTCTCAGGATTACCAGGCTTTGGCGAAGCAGAAAGTGGAGAAAACTTTGGAATCCTCCACTGAAATGGCAAGAAATATGTATGGCCTGTTGGGGGAACTCAAATCATTGTCCAGAACAGTTCAGGGGGAACTTCGTCGAAACAGAAGTTTGATAGAAGAAGACCTACTGAGATAACAGGGGTCATCGCACTGTATTTGCGATATAACTGACCAAAAATAAAATTTATTTCCCAATAGGATTTGTTATAATTTATAAAATATAGAAACTTAATCGTAAAAACTACTCCTACTTTTGACATATTCAAGTACTGTATTTTGCTTTACTTTTTAATGCTATTTTTGAAAAATTTGATTTTTTTTCCACAGATGAAACAGTAGAAATAATAAAAAGCCATCATTGGGATCCTTAAATTACTATTAAAGAAACTTGTTTATATGATTTTAATCCTGTCTGATAAAATGAGTATACTGTATAAAGGTGCCCCAACATCTAATATAATTTCCTATTTTCTTGTTCTTCACAAAAGACTTAATGCAGTGGTTCTTAACCTTGTTGGCGGTACTGAACCCCACCAGTTTCATATGCTTATTCACCGAACCCTTCTTTATTGAAAAATGAAATATGATTTTTTTTTTTTAAGACATAGGATTGTACTGGGGCACCAAACTGAACTGTGCATTACCATCACTGTGTTCAAAGAACAAAACCAATACACTGCATGAACTCTGCCCATCAAAACTACTTACATTTTTATGTGAGGTGTGCATCTGAGTGTGTGCACGTGCATCTGTGTGCGCACACCCGTCTATTTGTGTGTATTTATATTTTATTTACATCTTATGCATTATTTTTGAATGTTTGTTCTTATAAGCATTCATAGCATTGAATATGTATTTGATATTGTATACACATAGACATGTATGTATACGTCAGTCAGCGAGGGGTTGATTCTACTTCGCACATCATGCAGATAGGAAGCTGACTAGCATCACGTTCCGTTACATATGTGAATCCATGTTGTACATATTTGTCCGACCACTTTCTTTTTTTGCTCCACATAGTAATGACTAAAACGTTCAGAAAGAAATCACATAACATACCATCACGATAGTCACAAGTCGACTACAGAGCGCACCAAATTTCCTGCAGCACAGATTGGCCAAGCAATGTAGCGTGATCACCTGCAGCCAGTGATGGCCAAGTGGGGCGTGTCATCATGAATATGAGTCGGGTGTGTGTCTTGACCTCCGCTGAACCCCTGAGACTGACTCACTGAACCCCTAGGGTTCGATCGAACCCAGGTTAGGAACCAATGACTTAATGTAAGTTGAAAAGGAGCAACAAACACACAGACACACACCCTTATAATTTCATGTTTAATTTTTTTTGTGACAGACGGGTATAAAGTGAGCATAATTCTTTGCTATGTAGTATGCATAGTACAATTTATATAGGCGGTATACGCGACTGTTCCACAGTCAACTCCATTTTTCATAATTTCACTGCTCTCAATTTTTTTTTTACATATTTAACAAGAAACCTAACAATATGTAAAATAATATTAGGTTTCTTGTTAAAAATGTAAAAATTGAGATGTAAAAAACAAATGTTTTATATTGTAAACACCAAATTACTGTACATATTTATCTTCTATTGAAACTAAAGAATTAAAGGGTACCTGTAGTGAATTTGTACTGTATTACTATTTGAAATGATCACATTTGCCATCAGCATTTTTTTGTTCTTGTTTGCCAACAGAGACAATCTCAGCACAAAACAAACTTAGGTAGTTTCAAAAGAGCATGATATTTTTTTCTCAATCTCTCAGAGATGGAGAAAAGATATTATCTAATGAGGCCAACTGCAGGCTTGGAAATAATGAGGGACTAGCAAGTTCTACCCTCTCGAGCTTACTCAGTCTTCCCAGATGGATGCATGGCTTTTTATGCACATACCCAGATGATATCAGTACCAACTGTATGCATGCCAGTTAGCCGTCTCCAATACATACATATTGATGTGGGTCTGATCACAAAACTGCCACATTTCTAACTACTCAACTTCAACCTTGAATAAATATTTTCCTGTCCAAATTTATTTGTTAATCAATGCATCGGAATATTTTTGTCTGAAAAATAATATCAATTTTCTTCCGCTTAATACGGGGTCGGGTTGCAGGGGCAGAAGATTAAGCAATGAGGTCCAGACAGCCCTCTCTCCAGCCACTCCCTCTCAGAGGGATTCCTCCAGTGTGTTCTAAGTCAACCCTGAGGTCTCTTTACCGGTTGGACGTGCCGAAACACCACACGTGGGAGGCGTTCTGGAGGCATTCTAACTAGAAGCCCGAGACACATCAACTGGTTCCTCTCAATGTGGAAGAGCAGTGGTTTTACTCTGAGCTTTCTCCGGATGGCTGAGCTTTTCAACTTGTATCTAAGGGAGAGCCCAGCCACTTGGCGAAGTAAGCTCATTTCAGCCACTTGTATCTGTGGCCTTGTTCTTTTGGTCACTACCCAAACCTTGTGACCATAGTTGAGGGTTGTATCTGTATGTGCATCTGTATGTATGTGTATTTATATTTTATTTACATCTTATGCATTATTTTTGAATGTTTAATTGTTATAAGCATTCATAGCTTTGAATACCTATTTATTAATATTATATACATATATACATGTACGTATACTTCAGTCAGGGGAGGGGGTCGATCCTACTTCGTGGAAATCGGTGGTTGCGCTTGGGGGGGGGGTCTCGATCCCCATTAACCACAGAAAGTGAGGGATCCCTGTATTGGATTTGAATGGCAAACAAAAGAGTGTCATACATACCAGTTGACAAATCTTAACATTTTTATATGTTATGATGAGCCCTGTGATGGCTGGGCAAGCTGTTTAGGGTGTACTCTGCCCTTACCTAGAGTTGGCTGAGATAGGCACCAGCCTACCTGCAGCCCTAATTAGGATTAAGCGGTTCAGAAAATGAATGAATGAATGAGATTGACACGGGAGGCTCTGCATCACCTGCCTCCCCTGAATGCATGTCACTGGTCCTGTGTCATCCTCGGTGAAATGGTAAGAGCAAGAATACATCCGGGTATTAAAAATGTACTTGGCTAGATGCGAATTTCAAATTGGAACAGTATTTTAGCTGTGAATAATGATGTTTGATAAGTTCGAAAGAACAAAGATATAAACAAGTTGCTGAAACCTCACAGTTTCCAGTACCGCACTGTGCAGTCCTCAAAATGAAAGCAGAGCTGAGTATTTCTCAACAGCAATGCCGTGCCATACACTGGGCCACTGTAACCACGCAGAGTCATCATCTCGCTGCCTAACCCCTCTTCCATCTAAGTGAAGGAATAATCAAATTTAGATCAAATGAATATATACCAACAGATTTGTACTGTCCTACTCACTTCCTCCTCCACTAGGTCATAGGCGAGGTGTATCAGACACGTTGGACCGACAAGGCCTGGCCTTCAGCTTCCTGGCTTGGAGGCTCTACAGTTTAAGGGCAGAGTTGTCAAAGGCGGCAGCAAGCAGGCAGCTGTCAGGTGACACTTCTGCAGCATTCAGCAGCTGTTCTGTGTTCTCGAAAGTGTAAAAGCAGATGATGGTGAGGGACAGAGGACCCTCAAGAACACGCCTGATGCAGTCCTGAAGTGCCTCCACGGCAGCTTCATTGTGAGGCGGTAAACCTGCTTTAACATCTACAGACTCTGCCCCTTCAGTCCTGCCCATGTCCCACCAGCTGCTGGAAGAGGACATGGAGATGGAGTTTGCTGTATTGGGCCTGGCCCCATAGAGCTGGTAGTCAGAGTGACTTGCAGCAGATACCTCCAACTGTGGGGCAGATTACCATCAGTCTTTATATTATTATTATTGCTGACTTTCGTAAAGAGGAGCTGCATAGCCGTCAGCGTGTTTCTGCGGTCAGCACTGCAACCGCCTTAGCCTGTAGATGTCCCTGTAACGAAAAATAAATTAATAAATAAATAGAGGAATTCTTTATCACCCTCACACCTCACAGACATCATTCAAAACATTTTCTTGTTCAACACGTTCAACATGGCCTGGAGGGTATATCTATAGTTTTATTTTAATAATAGGTGTATGTGTATGCATATCCTCTTCTTTTGCTTTCAGCTTTTTCCCTCTTTCAGGGGTCGCCATAGCGAATCATCTGATTCGCACATTGAATTTGGCATAGGTTTTTATGTCGGATGCCCTTGCTGACACAACCCTTTAGCAAGGGACAGAAACACACTTCTTCTTTTCCTTTCGGCTTTTCCATTCAGGGGTCGCTACAGCGAATCATCTGCCTCCATCTTCCACTATCCTTTGCATCTTCTTCTTATACCAGCTACCTTTCATGTTCCGATACATTGAGACAGAAATTCATTCAGGGGTGGGGTGATGATGTATATTTCTAAAAACTTAAGCTTTAAGAGACTTCCTGACCTAGAGAATATATTTGATGAGTCAAAATGGGTTAAGATATTTTTTACTCAAAAACCACTCATCTTCTGTACAGTTTACAGACCAGAAAGCAATATGGACAACTTCTGGGGTAGATTTGATATTAGTATTGAAGGTGCTTCAGATATCTCAAATAAAGTTATTATTGTTGGTGATTTGAATGAAAATTTATTATCTGTATCAAATCTAAACATAACAGATATTTTAACTAGAAACAATGTACGTAATATTATAACAGAACCTACCAGGGTTACCAGGACAACCAGCACGTTGCTAGATCCAGTTATAGTCAGTGATGAAGTTGATGTTGTAGAAAGTGGTGTGATTGATTTTAACAGAACTATAAGTAATCACAAAGGTACGTTTGTTAGCATAGATGTGCATGTCTCAACAAAGGTTGCATATTCCAGAAAGGTCTGGTGTTATAAAGATGGTAACTATGAGAAGCTAAACGCACTTATTAATGATACGGATTGGTTGTCATTGTTTAGTGTCTGTTCCAACGTTGATGACGTTTGTTGTACATTTTATGACCATTTTAATGATTACACAAAACAATGTATCCCTTCTAGAATAGTTATGATAAGACCTAATGACAAACCATGGTATGACTCAAATATTAGACGTGAAAGTAGAAAGCGGGATCGACTACAGAAAAAGGCAAAAAGAACACAGAAGGACTTTGATATTAGGAAATACAAAAAGCAGCGAAATAAAGTTAATTACATGAAATATTATGTTAAAGAACAATTCTTCTCTAATCTTGATGAATTTATTTTCGAGTTGTATGGAGAGAATAGATCATCACATTGGAAAATGTTACGCACGCAGTTTAATTAAGACGTCAGGTTCCGCTTCTACAATTCCAGCTCTAAAAAGAAGTGTTTCTGAGGAATGTCCATCAGCATTTACAGACCTAGATAAAGCTAATATGTTGAATGAATATTTTGAGTCTGTAACCAATCTGAATGGTGCAGACAATAAATCTCTTCCAAATTTTGATAGACGCACTAATACTGTTATAGATAATATTAAGATCGAAGTTAATGAGATATCCGACATAATTAAATGTCTACCTCTTAAGAAAGCTGCTGGACCAGATCAGATTAGTCATCAGTTATTGAGATATACTGTTGATTCTATAAGCCCAGTGTTGTGTATGATATTTAACACGTCACTTAACTTATCAGTATATCCTAGTCAATGGAAATACGCAAATGTTATGCCGCTATACAGGAAGGGTGATAACTATTGTATCAAATTATTGCCCGATTTCACTGATAAGCTGTGTTGGAAAGCTGTTTGAAAGAGTGGTTTTCAAACATGTTTATAATTATTTTGTGGCAAATTATTTGTTATATAGATATCAATGTGGATTCAGGAGAGGTCACTCTACTGTACAACAACTTGTTGAAATTTATAACCAGATTTGCACATCGCTTGATAACAAAGATTACTATTGTATGTTTTTTTTTGTGATGTCTCTAAAGCATTTGATAGAGTTTGGCACATGGGGCTTATGCACAAACTAGAGAAGTATGGAGTTTGTGGAAAACTACTTGATTCGTTTAATAATTATCTAAGTGGTCGCAGTCAATCAGTTTTTGTTCATGGCTCATTATCTAAACCTTTGGTGTTACAAGCTGGAGTACCTCAGGGGTCAGTTTTAGGTCCTTTCCTTTTCACTGTTTATGTAAATGAGATTGCAGATAAATTAAATTGTTTTACTTGGCTTTTCGCTGACGATACTTCATTAGGAACATTGTCAAAAGAAAAGCAAGTAATGGAACAGCTTATGAATGAAAATGTATTGTTTCTGGACTGCCAAGATACGCTTCTTCTCAATCTAAGTAAATTAATGTTATTTTATAAGATACACAAACGTCTTACTCCAGAATTTCTCTGTGATCTACTACCTCCAGTAGTAGTGAACAGAACGAACTATCCATTAAGAAATAGCCATGATTATAGTATACCTCCTACACGATTAAAATATTCAACACTTTCATTTTTTCCATCAACAGTTAAATTGTGGAATGATATCCCACTAGGAACCAGAGACAGCAATTCTGTAGTTTCATTTAGATCAGCGATTTGTCTTAAACCAAAATGTGCACCGGTATATTTTTCATACGGGAAAAAGAAGTTAAATATTTTACACACAAGATTAAGATATATGTCGAGTTCACTTAATTATGATTTATTTAGAATTAATGTAAAGGATGATGCACGCTGTCAGTGTGGCCACAAGTGTGAGAATGTTTTTCACTATTTTCTAGAATGTCCCTTATATAATTTTCAACGTGAACAAATGTTAAAAACTTTAGAGCACATTGTCCATCAAAGAGCACCAATCGATATTAATCTCATTTTAAATGGCAATGCAGATTATTCTCTTAGAGCAGTGGTTCCTAACCTGGGTTCGATCGAACCCTCGGGGTTCGGTGAGTCGGTCTCAGGGGTTTGGCAGAGCCTCTGCCACGGAGGTCAGGACACACCCGAATCATCATGTCAATTAGTGATAACACGCCCCGCTTGGCCATCACTGGCTGCAGATGATCACATTTCATTGCTTGGCCAATCAGTGCCATGGGGAATTTAGCACGCTCAGTAGTCAATGTGTGAAGTCGTGGGATTTTTTCGGAATATTTTAATCCATACTAATTATGTCGAGCAAAAAAAGAAAGTGGGAGGACTAATATGTACAACATGGATTCACATGCATCACGGAACGTGATGGGACTCAGCATCCTATCTGAATGATTTGCAATGCCAAGTTGAGCAACTCTAGTCTTGCACCAGCAAAACTAAAGGAACACTTCGTGAAACTGCATGGAGATGGGGAATACAAGAATACAACAGTACCTATGTCTTGAATTTGTAAAAAAAAATCATATTTTTATTTTTCACTGATGAAGGGTTCGGTGAATGTGCTTATGAAACTGGTGTGGTTCGGTACCTCCAACAAGGTTAAAAACCACCATCTTAGAGAAAACCAATGTTTTCAAATGTGTACAAATATCTATTTGTAATACTAAACGATTCATTTAATTCTTTTGTATATATCCTTCCCTTGTCAGTATCTTGCTGTATATTTTGTAATATAATTACTGTAACTACCTGGAGAGGGCTTTATTAAGTTGGATAACTTGTGGCCAATCCATTTCATGCTTGAATAAAATATGTTTTAATCAATAATAACCAGCTACCTTCAAGCCATGCTTCACTACATCCATGAATCGTCTCTTTGGTCTTCCTCTCGGCCTTCTGCCTGGCAGTTCCAACCTCAGCATCCTACTACCAATCTACCTTTTCCTGCCATAGTTCCAACATTCAAAGTCCCTACTTTCAGTCCAAGACTCATGCCTTTCCTCTTCTCTCTCTGCCTACGGACACGCCTCCCACCTCTCCTTCGACGTCTTCGACCAACAGTAGTCCAATTTCCACCAGCACCCTGTTGGTTGACAGCACTGATAGCGGTCGTTGTTAACCCGCGCCTCGACCAATCCGGTATGACATTCTTTGTACTGACTCGCATATTTTATTTGGCATTTGTTTTACGCCGGATGCCCTTCCTGATGCAACCCTCTGATAAAAATTAGACTTTCATATATTTTAGATTCATTGCAGACCAACTGAAATATTTCAGGTCTTTTATTGTTTTAATACTGATGATTTTGGCATACAGCTCATGAAAACCCAAAAGTCCTATCTCAAAAATTAGCACATTTCATCCGACCAATAAAAAAATGGTTTTTAATACAAAAACGTCAATCTTCAAATAATTATGTTCAGTTATGCACTCAATACTTGGTCGGGAATCCTTTTGCAGAAATGACTGCTTCAATACGGCGTGGCATGGAGGAAATCAGCCTGTGGCACTGCTGAGGTGTTATGGTGGCCCAGGATGCTTCGATAGCGGCCTTAAGCTCATCCACAGTGTTGGGTCTGGTGTCTCTCAACTTTCTCTTCATAATATCCCAGATTCTCTATGGGGTTCAGGTCAGGAGAGTTGGCAGGCCAATTGAGCACAGTAATACCATGGTCAGTAAACCATTTAGCAGTGGTTTTGGCACTGTGAGCAGGTGCCAGGTCGTGCTGAAAAATGAAAATCTTCATCTCCATAAAGCTTTTCAGCAGATGGAAGCATGAAGTGCTCCAAGATCTCCTGATAGCTAGCTGCATTGACCCTGCCCTTGATAAAACACAGTGGGCCAACACCAGCAGCTGACATGGCACCCCAGACCATTACTGACTGTGGGTACTTGATACTGGACTTCAGGCATTTTGGCATTTCCTTCTCCCCAGTCTTTTCCCAGACTCTGGCACCTTGATTTCTGAATGACATGCAAAATTTGCTTTCATCCGAAAAAAGTACTTTGGACGACTGAGCAACAGTCCAGTACTGCTTCTCTGTAGCCCAGGTCAGGCGCTTCTGCCGCTGTTTCTGGTTCAAAAGTGACTTGACCTGGGGAATGCGGCACCTGTTGTCCATTTCCTGCACACGCCTGTGCACGGTGGCTCTGGATGTTTCTACTCCAGACTCAGTCCACTGCTTCCACAGGTCCCCCAAGGTCTGGAATCGGCCCTTCTTTCACTTTTTCCTTCCCACAGAGGTCCCACTGAGGTGCCTTGATAGAGCACTCTGGGAACAGCCTATTTGCTCAGAGATTTCTTTCTGTATGTTACCCTCTTGCTTGAGGGTGTCAATGATGGCCTTCTGGACAGCAGTCAGGTCGGCAGTCTTACCCATGATTGCGGTTTTGAGTAATGAACCAGGATGGGAGTTTTTAAAAGCCTCAGGAATCTTTTGCAGGTGTTTAGAGTTAATTGGTTGATTCATATGATTAGGTTAATAGCTCGTTGAGAGTACCTTTTCATGATATGCTAATTTTTTTAGACAGGAATTTTGGGTTTTCATGAGCTGTATGCCAAAATCATCAGTATCAAAACAATAAAAGACCTGAAATATTTCAGTTGGTGTGTAATGAATCTAAAATATATGAAAGTTTATTTTTTTATCATTACATTACAGAAAATAATGAACTTTATCACAATATGCTAATTTTTTGAGGACAAGTATATATAGCGCCAAACGCGCCATTCAAAATTCAAATAATGCGCGAGTTGCTCTCTCATTGGCTGTCTCCCAACATTGCGCCCCACTATCCTCCCCATTGGCCAGGAGGCAGCTGAACTGTACCCAGTTTGTCAGAGGAGAGTTGAACAGGAATGTTGGCTCGTGAGTTCTTTTTGAGAGATCATTGCAGTGTTGTATTTCGTTATCCAGCATGGACCCGGAAAATACTGAATAGCGGAAATACAGTGACGGAGGCGATTATTTCGATATTGAAGCAGAAGGAGCATGGAAACAGAGTGCTCCAGACAAGACCCCCGATCTCGCAAGGAAGCAAGTTAATGTTGAATCAGGACCTCTGATCTTTCAACAGGTACTGTAATTCCGCTTTAAATACAACATTCCGTCCATTTAAACATTTAAATGGAATTGATCCGTCAGTCGCGCGTTGCGTGTGGGCGGAGCCCGCATTCGGCAAAACACCAGAGTTCTGTGTGCGTGTGAGAGAGAGAGAGAGAGAGAGACAGAGAGCGAGAGAGATTGTGTGTGTGTGTGTGTGTGTGTGTGTGTGAGTGAGAAAGCAAGAGAGATGGAGACTGTCTGTCAGTCAGAGATGAAAGGAGGCGTTCTTCACTCTCTTTCGAGAGAGCACATTGCAGCTTATTTTTTGTTTTAAGTTGTTTAATTCAGTAAATCTTTAATAAATGGGGAAGTGGTGGTCGAGTAGTATAAGGCACCGGATCGCTGATCCAAAGGTTGGGGGTTCAAGTCCCACTCTCCACAAGGTTGTCACTCCCCCCCCCCCCCCCCCCGGGTTATAAAAGGCCGGCCGATGATGATTTAATAAATGTGGCGCTCCGCCGAATGTGAGCCAAAGGATACAAGTTAAAGTTTGGACTTCTGATCTGTCAAGCAGGGAATGCACTTTGAATTCCCATTTTAAAATGTTCCGGCGTCAGCAAAGGGAGTTGTACAATGAAAACCCGAATGCACAAATTACAGAACAATTACAGATATTTATTATCTTTGAGCAGAATCCTAAGATTCTTGTATACTTATTTTTATATTAATATTCATTAGTATTTGTACTTGTTCTTTGTATGCATATCTTGAATAAACTTTACTTACACAAAAGAAAACGCTCCTCTTTGCTGGGATTTACATCAGTGCAGGCTGTGTTCGAATCGAGTTCAACGGCACCCTTGTGCACGACCGGAAGTCTGTATATAAAAAAAAAAAAAAAAAAAAAAAAAACACCTCCCACATAAATCTTTCCACCGTCTCTTACTTTCGGTTCTGTTATTTTTCAGCGGTGTGGCCGAGATTCGTGTGTATCTGAGTTTTGTACAGAAGGAGAACAAGATGCATTGTGGTCTGCTGATGAAAGAGAATAAGCCAGGTAAGATTTTAACGTCTGCGTGTCTCTTTTCGCTCATAAAAAAGGTATATGAAAACATAACGTGTTTTCCAGTTTCCACACTTTAAACAAGTCATTCGCAGTAACCTGAACTAACCCGGAAACTGATGTTTATCCGGCGTGGTATTTCGTGGTATCTGGTGCTATATCGGTTGACAGATGTTTATCTTTCTCTGCCAACGGTTTCCGTACTTTTGGTTGACTTCTGCAGATTCGCCAAGACCACGGGTCGGCAACCCAAAGTGTTCAAAGAGCCATACTGGACCAAAAAAACTAAAAACAAATCTGTCTGGAGCCGCAAAAAAAAATAATAAAACCCTCATATAAGCCTCATATGAAGGCAACACAGGCTATAAGTGTATATTAACCTACTATCAAAATGACAAAGCAGGCTACAAATACATAATGAGCATGTATTATTAAATGCTTATTTTCCCTGCAGCGCATCCTGGAGAGAACGACACCACGTGACTACTCTGTTGCACGATATTTTGTGCTTTAATTTTAACTATATTAATGTATTATCTTTTTTTGTTGCATTGATAAAGTTATCGAAAATCAATAATCAGCGGCACATCAGAGTTTACATACCTGCTCAACAGCGCTGGCTGTTCAATCATAATCGCGTCATTCGTCTCTCGCGTCTCCATCTCTCCCTATCCTCTGCATCTTCTACTCTTACTCCAACGACCTTCATGTCCGCCTTCACCACATCCATAAATCTTCTCTTTGGTCTTCCTCTGGGCCTTTTGCCTGGTAGTTCCAACCTCAGTATCCTACGACCAATATACTCACTATCCCTCCTCTGTACATGTCCAAACCATCTCAATCTAGCCTCTCTGACTTTGTCTCCAAAACATCTATCATGTGCTGTCCCTCTGATGTACTCGTTTCTGATCCTATCCATTCTCGTTACTCCCAAAGAGAACCTCAACATTTTCATCTCTGCTACCTCCAACTCTGACTCCTGTCTTTTCCCCAGGGCCACTGTCTCTAAACCATACAACATTGCTGGCCTCATCACCGTCTTTTTCTTTATCTCTGCCCCCTGTAACCTCAAAGTTCCTCTTGGGTCCTTGTCGTTCACACACATGTATTCCGTCTAACTGAGACTAACCTTCAATCCCCTCCTTTCCAGGGTATACCTCCACCTCTCTAGATTTTCCTCCACTTGTTCTCTGCTCTCTCACTACAGATCACGATGTCATCTGCAAACATCATAGTCCATGGAGATTCTTGTCTAACCTCGTCTGTTAGCCTGTCCATCACCATAGCAAACAAGAAGGGGCTGAGAGCTGACCCTTGATGCAGTCCCACCTCCACCTTGAATTCGTTGGTCACACCGACAGCACACCTCACCACTGTCTTACATCTCTCATACATGTCCTGCACCACTCTAACATACTTCTCTGTCATTCCAGACTTCCTCATACAATACCACAGTTCTTCTCTCGGCACCCTGTCACATGCTTTCTCCAGATCCACAAAGGCACAATGCAGCTCCTTCTGACCTTCTCTGTACTTCTCTATTAACATCCTCAAAGCAAACACTGCATCTGTGGTGCTCTTTCTTGGCATGAAACCAAACTGTTGTTCACAAATGCTGACCTCTGCCCTTAGTCTAGCTTCCACTATTCTTCCCCATAGCTTCATTGTATGGCTCATCAACTTTATCCCTCTGTATTTGCTACAACTCTGTACATCTCCCTTGTTCTTAAAAATGGGCACAAGCACACTTCTCCATTCCTCCGGCATCTGCTCACTTTCTAAGACCTTGTTGAATATTCTTGTCAGAAAATCTACTGCTACATCCCCTAGACACTTCCATACCTCAACTGGTATGTCATCAGGGCCAACTGCCTTTCCACTCTTCATCCTCTTCAATGCCCTCCTCACTTCTCCCTTACTAATCTTTGCTACTTCCTGCTCCTCAACGGTCACCCCTTCTACTCTTTTTTATCTCTCTCATTTTCCTCATTGATCAGCTCTTCAAAGTACTCTTTCCATCTTCCCAGCACACTTCTGTCATCAGTCAATACATTTCCCTCTCTGTCCTTTATCACTCTAACTTGCTGCATGTCTTTCCCATCTCTATTTCTCTGCTGTGCTAACCTGTATAAATCATTTTCTCCCTCCTTACTGTTCAACCTATCATACAAGTCATCATATGCCCTCTGTTTGGCCTTTGACACCGCTACCTTCGCCTTACGCTGTCTCCCTGTACTCTTGTTTACTCTCCTCGGTCCTCTCAATGTCCCACTTCTTCTTGGCTAACCTCTTCTTTTGTACACACTCCTGCACTTCTTCATTCCACCACCAAGTTTCCTTATCTACTTTCCTTCCAGAGGACACACCAAGTACTCTCCTACCGGTCTCCCTGATCACCTTGGCTGTGGTTGTCCAGTCATCTGGAAGCACTTCCTGACTACCCAAAGCCTGTTTCCACTCCTCCTTGAAGACAACACGACACTCTTCCTTTGCCTTTTTCACCTTTCTCACCATCAGTGCCATCCTGCACACCACCATCCTGTGCTGTTTGGCAACACTCTCACCCACTACTACTTTGCAGTCACTGACTTCCTTCAAATTACATCGCCTACACAAGATGTAGTCGACCTGTGTGCTCTTACCTCCGCTTTCATAAGTCACCCTATGCTCCTGTTTCTTCTTGAAGAAAGTATTCACCACAGCCATTTCCATCCTTTTTGCAAAATTGATCAACATCTGTCCTTCTGTGTTCCTGTCCTGGATACCAAACCTGCCCATCACTTCCTCATCCCCTCTGTTGCCTGCACCAACATGTCCATTGAAGTCTGCTCCAATGACCACTCTTTCACCTCTGGGGGTACTCTGCATCACTTCATCGAACTCACTCCAGAATCTCTCCTTCTCTTCTAGCTTACATCCTGCCTGTGGGGCATAAGCACTAACAACATTGACCATCACGCCTTCAATTTCTAACTTGAGACTCATCACTCTGTCTGACACTCTTTTCACTTCTAGAACATTCCTGAAAAACCCCTCCTTCAAGATGACTCCTACTCCATTTCTCTTCCCATCCACACCATTATAAAACAGCTTAAACCCTGCTCCTAAGCTTCTAGCCTTGCTACCTTTCCACCTGGTCTCCTGAACACACAGTAGAGGACAACCTTCCTCTGCATCATGTCAGCCAGCTCCCTATCTTTTCCTTGCATAGTTCCAACATTCCAAGTCCCTACTCTCAGTCCTAGGCTCACGCATTTCCTCTTCTCTCTCTGCCTACGGACACGCCTCCCGTCTCTCCTTCTTCGAAGTCTTCGACCAACAGTAGTCCAATTTCCATCAGCATCCTGTTGGTTGACAGCACTGATGGCGGTCGTTGTTAACCCGGGCCTCGACCGATACGGTATGAATTTTGTTTTGATCATTTGCATTTTTAAGTGTGGCAGAAGTTTTACGCCGGATGCCCTTTCTGCCCCCCCCCCCCCCACCTCATACTGCATTAACTCTCATCCATATGATGCTATAAATTATGCATATATTTTGATTATAACTCTTGACAAAAAATGTTTCTGTACTGATACATATAGTTAGGTTTTACAAATCTACACCGGAGACCAGTTTTCTATCCAGAACAGCGATTTAAGACGTAACTTACTCATGAACCTTGTTAAAAGGCACTTCCAATGATATATGGCTGGGGACATACTGACAGTCACAGTATGTCTCTGAAAGCAAGAACTGTCTGTCTGTCTTCTTTTCGGCTTTTTCCCTTTTACTTCGGAGTCGCCACAGCGAATCATCTGATTCGCATGTTTGATTTGGCATAGGTTTTTACGTCGGATGCCCTTCCTGTCACAACCCTTTTAGCAAGGGACAGAAACACGTTGACGGCTTTGCAGCGTCCTCTTTATGAAAGTCAGCAATGGTTCTTTTGCATGCCTCTCACCATAGATAGTGAGGGACATGGCCCGCCTTTGATCACCCAGTTAGCCGCACTGGGGGGGGGACAGTGACAACCTTGTGGAGAGTGGGACTTGAACCCCCAGCAAGAACATTAATTAATAATATTAACAAAAAGTCAAAGTAAACATGTGTTATCTATTTTAAACAGTATGTGAATGAATTCAAAACCAAACATCAACTACCAAACTGTAAATTTACTTACACCAAGACTGCACATGTACACTTACAGATACGAAAAATATACAGTCGAATAGTTGCAGGGTGTGGTAGATGAAGTTTCTCTCACAGAAACTGATAGGCCTCAGTTCAGTTCATTTTCTGTAACCAATTAATCCTAATTAGGGTTGTGGGGAGGCTGGTGCCCATCCTAGCCAACTTCAGGCGAGGGCAGAATACACTCAGGACAGCTCGCCAGGCCGTGCGCACGAGAGAGAGACAGAAGGAATAACGATTTCGTTTTTAGTTTAGTTTTTTAAGTTGTTTTAATTCAGTAAATGGTCAAGCAGGGAATGCGCTTTGAATTCATGTCTTGTGGGCGTTGCCTGCAGCACACGCGAGAGAGATATACAGAGAGAGAGAGAGGGAGCGAGAGAGAAGGAATAACTTTCGTTTTTAGTTTAGTTTTTAAGTTGTTTTAATTCATAAACTGTTTAATAAATGTGGGTGATTTTGATCTTATCTGGCATCCCGATCCTTCAAGGAATCAAATCAAAGTTGAGTTTGTCAAGCAGGGAATGCGCTTTGAATTCTCGTCTTCTGGGCGTGGTCTGCAGCGCGCGAGAGGAGAGAGAGTGTGTGTGTGTGTGTGTGTGTGTGTGTGTATGTTAATAAAAATGTTTAATAATGGTTTAATTAATAAATATGTTAATCAAATGGTTTAATATGTTAATAAAATGGTTTAATGGTTTCATAAATAATTTTATTTTACTTTTAACACATATTTCATACAAAATTGGTGTACTTTTATCATTTTAAAAGCGTTTATGGGATTTATCCAGTCCAAGGACTGGAGACTTGGAACGAATTAAGCGTTTAACATGTAAGATGCGACCCCTACTTACGAAATCTCCACTATACGAAAAGGGCTCTGGAACGGATTCATTTCGTAAATTGGGGGACGACTGTACTTACGCTTGAGGGTAACAGACTGGCAGGCGTAACTGTGCTCTGAAGTTACTACCCCCACCCAAGCACCAACGTCTTCTGGGGCTGATGGCTCTTCCATGGATTCCGAGGATGACGTACTGTACACATTCTATGACTCACTGGCCTGGACTGGTTCTTCAGAATATAAGAACACACTATAAAATACCTATTCATACTTAAATGAACCTCTGGTAAACTTGAAATCGACCACAATATGCCTGTATATAAAATTTGAAAATAATACAGTATATCAAATCTTATAAACCCTTTGTTATGTCCCCTGGTAGAGGAATTCCACAAATTTATGAAAAAGCCTGTATGTTACTTAAGCTTTAAGCCTATGGCCTAATGAAGGTTAAACTGAAACACACTTACCGGTGAAAAGTTGCACGGTTTTGACAGCCAGCCACGCAACAAGAAATAACCATATTTACACAAAACAAGCTAAACCTAACGTATTCCAATTAAATTTGATGTTATGTTTCAAAAGGTATAATTATAAGGATGCCAAAGGAAGTCAACTTTCAATTGAAAATTCAGACGCTCCCCGACTTACGTTCATCTGTTTTACATTTTTTCGATTTTACGTTGTTGTTTTTTTTAAATTTTGAGTTTAGACGTACCTACGTAGTACGCTGACGTAATGATGCAATAACGTAATGACGCTGCGTCCATTGTTTACAAACGACAGACTGCACGTGCTCCTCCTTCTTCCCAGTTCAGTTATATATACACATCGTTTTTTTTAATATATATATATAATATATATAAAATCAGTTATATAGTGTGTTACCCTTGTGTTAAAGCATTGTCTCTGTGATCTTTGTGTTTATACCGTTTTTGCGGACTTTTGTAACCCTAAGCAAATATGGTTGCTCAGAAGCATAAGCCTACTAACATGGGTGCAAGTCTCATACACAGAATTTAATTAACTATCTGCTTGGATCGGCGCAATCTACCATGCATACTCAGTTAAGCAAAGAGAATTGTAAAATGAACGAAAACTCGAATCCAGAAAAGAAAGAGAACTGTCCGCTCTGCTGGTGATTCACATCAGTTCAGGATGAGTACTAAACCAGTATTTAATGGTGCCCTTACTCACTTGCAGGACCAGAAGTCCGTATAACCCGCGCTTTGTCTCAAGCACAACAAAGTAAACGACTTTCGGTGTCGAGCACCTCACATATTGTCAGCGTTGATTGGCTGTTTTAAGCTTCATGTAAAGTGACTCAGCTCAGCTTCATGTAAAGTAACCATCCGTCGACCATCAGAGCCATTTACAAGCAGAAAGATCACATCATAGAGAATGTTCAAGGTTGTATTTGATACTGTATTTGATATTTTAATGAGTGAATTTGATTAAAATTTATCAATTTGAAATTATTTTGCTTGAATTGAATTTATTTGAAATTAATGTTGATATTATTTGATATATTTGATATTATTTTACAATGTTTATAATAATTGATTTTAGGGGTGTTTTATGAGATACGGCAATGGTATTTATGGATGTATAGTGTAGTATGAGCGTCATATGTCACTGTAAAAACTTACGTTCACTTTCAACTTACGTTCTGCCATCCGGAACCAATTAAAAACATAAGTCGGGGAGTGTCTGTAGCACCCGAAGCCCTAACCAGAAGTTGAAGCCAAATTACCACGTGAAAGGGGCCTGTGTGCAGTCTAGTTTTTCTTCTGTCATTGCCAATGTCTGAGAGCTTTTGTTTCTCTCTCCTGCTGATTGGTTTCAGATGATTTGTACACCTCTTTTTTCTCTTTTACACATGTAGGATCAACATGACTGCTTGAACTGCAAATTCACGTTTTTTTTAGTGTGTTTGTAATGATTATTTAAGCCCTGCATCTTCTCTAGCTTCTGGTAAGGAGCCTAAGCGTTTTATTCATGAATATATATTATCACAGTACAGTGTGGAGATGCAATCCACTTCTGAAAGGGAGGCTTCACTTAAAGCCACAGAAAATGAAAGCGCATGCAACATGAAGAATATGTCTTTAATTGCTTACCACAACAAAATCTCCGCAAAATGTGTCCGGCGGGCATAGAAAATTCGACTTTTATTACTCCTATCATGCAGCTTCGTAGTATCCGCCATTTTCTATGAGTCACGTGATCAAAACAAGGTCAGTGACCTCAGTGGTGCCCAATCTGCTGGGGAAAACCCAAGCCATCATACACTCGGTTTGTACACAGACGAATACACACGTGCCTTTTGACATTCATTCAGATTAGCCCAACATTCTTACTGTAATCTCCAGACCAAACTGTGATTATGAAGTTACTGAGCCAGCTTTGTTTCCTTATATTGGTAAATAAACCTACAGGTTTTCAGGTTTCATCCACCTGCCACTGTCCCTTATCCTTATCCTCCATATCTTGGTTGCTCCAACACTTCTTTAATTTCCATTTCATTTTTCCAGGAACACACAATACAGTACCAGTACTTTATGGTAATAATTCAGGGGATTTAGCTCAGTTGGTAGAGTGTCCGCTTTATCCTCCGGAAGGTCGTAGTTCGAGTCTGGTCACGTCATACCATAAGACGTTAAAATTTGGGAGCTGTTGCTTCCTGCTTGGTGCTTAGCATCAAAAAGATAGCGGTGGCGACGAGCGCATTGAGCATACGCGTGTATGAAATATGCACTATACAAGCATCCATAATAATGCTAGTAGTTACTGGTAAGTTACTAACCAGTAGTTACTGGTACTAACTAGTTAGTTAACTAAGTTAAATATCTAGTAACCAGTACCAGTACTCCATAGTAATAATAATAATTGAACTGTCTCGAACATGCGGACATTTTCATAGTCGTCTGGGTAGACGAAATGTTCACTACACACACGTTGCTCACATGTTCACACACGTGCCTGTGCATTCTTCACGCACTCAGCTGGCCGGCCACACTTTGCCAAGAGCAACTTGCTTCTTCCCAGAGGAAAGTGAAAGTGTGACTTCCTGATGTTGTTGCTGTCGGACACTTTGCAGTGTTTAGCAATGCAATAGGGCATTATTGGAGCAGAAACACGGAGACGATATAGCGCATTTGTATCCAATAAAACATACAAAACGGCGGAGTACGAGGAGGCATGAGCACCAATGACATCACAGACACAATTTTAAACACGTGACCGGGTATAAATGGCTGCGCCCGAATGTGCCTTTTATGACCGAAGTATCCCTTTAAATTTATCTTTGTGCTCCTCTAATTTCTCCAGTAATACTGCAGTTGCAACTTTTCTCTCAATCCCAACTGGGTGGTCGGCTGCAAATTTAGCATGCCTTCCCTAGCATGCCTTCCATCTCTTTCCAAATTACTCTTTTTGTTATTTGACAACCTGTCAAGTCAGGTTTTGCCCTGCTACTGGTAATATGTAAGCCAGTTGCAGCCTGTTGCATGAACGAGTGGTCGGCAACTAAACCGGCTAAACTAACTAGCAACTAAACCGGTTCCCCCACCAGGTTCCAAATTTGGTGAGTAGGGTGGCTAGCAAACCAATAGGAATAAAAACAAGACCTATCAAAACACGGATGAACTCTAAAGAGTCAGCGGCTAGCTAGCCAGAAATGGTGTCTCAATAAAAACACCCTGCAGAAAGAACTTTGGGCCTATACTGCGGATTTTTTGCCCTTAGTATACAGCCATGACAAGGCTGTTATGGCTGTCGCCTACGCCAGAATTCAGGCACAGCACCCAGATTGATTGATTGTTACTTGACAACTTCTCATTACAAACCAAACATACAGGCAAACTTTCCACATTGGCAATGAAAACAAATGATTCGGTCAATTCTTGCTTGAATCCTCTGTTCTCTTCAGCTGGCCGTCACACTAAAATGTGTCACACTGAAATGTGTGTCACAGGATCTGATGCAAATCTTCGTTCACAAATATGTTGAAGTGTTGGACTAATATTTTTTTAATTTGGAAATCGTTAAGAATGTTTGTCAGGCTTGGCATCCTACAGAAATCATATTCTAACAAAAAAACATCTTTTTCCATTTTCATACATTTTTAAAAAAAAAGCTCCAGGGAGCCACTATGGTGGCGTTAAAGAGCCTTGACTCTGAGAACGCTGGCTGGGTTTATTGTTAGCCGGGGTGTGGCTAGCATTGAGCTACCATAGCATATTAGCTCACGATAGGAGTTGAGCGTGCTTAGTTGCCCGAAGACTCCGATCTCACAGCTGTAGTAGGGTCGACCGGTCATAGACGAGTATAGTGCAAAACATGAACAAACAAAACAACAAATAAAACAAATTAAAATGAACTAAGAACCAATTTGACTCTGAGAACTCTAGGCAACGCCATCTTGGAGATGTCAGTCCAAGACGTCACTCCAAGTTCAATGTAAAAGGACATGAAGCGTAAAAAAGTTTATCCTTTTGGTATCGTTTGTTAAACATGCTATAGAACATAAAATCTCTCGCACAAACATTCTAAACATTAACTTAGATACTGCATCGGAATAATAATTGAAAAAGACTTTAATAAAACAGTTCAGAGACAACTGTCGTTTCTTCAGGAGAAAGTCTTATTTGGCTCATTGACAACTAAAGAGGCTCATTGACAATTTGTGCATGAATGAGGAAAAATGGGTGTTACGTCACCTCAACCAATCAGTAGGAAGGAGGACAGCCATTGCCTGAATTAGACTGACATGTCAGTTGCTTGGCAGTCTGTGAATACTCAAACTGTGAGTGCAAAACCGCAAATAAAAAAAAATTTTGGACTTGATTCAGAGTTTTCATCTATATCTGGATAGAACCATTGAAGATGCCGCATTAAAGAGTTTTAGACAAACATTGGACTACATTTGTGTTATCTGTCAGAAGAACTCCTCGCCTTCTTACTGAATTAACAACAGAAGTAACCCTGGGGTTAATTCTGAGAGAATCTGCGACAAAAAGTTAATTCCTTCAAGGTCATCAATGACAGTGCAGAGAGAGGCATCGCCTTTATAAACCGCTGTCGACAATCTGTGTGAAATGAAGACCAAAAACATTTTTTCCCCTATGTTGTGCAAGGATACAGAGAGAAAGTATCAAAGAGAACAAAGTCATCATATATGGACCAAAGTGTTTGAACTATTAAGTATGCTATGTAATGTTCTGACACATGTGACATAAGTACAGGGAGAGCTTATTAACCATGATGCTTACCTGTGTATCATTCAAGTTCGTGTTTCCTGTGAAAGTTATGTATTCGTGGCTAGAGCAATAAAAATTGTGAGTGTGCCACCTTCCGACATCCTATTGGCTCAATTTTTGGTACATATTTTCAAAATGTCAAGGCAAAATGTGATCTGGCAAACCGTTACTTGTATCATCCTATTGTGAACCACCCTATAACATTCATTTGTTTTCTGTAACCGCTTAATCCTAATTAGTGTCGCGGGGAAGCTGGCATCCATCTCGGCCGACTCTGGGCGAGGGCAGAGTACACCCTGGGCAGCTCTCCAGGCCATCGCAGGGCAGAAACATGCTGACGGCTATGCAGCTCTTCTTGATGAAAGTCAGCAATGGTTCTTTTACACGTCACTCCATAGACAGTGAGAGACAAGGCCGGCCTTTGATAACCCAGTTGGCTGCACTTGGAGGGGCAGTGGCAACCTGTTCAGAGTGGTGCTTGAACTCCCAACCTTGGGATCGGTGATCCAGCACCTTACCACAAGGCCACCACTGCCCTACCCAAGAACATGCAAAATCCATACTGAGAAAAATTCCAGGTTGTCTGAAAGATTTCAATTCTGGACTCTGCAACATAGCTAGTCATAGCACCAGGTTCTGCCTGCAATCACAGCAATATATATGGGTGTAGCATATGAAACAGGACCTTTGCACTGTGTTTTTTTTTTTTTAATTTGTTTTGTTTTTTTTTTTTGCAAAACATTTGAAAGAAATCTAGATATTACAATTATTTATTTATTTATTTATTTATCTTTAAATGAATTCTCTCAAATCTCACAGATGTCATGTGTTATGCATAATATCATAACAGTTGGTTATTAAGTTATGTTACCATGAAATAATCTGATTTACATTCCTGAATAGAGATCTTTCTCGCATAAAGATGCCTCCTTTTGATGTAATTTAATAAATAATTGACATAAAATTTGCTAGAATATGATTACAATATGAAGTTCCATACAGAGCATCAGTTTTTTGCTGATGACATGATTGTGCAGTTACACCTGTGACTTGAATGGAGATACTTGTGATGAAAATATTTCCAGGAAAAATTCCCAATGTGATAATAAGCTGTTAACTTCTGACACTTTTTTTGTCCTCAGTTCCTCTAAAGCATATTGAGGTGAATCTGCAGGTTAAGGGACATGTGGCAACAGTGACCTCCACCCTTCAATATGTAAATAAGGAAGAACACCCCGTGGAGGCTGTATTTGTCTTTCCCATGCCTTCTGGAGCTGCTGTCTGTCATTTCAGTGCCAAGATTGCAGACCAGGAGATTGTGGCTGAAGTGCAGGAGAAACAGGAGGTGAGTAACATGGTCAAACTCTGACATTTAGCTTGTGTTAACGTTTAATCACAGGACACCACTTATACAACCCCAGTTGCAAACACATTACATAAAAAATTCTGATTTTGCAAATCTCAAACCCAAATTTAATTCACAATAAAATAAAGAAAACATTGCAAATGTCCGAAGTGAGATATTTTACTTTTTCAAGCTCATTTTGAATTTGATGTTAACAGCATGTCTCAAAAAAGTTGAGATGAGGGGTAAAAAAGGCTGAAACAGTAACTGGGTATTAAAAAAAAAAAAAAAAAAAAAAACTGGTGTAGACACATTTTGCGACTCAATCTGTGTGCCATGCCAGAATTCTGGCGTAGGCGGCAGGCAGCCATAAAAGCCTTGTCGTGGCTGTATACGAAGGGCAAAAAAGTTTGCAGTTAGAGGACTGAAATTCTTTCTGCAGGGTGTTTTCATTGAGACACCATTTCTAGCTAGCTGGCCGTTGACTCTAAATAGTTTGTCCGCCCTTTGATAGAGCTTGTTTTTATTCCTATTGGGTGGCTAGCCAAAAAACAGGTGTAAGCACATTTTGTGACTAATGTGTTTAATTGGTAACAGGCCAGTTACATTTACATTATTTCATATACTTCTATTCAGAGCGACATAGAATTATAATTTTTTTAATACAACTGAGCAATTGAGGGTTAAGGGCCTTGCTTAAGGGCTCGATAGTGCTGATAATGTGAATTGAACTGCTGATCTACAGATCAGTAAAGGGGCAGTGGTGGTCTAGTGGTATAGGGCGCTGGATCGCTGATCCAAAGGTTGGGGGTTCAAGTCCCACTCTCCACAAGGTTGTCACTGTCCCCCCAGTGCAGCTAACTGGGTTATCAAAGGCGGGCCATGTCTCTCACTGTCTATGGTGTGAGGCATGTAAAAGAACCATTGCTGACATTTGTAAAGAGTAGGCTGCAAAGTCGTCAGCGTGTTTCTGTCCCTTGCTAAAAAGGGTTGTGATAGGAAGGGCATCCGACGTAAAAACCTCTGCCAAATCAAACGTTCGAATCAGATGCTTCGCTGTGGCGACTCCCGAGTAAAAGGGAAAAAAGCCAAAAGGAAGACAGACATCTACAGATTAGTAATCCATCCCCTTAACCCAGTGGTTCTCAAATAGCGGGGTGCGATGCCCTTTGGGTGACCGCAGGGTACATGTGTTGTTTTTTTTGCCGTATTAGAATGAAGTGTAATTGTACATTCACTACAGCAGGTGGCAGTGGCTTCCTCACTGTCAGCGTGTGCCCAGAGGTAAAATAAGAAGTGAAGTTTATCAACCCACAATGGAAATTTTTAACAGGGACTGAAAGAGAGGCAGAGACAGTGAGCGAATTGAAAGTCTCCTGGAAGCTAAGTCGAGGAGGTATGATGAAACGGATGTAGCACTCAGCTTCACTGTGCTGTGGTGAGAAACGAGGAGCGACTGCTGTGTTTACTGTATATAAAAACATTGGCAACGGACAGCATGAAGCCAAATAAATTCAGGCGTCACTTAGACATCACACCCTGATCACGCTGATGAGCCGTGTGAGGTTTTTTCAGCGAAAACGTGCTGAATATTGCCAACAACCTTCCCGCTTTGTGAATGCTACTCCAGCAAACCAGCGAGCTGTGTTAGCATCAGATAAGGAGGAGTAACAAACTGCTCAGTGCTAAAACCCCACAGCACGGCAGAGGAACTGATCCTACCTGCAGCAGACATGTGTCTCTGTCATGCTGGATGATATCATTACTGCGAAAATAGGTCCAGGTCCCAGTTCAGCATTGAGCAGGAGATGAGAGTTCAGTATCGTGCTTTAAACCCTGCTTCAAAACGTTGTGCACTGCGAAATGTGCTTATTATACCATCAATCTGTACTTAATCATTTTGACAAAAGAATAGTAATAACAATAAAAATAATACAAATTGTTTTATTCATTATAGTTTTGTAGTTCAAAGTGTTTTATATATTGTGCTCCTGAGTTAATATTGCTGATCAATTTGAATTTATTATTATTTATTGATTTAATTTTATTTTTCAGTATTGAATGGTTCAAATTGTTGGTCAAAAAATGTTTACAGTTTAAATAAGGATACTTTTAATTTCAGGCAAATTGATGCACTTTAAATCTTTTTGTTTAAAGACTAAAAAAATTGCTAATAAAGTTATTCTTTGTTGGAAGTTGATCTATATTTCTTCCTTTTTTGTATTCTATAATGTTAATAAGGATACAGTGTTATGCAGAGGATTACTTATAACAATTTTTAGACAAATAACACTTTATATGGGGGGGCACGAAATATTTTCCTCTTCGTTTTCTGTTTAGAAAGTAATTGAAAAGCACTGCCTTAACCCTTAACCACTAAGGCAACTCTCCTCTCTATGATTGGATATTAAAAAGAACATTTATGTGGAGGTGCAACGAGCTGCAAAAAAGCCTGCATCTACAAATTATGGAACATTTCATTTCATCTCCTGAATGTTTAATCCTAATTGTAGTCGCAGGGAGGCTGGAGCCAATCTCAGCTGACTCTGGGTGCGGACAGAGTATACCCTGGACAACTCATCAGGCCATCGTACAGCAGAAAATATGCTGACAGCATTCCAGACTTTTTCACTTCACTTATCCCTGAACATCCGAGGATGTCGTTGGGGCACCTTCATGATGAGACTTAGGCTGATTTGGCCTGGCGGAGCACATCCCTCTCCAGGTCAAGTAAACACGCTGACGGCTTTGCAGCCTACTCTTTACAAAAGACAGCAATGGTTGTTTTACATGCCCGTCTCCACAGTCAGTCAGAGACATCCGTGGCCTTTGATGTCCCAATTAGCTGCACTGGGGAAAAAACCTTCAAGCCTTCTCCAAATCCACAAAACATGTGGACAGTGAGGGCAAACTTCTGTGCCCCTCCAGGATCCTGTGTATAAAATGTATAGGGCTGGTAGAGAATGCTGCGGCTGGCACAAAAATTACATTGTTCCTCCTGAATACAAGGTTCAACCATCGGTCAGTTCCTCCTCTCCAGTACTCCTGAATAGATTTTTCCGGATAGGCTGAGCAGTGTGATTGCACAATAATTGGAACCCCCCCATTTCCCTTTTTTAAAAGAGGAGCCACCACACTGGTTAGCCAATCTTAAGGTATGGCCTCTGATGCCCACTTGGTGTTGTGGAGATGTGTCAACCAAGGAAACCTACAACATCCAGAGTCCTGAGGTATTGAGGGTGGGTCTTATCCACACACAAAGCACGGCCATTAAGGAGTTTTTTTAACTACCTCGGAAACCTCAGTTTCAGTGATGGACAAACCACCTCTTGAAATCCCATGCTGTTCCTCTTCCACAGAAAGTGTGTTGGTGGGATTGAGGAGGTCTTCAAAATATTCCTTCCACCTCTTGATAATATTGGCATTTGAGTTGAGCAGCTCCCCAGTGGTACTGTAACCAGTGATGGGTAGTACTGCTTTCCCATCCTGAGGTGTCGGATGGTGGTCCAGAACCTTTTCGAGACCAACCAAGGTTGTCTGTTCTGTTCATAATTTTTATGGATAGAATTACTTGGCACAACCGACAGAGGAGGAATCTGGTTTGGTGGCCATAGGATCTCGTCTGTGCATTTTGCAGATGATGTCATCCTTTTGGCTTCATCAAGCCTGGACTTCCAGCTCTCACTAGAGCGAGCCACAGTTGACTGTGAATTGGTCGGGATGAGCATTAGCTGCTTCAAGTCTGTGGTCTTGATTCACAGCCACAAGAGGGTTGAATGTACCCTTTGGGTTTGGAATGAGGTCCCGCTCAATGTGAAGGAGTTCAAACATCTTGGTCTTGTTCATGACTGAGGAAAGGATGGAGCAGGAGCTCGACAAGTGGTGCAGACTCTGCTGTAAAGCGGAACGTGTGCTGGTATGCCATGGTGAAAAGGGAGCTGGGCCAGAGGGCAAAGCTCTCAATCTACCACTCGATACATGTTCCTACCCTCACCTATGATCATGAGCTTTGGGTATTGACTGCAAGAAGATGATCGCAGATACATGAGGCTGAAATGAGTTTCCTTTGCAGGATCTCCCTCAGAGATAGGATGAGAAGTTCTGTCATCCAGGAGTAGCTCGGAGTAGAACTGTTGCTCCTCCATGTTGAGGGGAGCCAGTTGAGGTTCTCCGGGCATCTGATTAGAATGCCTCCTGAATACCTCCCCGGTATGGTGTTTCAGCTGGCGGGACTACGTCTTTTGACTGCTGTGAGAATACCTATGTGTTTGTCAGAAGAGTTGGATGAAGAGGCTGGGGAGAGGGATGTCTGTAATTCACTGCTTAGGCTTCTGGCCCATGACTTGACCCCAAATTAAATGGAAGGAGATGACTGAGTGACTGATATCTGAGGTGGTCAGTTTAGGTGCTATGGACACGGAAAGACCAGAACATAAAATTGCGAAAACATTTTATATCTATTGTACAGTATAATACTATCATTAATAGATTCAGAGCATCAGAAAGAATCTGTGCAATGGGCAAGTCCAAAAATCGATACTGGATATACATGATTTTTGGGCTCTCAGGTGGCATTGTATTGAAAATATAGTACAACGAAAAAATATGATTTTGTCATAAAAATTCAGGCATGATCCTGTCACTGCATGGGCTCAGGAGCACTTCCAGAAATTATTGGCTGTGAACAGTTTGCCATCCTGGTTAATGTTCTAGCATGCAAAGAGCAAACCAAATTTGAATATGTTTAAATCTTCTCTGGGTTATACCTCCTTTAAAATTGAATGAGTCAAAGTGGAAAAACTGTTTTGTGGTTAGGTTAAGCAAAATGTAAAATTCTTTGTAGAAAACCTGGACAATGTGTCCTCCAAGCATCAGCTCATAGACTATAGAGTCGACATATTCAGGTCAAACCTGGGAAAATGTGGCTTCAGTACATGCATTTGATCTCCATGTCAGGCACGGGAGAATTATGATGATGCGCTGAGTTCAGGAAAACAGGCTTTTTTGCTGGAAGAGAGTGAGGAGTCTGTAGATGTGTTCAAGCTGAGCGTGGGGACTCTGCCTCCGGGCCAGCACGCTGCTGTCACATTCATCTATATCATCGAGCTAAGTGTGCAGGCTGATCATTCACTGCAATTCTGTCTGCCTGCAGCGCTCAACCCTCGATACACACCAGCTGGTATTGCACCCAAATACACACACACACACACACACACACACACACACTGTCACACTACACTGTCACACTACACTGTCACACTACACTGTCACACTACACTGTCACACCACACTGTCACACCACACTGTCACATACTAAAGATACATTTTTGAAAATATCCTACGTATTTTACTGTCACAGTGTAAGCGGTTTTTCATTGATTTATTTCCAGGTAAACATGGTGGTATCGTGTCCGAGATAACATCAAGTTCCACCATTCCCTACTCTCTGTCTTTTGATGCACATGTGAGCTCTCCAAACCCCATCACAAAAGTGGAGTCCAAATGTGCTCTAGAACCCCTGAAGTTCCTCAACACAGACCACACAGAGGCAAAGGTGCGTGCATGTATGTAAGGGAGAGATGCAAGTTAAAATGTATGTCAATATTGAGCTGTAAAGGTTAAAGGGGGAATGAGTGACTGAACCGGAGTCATAAACATATTTCAAATTCAATGAGTCACTGATTTACTGTTAGTGATTTAAGAAAACAAATGCAGGAATATTGTATTTCAGTTTCATTATAAGCATAGAATTGTTCAGTAATATTTTTACAAGATTTGTGGGATGTAGGTCAGCCAAATCATTTAGCAAACAGCTAAGGCTTTCATGCCTGCCCATTTTGCCTGCCACATAATCATGGAAAAATGCATAAAATTAATTAGATGCAGTTCAACAAATTCAGTTATTGTTGATATTAAATGAAAGAATGAGGGAAAAGATTGTAGTATATGACAATATACAGGGATCCCTCGCTACTTCACGCTTCAATTCATACGGCTTCAGTACATCGTGGTTTTTTAAAAAAATAAATATTCACCAAAATAAAAAATAAGGATATTAAGGATGAATAGGGGAAAAAGTTAAGGAAAATGCCACAAAAACAAGGCCAATTATGTGCAAAAAAAAAAAAACCCTAAACCAACACAAAATAAAAAACAACCCAAAATCTCCCATCAAAACAACTTACATTATTGCATCTGTGTGTGCACACGCAGGTGCACGCGTATGTATGTGTGTCGTCTTCTTCTCATGCAATACCACCTGTATGTGTGCGTACAGACGCTCCCCAGCTTACGAACGAGTTAGGTTCCGGACGGCCGTTCGTTAAATGAATTTGTTTCCGTTGTTACAGGGCATTCTTTAGAGGGGGAATGTATGTTTTAACCTTGTATAAGTAACCTATACGAGTTTGTACTGTATACAATCTCTCTCTCGCGCTCTCTCTCTCTCTCTCTCTCTCTCTCTCTCTCTCTCTCTCGCTCTCTCTCTCTGTATATATATATATATATACTCATAATCATCTGTATATTATCAATATAATTATGTCTCATGTTTAAACTCCTGGTTCCTCTCAATCACAGCTCAGCTGATCTGATCATATTTACAGAGAATTTCACTCTTATCCAGTTCATTATAATACTGGAGTCAATTTGTTTCTCCTTTGAAAGTTTTGGCACTAGTTCAGAAATGTATAGTTCTGCTTCTCTTCCAACCTCCATATGGTGCAAAGCACGTGTCAGCCATGCCTCTCTGCTGAAGCCTAGTATTAAGTGTACCTCAGGATAATGTTTAATCATATTTCATACTTTATTTTCATTTCACTTTCACTTTTGACCTTAGACAGCCCTGTTCGTATCTCCGGATGTTCGTAAGACAAATGTTCGTAAGATGGGGAGCATCTGTATTTATATTTTATTTGCATCTTATGTTATTTTTTTAAAGTTTAATTGTTGTTCAATGCTATAAATGCTTATAATATATATTTATTGATATTATACACACATATACTAGTACGTCAGTTGGGGGGGGGGGGCTGATGCTCTTCTTTTCCATTCGGCTGTTCCCTACCGGGGTCGCCACAGCGTATCATCTGCCTCCATCTCACCCTATCCTCTGCATCTTCTTCTCTTGCACCAACTGCCTTCATGTCCTCCTTCCCCACATCCATAAATCTTCTCTTTGGTATGCTACTTTGCGGATTTCAATGGTCGCGTGGGGATCTCGGTCCCAATTAACTGTGGAAAGTGAGGGATCCCTGTATATCATTTTAACTATGCTGTTATTGTTGGTAATAGATCTGCAGTCTGGAATTTTCAAGTAGAACCGTCTATAGTGTTTGCACAGAATGGTGTGGAAAAACACGAATCAAACAAAAGTTCTATTGATGGAACTGTGTTGATAAGAAAGGTCAGAAGAAAATTTCCAAAGTTGGTTGAGCTGTTGGCAGGTTGTAACTCAGACTGTATAATTGTTCTTTTTGGCCTTGGTGAGTAAAAAAAAGTAACTATAAGGGCACTCAGAGTGCAAGGTACCTCCACCAAGCAGTTTGGCAAACAAACTAACGTAGGTGAAAACAATAGCTCCCAGTGCTGGTAAATTTGTCTTTACAGCTAGGATGGAGAATTCCTATAGTGTTTACCTATCATCAGACAAATAGGATGTCAGATGCAACATCCTAGTACTAAATTTGCAGAATTCATACAAAAAAGTTTAGTGCCTCAGACTACAGGCATTGATAATTCACAGAAAACACAACACTTATGCAATCCATAGTATGCACTTGCAAAAATGTATATTTCACAATGCGGGTATGTTCAGACACTGAAGCTGATTAAGAGAGTACAGTGAGTCGTTGACTTACGACCAGGTTTGGTTCCGGCAGACCGGTCGTAACTCAATCTGGTCGTATGTCGACTTTCCATCCAAATACACTCACGCCAAACAAAAACAGATGAATAAGTCTTGCGCATTTAAATCTATATATCTATTTTCAATTCCACGTCACTGTGACACGCAGCGGAGAGCCAATCCTTTCTGTACTCCACTGTGTGGGCGGGTCCGATAGCTTCATACTCCAATTTTATTGGATTATAACAGCCACAGACTGCGCGTGTTGTTTGAGTAAAGAGATAAATTTCCCTCGTTTTGATCGGCTCATTTCCACGAAGCCAAGCACAGCTGGCAAGCAGACACAAATGGACAGACATGGAAAAACTTCAACCTACAGAGCAGCCGATTGCCAAAACTTGTGACACGCTTCCTGTCACTTAAACACTGCAGTCCAATAAAATTAGAGTTTCAAGGTATTGGACCCGCCCACACAGAAAGGATTGGCTCTCAGCTTCGCGCTACAGTGACATGGCATTGAAAGTAGATGAATAGATTTGCTCTGAGCAGTTAGAAAGTGAAGCTGCATCATCTCCTGCTTGGCCTTTTAAGATGCTGGTGCTGCCGGCAGCACAAACAACCGTCGTACGCAACACTCGCACTGCACCACCATGAATCATGCTTCACCACTTTTACGATCGTAAAGTCGATCAGACGTAACTCGCATAGGTCGTAAGTCGACGACTCACTGTACTTATAGGTGTACTGTGTGTCAAGTGATGAGAATGTCACATGTCATTGGTTTTGTCATGATGCATGTTGGAAAATGTAGTTTAAATGCTGATCAGAAGCTGTGACAGAAGCACTCCCCAAGTCCACCAGAAGCAGCTTACTCTTCGGTATGGTCCAGGTGCTGGCAGTGAAAATCTTGGGTAAGCTAAGGCTCAAGGATGTCTTTTGCTGGAACCCGGCTCTACTCCTCTGGGCTAGTATACAGCTGGCATAAGCTGGCATCGGTGTGTGGCACAAGTGGCCCTGGTGTGGGTGGCTTAGTCTGGAAAACATAGAAGGCGGGTGCAGTCTGGCTGTAACGGGCCAGTGCAAGAAGATGGGTCACCTTGCTCACTCTTGTGATGAGTGTGTAAGGTCCGATGTATGTTGAGTTTTCTTTTTTCTTGAAGACAGAAACACAGACTGAAGGTGGGGGCTTTCTGCATGCCATTGATCTACATTGCCTTTATAATGAGATGGTACGGTCGATATTCGTTGATGCACCCGTTTTGCTTGTTTGTTCTGGTTTCTAGAAAAAATGTGAAATCTGTGACTTGATCATTCCATGGAAACAGCGGTAGCTTTTAAGTTTAAGGTTTATTCGAATAGCCCGGTTGTTTTGTCATGCTTGACTCATGTGAAGGAATGTTTTTCCTCGGTTAAGTTGTTCCACTTGTTCATTGGCATCAGTTTGGTAACCTGACCATTTTTTCATAAAGGCTTTCCACATTCTTGTGGTAAATTGATCCAACCAGTCACTGACTTTCTCTTCTGGTCTCTTAATATTTTTGAAGACATGGTACATATTTACATCCCTCCCAGTGTTTAGACGAATGAAATATGAAAAATATGAAGCTATCCCTGACCATTCTGATTGATGGTTCTTGTTTTCACTGAGTTAATGCAACAGTATCTCAAAGTTCTGATAGATAGTCAATTACATTGTGTAACCTGAAAGCTCTGTTTAACATGTCAACCAATAAAATTCCGCCTGTTGTTGCTCCTTTGATGGAATTGATCACTAACAAGAAATGCAAAGTAAGCTTTTGAAAAATCCCTCTGTCTCCTGAATAGATTTTAGACACTGACACTTCCAGTTCCAATCTAATTTAACTCCATGACATATTGTGCAGAAAAATAAATGAAAATTTTTATAAGCCTAAACAGCCAGGAACTACATGCAACATATATACATCACTGTATACGTATATACAAACAAATAGTGTGTGTGTGTGTGTGTGTGTGTGTGTGTGTGTGTGTGTGTGTGTGTGTGTGTGTGTGTGTGTTTAGGTAAGTCTTTGTGCAGGCCATAAATTTGACAGAGATGTTGAGCTACTTCTATATTATCAGAATCCTCATCAGCTCACTGCTATAGTGGAGTCTGGAGCTCCTACAGCACAGCAAGGTACAATTTAATCAGTTTAAGTGAGCAAAACAAAAATTCAGCAAACAAAACTCCTTTTTTAACATGTTCACACAGCCTATGTTAAAATAAAACATTTATATAAACAGATTAATTAAATAAAATTTTTATCTCTTTTTAGACTAGAACAAAATTTAAGCTCATTCATAGCTATTGCTAGCTTAATGTTTATGATATTAATAATAGAGTAATTTAAGTTGCACAAATTTTAGAAAACAGTAAAGCCTGACTCATTTCAATTGTACATGTGTCTGTTTGTTTGTCCATTAGGAACTCTCATTGGGGATCCTGTGGTCATGATCTGTTTCTATCCGGAATTTCCTGAGTCAGTGATGTCCTCCATGTCATCGAGTGGTGAGTTTGTGTTTGTTATGGACAGATCTGGCAGTATGGAATGCAGAATGCATAATGGAGCAGGTGCACAAAGACGCATCCAATGTGCCAGGGTAAGATTCAACAACTCAAACAGTTCTGTAACTATATATTTTTTAATAATAGCTAGAGTTTGCCATGTAAATTTGGAATGATCAGATTTAGGTTAAATTGTCAAAAATAATTCTTTTATGTTGCTTAGGACACACTTCTCCTATTGCTGAAGAGTCTCCCTTTGGGCTCTTACTTTAACATCTATGGCTTTGGATCTAACTTTGAATCAATTTTCCCGTGAGTAACCATCTCACAAAAGAATGAATACTGTGTAATATGTCTGTCATTCAGCTCATTATTTGACACAAGCATTGAAGAAATGAAGTGATATGGGTCTGTGGTAGCAATAAATGGCATTACATGTTCCAGATTTGAGCATTGGTTACAAAGCATGATCCTTCCGAAATTTGCCAATAACAACCCCCCCCCCCCAACAAAGGGGATTATGAGAAAAGAAATCAGAGATTAAGTTTATATCTCACAATACTATTTAGATTATGTTAAACGTTATAGCACGTAGCACTATGAGCAGTTTTAAACATCCAGTTTTTCAGGTGAGCTAAAATATTGGACAAAAGAAGTGAATGCTGCTTGTTCCTTTGTTGTGTCATGTATGATTAAACAACCAATCACCGCCTAGACCTGAATTTCTACTTTCACCTTACACTTTGGCTTTCACCAGTGAAAAATGTATTTTAGATAAGTAGGCTGGACGATATGACCTAAAAATAAAATCTCGAGGAAACATTTTTTTTCTTCACTCGATTTACAATTCTTGTTGTTACTGTTGTTGTTTTAAATGAAGACGTTGTTCAAATAAGGCAGTGGTGGCCCGGTGGAAGGGTGCTGGATTACTGATCCTAAGGTCAGGAGTTCAAGCCCCTCTATCAATGGGTTGACACTGCCGACCCGGGTGTAGATAACTAGTTGTCTAATGCCGGCCATGTCTTTCACTGTCTATGGTGACAGGCTGTAAAGGAACCGTTGCTGACTTTCACCAGGAGTAGGCTGCATAGCCATCAGTGTGTTTCTGCCCTGAGATAGCCAATGGTTTACTGCCCTCGCCCAGAGTCGGCTGAGATGGGCGCCAGCCTCTCCGTGACACTAAGTAGGATTAAGCGGTTCAGAAAATAGTCAAACATGCATAGTTTATACAATATTAACTCTGAGGACACAGAAAACATTTTGTACATTGGATTGAGAACTGGAGTTGTTCCCTGAGTGCTGGTAGGTAGACTCTTTTCAGAATACAGTACTCACTGTTCTTTATCCTTGCAGATCAGTGAAGTGTAATATAATAGCAAATAATTTGTGCCTTTTGAAAACCAATGTTTTGTATATCTGAAGAAAGACTTTAATAGGAATGACTCTATTCAAATACTACCTGGCTGTGTTTCTTGGTCAGAGATGCTAAAATAAGTTAGTTCTGGTACCACCTTTAGTTGCTCGTGAATTTTTGGGAACTTGGCAGGCCTCGTAGGGTGTTATTGATATTAAAATCACAGTAGTGCATATTACCTCGACTGAAAGAACAGAGCACACCTGGTTTGTCTCTGTCATAGTTAAAAGATGTAACCATAAGCTGTAAAAATCCCGTTTTGGTTTGCTTTTCATTATCGTTCTGCAAAAGTGGGAAAAGCATTTAAAGCGATGCCATTATACCTATGTTTGCCAGCATTCGACCTGAATAGAAAATAAATTCAAATAAGTTATATAAATCTTATTTTGGTTTGCTTTTCATTGTGGTTTTTATAGTGCTACCAAAACTCTGAAAAGGTTTTCAAAGATGTTACTATGCAGCTCTATGGCTCTGTAGATGCTTTCTTTTCTCTATCCTTTATGATTAAAAAAATAAATTAAATAAAATAGTAGAACATACTAAATGCAGCTGTGAGGGGGGCACAAACCAGTGTCTCTCCCTCATGCCGATCCTAAGCCCGGATAAATGCAGAGGGTTGCGTCAGGAAGGGCATCCGGCGTAAAACAAATGCCAAATAAAATATGCAAATCACAAGAAAAAAATTACATACCGGATCAATCGAGGCCCGGGTTAACAACGACCGCCATCAGTGCTGTTAACCAACAGGGTGCTGGTGGAAATTGGACTACAGTTGGTCGAAGACATCGAAGAAGGAGAGGCGGGAGGCTTGTCCGTAGGCAGAGAGAGAAGAGGAAAGGCATAAGTCTAGGACTGAAAGTAGGGACTTTGAATGTTGGAACTTCTTCTTCTTCTTCTTTTCCTTTCGGCTGTTCCCTTCAGGGGTCGCCACAGCAAATGATCTGCCTCCATCTCTCCCTATCCTCTGCATCTTCTACTCTTACTCCAACGACCTTCATGTCCGCCTTCACCGCATCCATAAATCTTCTCTTTGGTCTTCCTCTGGGCCTTTTGCCTGGTAGTTCCAACCTCAGCATCCTATGACCAATATACTCACTATCCCTCCTCTGTACATGTCCAAACCATCTCAATCTAGCCTCTCTGACTTTGTCTCCAAAACATCTTACATGTGCTGTCCCTCTGATGTACTCATTTCTGATCCTATCCATCCTCGTTACTCCCAAAGAGAACCTCAACATTTTCATCTCTGCTACCTCCAACTCTGACTCCTGTCTTTTCCCCAGGGCCACTGTCTCTAAACCATACAACATTGCTGGCCTCACCACCGTCTTGTACACTTTTCCCTTCATTCTTGCCGATACTCTCCTATCACACATCACACCGGACACTTTTCTCCATCCATTCCAACCTGCCTGCACACGCTTCTTCACCTCTTTTCCACACTCTCCATTGCTCTGGATTGTTGAGCCTAAGTACTTAAAATCCTCCACCTTCTTTATCCCTGCCCGCTGTAACCTCAAAGTTCCTCTTGGGTCCTTGTCGTTCACACACATGTATTCTGTCTTACTAAGACTAACCTTCAATCCCCTCCTTTCCAGGGCATACCTCCACCTCTCTAGATTTTCCTCCACTTGGTCTCTGCTCTCACTACAGATCACTATGTCATCTGCAAACATCATAGTCCATGGAGATTCTTGTCTAACCTCGTCTGTTAGCCTGTCCATCACCATAGCAAACAAGAAGGGGCTCGGAGCTGACCCTTGATGCAGTCCCACCTCCACCTTGAACTCTTCTGTCACACCGACAGCACACCTCACCACTGTCTTACAGCTATCATACATGTCCTGCACCACTCTAACATACTTCTCTGTCACTCCAGACTTCCTCATACAATACCACAGTTCTTCTCTCGGCACCCTGTCATATGCTTTCTCCAGATCCACAAAGGCACAATGCAGCTCCTTCTGACCTTCTCTGTACTTCTCTATTAACATCCTCAAAGCAAACACTGCATCTGTGGTGCTCTTTCTTGGCATGAAACCAAACTGTTGTTCACAAATGCTGACCTCTGCCCTTAGTCTTGCTTCCACTATTCTTTCCCATAGCTTCATTGTATGGCTCATCAACTTTATCCCTCTGTAGTTGCCACAACTCTGTACATCTCCCTTGTTCTTAAAAATGGGCACAAGCACACTTCTCCTCCATTCCTCTGGCATCTGCTCACTTTCTAAGACCTTGTTGAATATTCTTGTCAGAAAATCTACTGCTACCTCCCCTAGACACTTCCATACCTCAACTGGTATGTCATCAGGGCCAACTGCCTTTCCACTCTTCATCCTCTTCAATGCCCTCCTCACTTCTCCCTTACTAATCTTTGCTACTTCCTGCTCCTCAACGGTCACCCCTTCTACTCTTTTTTCTCTCTCATTTTCCTCATTCATCAGCTCTTCAAAGTACTCTTTCCATCTTCCCAGCACACTTCTGTCATCAGTCAATACATTTCCCTCTCTGTCCTTTATCACTCTAACTTGCTGCACGTCTTTCCCATCTCTATTTCTCTGCTGTGCCAACCTGTATAGATCATTTTCTCCCTCCTTACTGTTCAACCTATCATACAAGTCATTTTGAATGTTGGAACTATGGAAGGAAAAATTAGAGAGCTGGCTGACATGATGCAGAGGAGGAAGGTGGACATTCTGTGTGTTCAGGAGACCAGGTGGAAAGGAAGCAAGGCTAGAAGCTTAGGAGCAGGGTTTAAGCTATTTTTTTCATGGTGTGGATGGGAAGAGAAATGGGGTCGGAGTCATCTTGAAGGAAGAGTTTATCAGGAATGTTCTAGAAGTGAAAAGAGTGTCAGACAGAGTGATGAGTCTCAAGTTAGAAATTGAAGGTGTGATGTTCAATGTTTTTAGTGCTTATGTCCCACAGGCAGGATGTGAGTGAGAAGAGAAGGAGAGATTCTGGAGGGAGTTAGATGAAGTTATGCAGAGTACCCCCAGAGGTGAAACAGTGATCATTGGGGCAGACTTCAATGGACATGTTGGTGCAGGAAATAGAGGGGACGAGGAAGTGATGGATAGGTTTTATATCCAGGACAGGAACGCAGAGGAACAGATGTTGGTAGATTTTGCGAAAAGGATGGAAATGGCTGTGGTGAATACTTTCTTCCAGAAGAGAGAGGAGCATAGGGTGACTTATAAAAGCGGAGGCAGGAGCACACAGGTAGATTACATCTTGTGCAGGCGATGTAATTTGAAGGAAGTCAGTGACTGCAAAGTAGTAGCGGGTGAGTGTTGCCAAACAGCATAGGATGGTGGTGTGCAGGATGATGCTGATGGTGAGGAAGGGGAAGAAGGCAAAGGTAGAGCAGAAGACAAAGTGGTGGAAGCTGAAAAAGGAAGAGTGTCGTGTTGTCTTCAAGGAGGAGTTGAAACAGGCTTTTGGTGGTCAGGAAGTGCTTCCAGATGACTGGACAACCACAGCCAATGTGATCAGGGAGACAGTTAGGAGAGTACTTGGTTTGTCCTCTAGAAGGAAAGTAGATAAGGAGACTTGGTGGTGGAATGAGGAAGTGCAGGAGTGTGTAAAAAGGAAGAGGTTAGCTAAGAAGAAGTGGGACATAGAGAGGACTGAAGAGAGTAAACAGGAGTACAGGGAGATACAGCGTAAGGCAAAGGTAGCGGTGTCAAAGGCCAAACAGAGGGTGTATGATGACTTTTATGCTCGGTTGGGCAGTAAAGAGGGAGAAAATGATTTATACAGGTTAGCACAGCAGAGAAATAGAGATGGGAAGGACGTGCAGCAAGTTAGATTGATAAAGGACAGAGGGAAATGTATTGACTGATGACAGAAGTGTGCTGGGAAGATGGAAAGAGTACTTTGAAGAGCTGATGAATGAGGAAAATGAGAGAGAAAAGAGAGTAGAAGAGGTGACTGTTGAGGACCAGGAAGTAGCTAAAGTAGATTCGTAAGGGTGAAGTGAGGAGGGCATTGAAGAGGATGAAGAGTGGAAAGGCAGTTGGTCCTGATGACATACCGGTGGAGGTATGGAAGTGTCTAGGAGAAGTAGCAGTAGATTTCCTGACAAGAACATTCAACAAGGCCTTAGAGAGTGAGAGGATGCCAGAGGAATGGAGGAGAAGTGTGTCGGTGCCCATTTTTAAGAACAAGGGAGACGTGCAGAGTTGTGGCAACTACAGAGGGATAAAGTTGATGAGCCATACGATGAAGTTATGGGAAAGAATAGTGGAAGCTAGACTAAGGGCAGATGTCAGCATTTGTGAACAACAATTTGGTTTCATGCCAAGAAAGAGCACCACAGATGCAGTGTTTACCTTGAGGATGTTAATGGAGAAGTAAAGAGAAGGTCAGACGGAGCTGCATTGTGCCTTTGTGGATCTGGAGAAAGCATATGACAGGGTGCCGAGAGAGGAACTGTGGTATTGCATGAGGAAGTCTGGAGTGGCAGAGAAGTATGTTAGAGTGGTGCAGGACATGTATGAGAGATGTAAGACAGTGGTGAGGTGTGCTGTCGGCGTGACCGACGAATTCAAGGTGGAGGTGGGACTACATCAAGAGTCATCTCTGAGCCCCTTCTTGTTTGCTATGGTGATTGACAGGCTGACAGATGAGGTGAGACAAGAATCTCTATGGACTATGATGTTTGCAGATGACATTGTGATCTGTAGTGAGAGCAGAGAACAAGTGCAGGAAAATCTAGAGAGGTGGAGGTATGCCCTGGAAAGGAGGGGAATGAAGGTTTGCCTCAGAAAATCAGAATGCATGTGTGTGAATGAGAAGGACCCAGGAGGAACGGTGATGTTACAGGGAACAGAGATAACGAAGGTGGAGGATTTTAAGTACTTAGGCTCAACAATCCAGAGCAATGGAGAGTGTGGAAAAGAGGTGAAGAAGCGCGTACAGGCAGGTTGGAATGGATGGAGAAAAGTGTCCGGTGTGATGTGTGATAGGAGGGTATCGGCAAGAATGAAAGGAAGAGTGTACAAGACAGTGTTGAGGCCAACGATGTTGTATGGTTTAGAAACGGTGGCCCTGTGGAAAAGACAGAAGGCAGAGCTGGAGGTAGCAGAGATGAAAATGTTGAGGTTCTCTTTGGGAGTAACGAGGATGGATAGGATCAGGATTGAGTAAATCAGAGGGACAGATCTGGTGAACTGATGTGGTGAAGGAGGACGTGAAGATCGTTGGTGTAAGAGAAGATGCAAAGGCTAGGGTGAGATGGAGGCAGGTGATTCGCTGTGGTGACCCCTGAAGGGAAAAGCCGAAAGGAAAAGAAGAAGAAAACTAAACTACCTATGCACCTCCGAGGTCATAGCTATTGCTGAAATAAATATTCCACTTGGCCTTCGGTATGTGATTGTTACATTTTCTGGTAGCTGACTTAAATCAAGCCCTGACTGTAGGTGAGTGTGACAGTGATAGACAACTTGAGGGATGTGCTGTGCCACTGCATTTGTATGTTTTTCTTGGCTTTAGGAAAAGTGTACAGTACAGTCAGGACACCATGGAGCAGGCTGTGAAGAAGGTAAAGGAGATGGAAGCAAACATGGGGGGCACAGAGATCCTACAACCTCTCAAACACATTTACAAACAACCTTGCATCCCCAACCACCCAAGACAGGTAACAATTTTATATGTATTTTTCATCCAAATCTGCCATGGTTTAGAAATGATAAACTGACCTTCATATTTTTCTTTTTGTATTCACACATTTACCATTTCCTGTTCATAGACCTATGACTCTAGTGAAAGCCAGTGGGTTACCACGACAACTTACTCTCTTGAGTCACAATGAGAAAAAGCGAATTTTATAGGTTCATGGATAAATGAAAAATTGAACAATCAAAATCCATATAGTGAGACATTGCCGGTTCTTTATTACCCAACTTTATGCACGTTTTGTCATGGATTATAGACACTATGGGCAATGTTACGTCATGATCACAAACTTTCTCTTAGGATCTCATTTTTTTTGTAGCAGTCGAAAGCTTATTAGAGGCAATTAAATTCTGATTTATATTCTTGGTAGAATTAATATGATCAACAATTGCACTTCATGGCAATCTTTAACTAATATTGATATAAATAGAGATACTCAGGTAACATTGTGTTTCCCTTTATGTTTTGCAGCGATACAATACTATTGGTAATCTTTTCTTATCAGCTCTCTCTCTCTCTCTCTCTCTCTCTCTCTCTCTCTCTCTCTCTCTCTCTCTCTCTCTCTCTGTGTCTCCAGCTGTTCATATTCACGGATGGTGAAGTAGAAAACACCAAAGATGTTCTTCACTGTGTGAGGACCAATGCCGCTTTCCACAGGCATGTGCTTTGAAAAGCTTTTAACTTTTGAATGAAAACATTTATGGTGTAAACGAATTATTGTTTGGAAAACAGACAAACTGAAAGTAAGCAACAAAACATTTCAAATTATTTAATTAAATGCATGATGGCTAACTGAGAGGTACAATTATGTAATAACTGTGGAAGAATTAGCATTGTACTGTGAGTACCATGGTTTTGCTCAAGGTGAACAGATGTCCATCGGGTACAACAGCTTAGTCTCACATTCCACAAACATGCTGAGTGGCTGTTCCAAATTTCCCCTGTGTGCGTGCGTGTGCGTGCGTGTGCGTGCGCGTGCGTGCGCGTGCGTGTGTGCGTGCGTGCGCGTGCGTGTGTGCGTGCGCGTGTGTGTGTGTGTGTGTGTGCGTGCGCGTGTGTGTGCGTGCGCGTGTGCGTGCGTGCGCGCGTGTGTGCGCGCGTGTGTGCGCGCCCTGCAACGGCCTGGTGTTTCTTCCCTGCGATGGCCTAGAGAGCTGTCCAGGCTGTACTCTGGCCAGAGTTGGCTGAGATGGGCGCCAGACTCCCTGTGAACCAAGTTAAGATCAAGCGCTTCAGAAAATGAATGATGAATTTATAAAATACCGTATAAGCACTATGTTACACTGATTTAAATCTTTTGTTATAAAAAAAGGTTTTGATCTTAAATTCTCATGTGGGATCATGTTCTGAGATCCATCTACTTGTGGCAGAATTTCTCTGGCCACACAGAATTCCCACTTTTTCTTACCTATTTGCTGTTTACATTCCTGTCACTTTTATGGATATGATTCATTCATTACCTTTTTTAGAGGGATTTTTTATGATGAATATCTATTCAGAGGGTTTATATGACATTTATATTTCTTTTTTCTTCTTTTTTTTTTTTTTTTTTGGCAAAACAGATGCTTCTCATTTGGGATTGGTGAAGGTGCAAGCACTGCACTCATTACAGGATTGGCTGAGAACAGCTCAGGCCATGCACAGTTCATCACTGGAACTGACCGCATGCAGGTCAAAGTAAGGCTGGGCTTTTCTTATGGAGTAACTCAGAAATAGTAGTAATTTATTTTTGATGGAATACTTTTATATGAATACAGTAGGCCCTCAACATTCGTGGGGGTTCGGTTCCGAGCCCTCCTGCGAATCGAGATAATCTGTGAGTTTGTTCTGTACCCGGAAGTAAAACCCCATGTATCATGTCATATGCGCAAATGAGCAGCCGGAAGTAAAATACTGTATATCTATTACATGCGTTAAAATATGCTTCTTAAACACATTCCATAGACAGTCTTACTCATTAATGTAGTATTTGATTGATTGATTGATTAACTGTTGGGTTTTTACACCCGAGCCTAGTGGCTCATCAGGCCGGTACTTATCCCCGGTTTCCGTAGCGTGAAGCAATCAGGAGTTCAACTCCTCCTGGATGGGACGCTAGTCCATCGCAGGTTACCTTCCCAGTATATTTTTTACTGGTACCCATTTATACTGCTGGGTGAACAGAGAACAGAGGCAAACTTGTGGTTGAGACCTTGCCCAGGGGTCTTAGCACAGTGAGGGTTTCAGTGGGATTTGAACTCACAACCTCCTGATCATAAGCCCAGCACTCTAACCCCTACACCACCGGCTCCACTAATATAGTATTACTGTAGTAAAATATAGTAATGATTTAAGAAAAACTTTTCAATTTTTACTCTTATTTTCATTGATATAAACATATATACAGCATATACTGTTGTAAAGCACTCGTTTTAAAGTCTTTTTCAATTATTATTCCAGTACAGTACCTCAGTTAATTCTGAGAATGTGCGTGACATTTTATGTTCCGTAGCATGTTTAACAAATGATACCAAAAGGATAAACTTTATTACGCTTCATGTCCTTTTACATTGAACTTGGAGTGACGTCTTGGAGTGATGTCTCCAAGATGGCGCTGCCTAGAGGGCAACTTTGCGAAGTTCTCAGAGTCACATTGTTTCTTTGTTCGTTTTATTTTGTTTTGTTCATGTTTTGCACTATGATCGGTCGACCTACTACAGCTATGAGCAGCTTCAGCTTCGGGCAACTAAGCATGCAACAACTTTTATCGTGAGCTGCTATGCTATGGGACCTCAATGCTAACCACCCAGGCGGAGTTCTCAGAGGCTTGGTTAGCACTTCCGGCCATACTGCTTAAAAATGTTCAGTCCCTACGAAACAAGATGGACAAGCTTCATGCTCAGATTGCAGCGCAGACGGATCTACAGGACTGTGTTTCTGTGAAACATGGCTCGAGGAGAGTACACCCGATAAGGCGATTGCACCAGCCGGCTACACGGCCTTCATCCCCTGCAATCCCAAGCGCCGGAGTCGTCCTTCGGCCCCTTCCCACCTGGGCTTATTGTTCGCTGGGGTGCGGCTCGCATTGAGCTACCTACCACAGCATATTAGCTCTGCTAATAGCACATTAGCTCTGCTTAGTTATACACGCCCGAAGATACTCCAATCTTATAGCTGTAGTAGAGTCGACCGGTCGTAGACTAGCATAGTAAAAAACATGAACAAACAAAATGACAAATAAAACGAATTAAAACGAACAAAGAAATAATTTGACTCTGAGAACTCCGCGACGTCGCCCTCTGGGCGGCGCCATCTTGGAGACGTCATTCCAAGTTCAATGTAAAAGGACATGAAGAGTACTGTAATAAAGTTTATCCTTTTGTTATCGTTTGTTAAACATGCTACAGAACATAAAATCTCACGCATAAACATGAACTTAGGTACTGTACTGGAATAATAATTGAAAAAGATTTTAATACAACAGTTCAGAGAAAAACGTCGTTTCTCAGGAGATAGTCTTATTTCTTCAGAAGAGACATCCAGTGTTTTCTATTGTTTAGCCAGAGAAGACGCACAGCGTTTGAATGATATCATAGAGCTTAACTGGTAATTAAAACACACATAAAAAAGAGGCTCATTGACAACTTGTGCGTGAATGAGGAAAAAGGGGCGGGACATCAGCTCAACCAATCAGGAGAAAGGAGGACAGCCATTGGCTGAATTTGAATCACGTGCCGGTTGCTCAGCAGTCAGTGAATACTCAAACCGTGGGTGCAAAACCGCAAATAGTCAAGGCCCTACTGTATGACCATAGAGTGACGATCTGTTACATAAAATCTGAAAAAAAAATAAAACATTTAAGGCCTACTGTAATCACAATTCAATTAGAATGATTTGGCCATTAATCTTTTTTTTTCCCATTTTAAACTGACATTTATTTTTATTCAATGAAGGAAGCTTTACAATGGTCACACTTCTAAATCAACATTCTTTGTCTTTAATTCCCACTGATAGGTAATCCAATCTCTTCGCTATTCCTTACAACCAGCAGTGGTTGATATCACTGAGGATTGGACAGGTTTGTCTTTCACCCGTCTGAGTCCCCCGATTACTTCACTGTTCCATGGTCAAAGAGCACTGATTTACGCCCAATTGAAAGCAGCGGTGAGTGCTTTTTTGTTTTTTTGTTTTTACACTTTTTTTTATTTTCTTTCTTTGTGGTAGTTTTTATATTGATCATTTCACAGATATTCAGTTATTTCTGCATGGCATAATAAGTAGAAAACTGAAACAGTTTATAGAATTCTTGCAAAAATAAAGGTTTCAATCCACCAATAATTGGTAGCGTTTTTCTCTGCACCTAGGACTGTCAGAAACCAGACGCTAAGGGAAAACTATCAGTACAGTACCGCCTAGGAGATCAAGAGATCACAAATACTGTCCACCTCTTCCTGAAGCCTGCTGAGAACAGCGGGTAACTGCAGCAAGTAATATGTAATGTTTAAAGGAACCGATTTTCTTTTTTTTTTTCAAGTAACATTTCTATTGTGGGCGGCATGGTGGATAAATGGATAGCACGTCCAGCTCACAACAAGAAGGCCTGGGTTTGATTTCCAAGCTCGGACATTTCTGTGCATGTTGTCGACGTGCTTGTTTGGGTTTCCTCTCTTACTCCGGTTTCTGCCAGCATTCCAAAACCATGCACAGTAGTCTTACTCACTGTTCCAAATAACCCCTAGGTGTGTATGTAAGTTTGACTGGTTGCACGTATGTCTTTCCCCTGCAATGGTCTGGCGAGCTGTTCAAGGTATTTCCCGCCCACACCGAGAGTTGACTGAAATGGGTGCCAGCCTCCCTGCAATTTTAATTAGGATAAAGTAACTAAGAAAATGAATTAATGGATGAATATTTCTAATGGAAAGTCTTACAAGAAATAGTGGCTGTATGGCTTTAGACTCCCACTTCTCACAGTCATAAATGTCAGTTTGCACTATTTTATATTCATCGAAAGCTACTATATCCAACGTCTTATAAAATCTTTTGGCAACTGAATGTGATGAGCAGAACCAGCTAGCAGTTCATGGACAGCTCAAGTCATTTGGTCTCTCTCAAAATGAAATGTATTATGTGGTTCAGACATGGATCCATGGTAAGTAGTCCTAGCATGAGTAATTTGTTTAACTGTTACTCATTCAGGTCTGTCTGTGTGTGTGTGTGTGTGTGTGTGTGTGTGTGTGTGTGTGTGTGTGTGTGTGTGCCTGCAGACTTGCCATCCACAGGCTGGGTGCTCGCTCTTTGATTCGTTCTTTGGAAAGGGAAGAGCAGGAAGATGGAGCTGATAAAAAGCTTCTGAAAGCCAAAGTGGTGGACCTGAGCAAGCAGTGTGGAGTGAGCAGCTCACATACTGCCTTCATAGCTGTCAATAAAAGCAGCGGACAAGCTCTTGAAAGAACACTGGTCAAGAGAGACATCCCTACCCCAAGTCAGTTTTTTATTTATTTTTTTGTCGTTGTTCTTGTACTGAGTTAATGATCCTCAAACTGCAGTGATGATATTACTTCATATAGACTGCATGGGGAAAGGAACAATTTATTGGTTCTGTATTATTAAAATTAATTATAATTAACACTTATGTAAACGTCAGCAAAACACACAACTAAACGCTGGAGTCCGCTCCAGGGGAGTAACCCCGACGCCTGCCTCAGGCGGCATCGTATGAGGGGGTGGGGCAAAGCCTCTGGGACCCCCACTTTCATGATGGGGGTGAAATCCTGGAGCAACCAGGTCAGGCGTGATAGCGTGAGTGACACGGGCGGTGCAGAGGTGTCGGACACCAGCTGCTTTCGGTCACCTCGGTTGAATCTGAGGCGGTCTGTCTGGGCCAGCGCATGGAACGTGACTTCCCTGCGGGACGACTCTCACCTGCCCCTGTTATCAAGGGAGCTTAGTCTGCTTGGTGTCAGCATTGCGGCCCTCTCTCAGGTGCGGAGGCCTGGGTCTGGCGAGACAAGTGTTGGTGGGTACACCTACAACTGGTCTGGCCGGGCCGACGGTCTTCACACTCAGGGACTGGCCGTCGCCGTCACTGATCGATTAGCTCCCTTGGTATCGGAGGTGGCCCTGGTCAACGAGCGTATTATGCGACTGAGGGTGACTCGCACAGTGGGGACGCTCTCTATCGTCACAGTGTACACTCCGACCGGGGTGAGTGATCGATCTATGAAGAAAACCTTCTACGACCAGCTCAACTGGTGGTGTCAGGGGTTCCGGAAAGGGACACCCTGATCTTACTGGGGGACTTCAATGCGACCACTGACACTAACTGGGATGGCTACAAATCATGTGTCGGTCCTCACGGCTCTGGACGCCACGATGAAAGCGCCTTAATGCTTCTTGACTTCGCAAAAAGTCAGGGCTTAAGGATTGCTGGCTCATGGTTCCAGAGATCGGATCCACGACGCTGGACTTGGTACTCCAACAACGGCGTCACTAGGAAGGAGATCGACCATGTTCTTGTAGGTGGTTGCTGGCGGCTGGTCCAGAACTGCCGTGTCTTCAGAAGTGTCCAGCTCTTCTCGAGAGACCACGGGCTTCTGGTGGCGACTCTGAAGATCCGCTTCAGGCGCCCTGAGAAAGCCCCGGCTTGTCAAATCCGACTTGACGTAAGCCGACTCGGGAACCCTGATATGGCTTGGGGAATCCCTGGAGGATCTGGACGCGGGTGCAGGCACGGACGCTCTCTGGGCTGGTTTTAGAGACCGCATCCTGAAGGTGTCCCGTGGCTGCATACCAGGGTCGCCCAGACGACCGGAAACGGCCATCAGGAGATGAGACTATCGGCGTCATCGAGAGAGCGAGACAGGCTCGACTGCAGAGTTGGACTGGCCAGGGACGTGAACCGCGAAGCCGTCAAGGCGGTGCGAAGAGATCAGGAGGCTGCGGTCTGCGATCTCTGTGAGACGGTTGAGGGCCACTTGAATTCTTGTGACTCTCGCTCGGCTTACAGGGTGTTGCGGAGCCTCCATTCCTCTCGGTCCACATCGCGATGCCAGATGGTGAAAGCTGCAAACGGTAGTGTCCTTACCGAGGAATCTGAAGTGAGGACTCGTTGGGCCGAGTACTTTGAGGAGTTGTATCGTGCTGACCCTCCCGCCCGGAGCCTGGCCGTTGAGGATGCTGAAACTCTCGTTGCCAACCTCCCCCCAGGCTGCGACCCGCCAACTCTTGAGGAAATTCGGAGGGCAGTGTGGCGCTTGGCGGATGGCAAATCTGCGGGAGTTTGTGGTATCCACGTGGAAATGCTTAAGGCGGGAGGTGAGGCCGTCCTCAGTTGGTTCTTCGTTCTCGTGTGCTCCGTGTGGAGCACTGGTGTCATCCCAACTGACTGGAAACGGGACATCATTGTCCCGATCTGGAAGGGGAAGGTTGATACCCGAGAATGCAACAGTTACCGGGGGGGGTTACTCTTCTCTCAGTTCCGGGCAAGGTCTTCGCACGGATTCTACTGGACAGGATCCGACAGCAGCTTCTAGCGCACCAGCGCCCTGAATAGTCCGGGTCTACCGAAGAGGACCGAAGAGGTCTACCGTTGACCGCATCCTGGCGCTCCGCGTCCTATCTGAGTGCTTGTGGGAGTTTGATAGGGGGTTCCTTGCCGCCTGTATAGACTTTCGCAAGACGTTCGACTCGGTGGATAGGGAGGCCCTCTCAGGCATACTTCATCTACGTGGGATCCCGTCGGCTCTGGTCCGGCTGATATCGTCGCTGTATTCTGGGACAGAGAGTGCTATGAAATGTGGGGGTTCCACCTCTGACTTCTTTTTGGTTAAGACCGGAGTAAGGCAGGGGTGTGTTCTGGCCCCCACTCTCTACAATACTGCAATGGACTGGATCATGGCGGCGGTATCGGGTGGATCAGCCTGCGGTGTGTTGTTCGGTGAGGTTCGGATTACTGATCTGGACTTTGCCGATGACGCAGTGATCTTCGCGGAGACGGTGGATATCCTGACGGAGACTCTCTGTTCGCTGGGTGAGGAGGCGGAACCGCTTGGTTTGCGAGTCTCCTGGATCAAAACCGAGATCAAGGCTTTCGGCGACCTCTTGGATGTGGCTGTTGACTCGATTGCTCTGGGTCGTGAAAGAGAAGAGATCGTGGAGTCTTTCACTTACCTTGGCAGCATGGTCCATCGTTCCACAGATTGCAGGGCCAAGCTCGATCATCGCTAGACAGGACCGTGTGGTGGTCGAGGTGTCTGAGCAGGCGGACGAAAGCCCGAGTCTTTCGCTCCCTTGTGCTCCCTGTCTTGCTCTACTCGAGCGAGACATGGACGCTAACGGTTGAGCTTGGGCAACGACTGGACTCCTTCGTTACGACTTCCCTTCGCCGCATCTTCGGATACTGCTGGTGGGACTTTGTTACCAACCAGAAGGTGCTCGGCGATGTGGGGATGGTAAGAGTAATCTGCTTGATCCACGATCGTCAGCTGCGCTACTATGGGCACTTGGCGCGTTTCCCGCCTTCGGACCCAGCACACCAGCTCCTGTCCATTCGGGATCCTAGGGGCTGGAGCTGATCGCGGGAACGGCCGCGTGCGAAGTGGTTGTCGCAGCTGAGGGCTGCCCTGCCGGGGGGTATGGGCCCTGCACAGGCCTGGTCGATCGCCAGGAGATGGCCGGATGAGTGGAGGCGGCTGGTGGACCCAGCGAAGTTCCGGCGCATGCCCTCATACCTGACCTACCTGACCCTGCCTGGAGTATAAAACAATTAATCATTATTCAACAATACCAACGCTGGTCAATGAGTATTACTTGTACGACTATAAAATAATGAAATGATCTTACTATCATAGTGCACTGCTTAAGTAATGATGGACACATATACTATGGAGAAACTGATGTCAGTTTATGTTTGTGTATTTTAGGGCTTATGGCATGTTCGTCCTTTGGATTTGCAGGTAAGTAAGCATAACCCAGAGTATTTGTTAATACTTATTCATCTTGAGACTAATGCTGTTTTTACATATGAACTGTAAGCAGTGTCCAGAAAACAAAAGTTCAGAGTTGTCTCTTCACACTAAAGGCCTGCAGTCTGACTTTGTGTGTGAGAAGTGTTTTTGCATTATTAAACTATTAAAGGTATGATCTCATTTCAGCAAATCTTTGGCAACTGCCCATGAATATTTTGAGTTGGTGACTGTCAGTGATGACCTGCGATAATCAGCAGTGGTTGGCAACTCTTATTTTCTTTGTAGTTGTTGATATATATATATACCTACAGTTCATACATATGGGGCAGTGGTGGTCTAGTGGTATAGGGCGCTGGATCGCTGATCCAAAGGTTGGCGGTTCGAGTCCCACTCTCCACAAGGTTGTCACTGCCCCCCCCCAGTGCAGCTAACTGGGTTATCAAAGGCGGGCCATGTCTCTCACTGTCTATGGTGTGAGGCATGTAAAAGAACCATTGCTGACTTTCGTAAAGAGTAGGCTGCAAAGTCGTCAGCGTGTTTCTATCCCTTGCTAAAAGGGTTGTGACAGGAAGGGCATCCGACGTAAAAACCTCTGCCAAATTAATCGTGCGAATCAAAATGATTCGCTGTGGCGACTCCCGAGTAAAAGGGAAAAAGCCGAAAGGAAGACAGACAGACCTACAGTTCATACATACATATACAGGGATTCCTCGCTACTTCATGCTTCAATTAATGCGGCTTCAGTGCATCGTTGGTTTTTTTTTTTATTATTATAAATATTCATCAAATTAAAAAATAAGAAAATTAAGGAAGAATCGGGAAAAAGGCCGATTATAAATAAAATAAAATTAAAAAACTTAAAAAAAAACAACCCAAAATGTCCCATCAAAACTAGTTACATTGTTGTGAGGTGCTCATCTGTGTGTGCACGTGTGTGTCATCGTCTTCTCATGCAATACCATCTCTGTGTGTATTTATATTTTATTTACATATATGTGTGTGTGTGTGTGTGTGTGTGTGTGTGTGTGTGTGTGTGTGTGTGTGTGTGTGAGAGAGTGACACTGACCTTGAACATTTTCTGGGGATTTAGAAAAAATAGTTTTTCATATTATTTTTAATGTATTAGGTCAAATTAGTATGAGTAGCACGAAAGTCAGTATGTAACAAGGACAGGCTGAACAGCCTTTAATGCACTAATAATGCCTTTGGCTCATAATTGTGTAATTAGTAAGTAATTAAGTAATTAGACACTGTTCGATTTGATGGTATGTCACATGTACAACTTTTCCTTACTATCTAATGTTCATAAATGCCAATGCATCGGTTATCTGCGGGAGCACAAGATACACAATGAAACATGGACAGGAAAAGTGATGTATATCATCAATCCTGTTTTAAATGTGGTGCTTCTTTACCAATTTTTCCCTGTACATGTAAATTTCATGGTTCATTGTGCGGCACTTGTGCTCTAATTCATGTGGTTATTTGACCTGTGGAGCTCTCAGCAGAGGTTCAGTGGGATGAGAACATAATTGAGGTCTTTCTTTTGTCACAAAATTGAGCTTGAAAAAGGTGCAAATTAAGAAGAATTTATGCTATTTCAAAAACTGTGTTCACCATATGTACACATTTGGACATATTATCTCCTAAAAATACACAAAAGATTTTGATCCATTGATTCACAAATAAACTTATAAATGGAAATATTTATTCAAGTTTGAAGTTAGGTAGTTGGAAAATGCGACATTTTTTTATCAGGCATGTGTATAGTGTGTGTAATATATATGTGTGTGTATGTATATATATATATGAGAAAGATTTCCTATCGGTTTGTTCCCTTTATCAGGGGTTGCCACAGGGAATTATTCGCACGTTTTGATTTGGCATAGGTTTTTATGTTCGATGCCCTTCTGCCAAGCAAGCGACAGAAACATGCTGACGGCTTTGCAGCCTACTCTTTACGAAAGTCAGCAATGGTTCTTATACATGCTTCTCACCATAGACAGTGAGAGACATGGCCTGCCTTTGATAACCCAGTTCGGGCCATATATCTCATATATGCACATATACACAGTGATTCCTCACTTTCCGCAGTTAATTGGGACCGAGATCCCCTCACGACCGCCAAATTCAGCGAAGTAGGATCAATCCCCCTGACGTACATGTATATGCGTATATAATATCAATAAATATACAGTCAGCCCCCAATTTATGAAATTAATCTGTTCCAGAGCCCTTTTCGTATTGTGGGGATTTCGTAAGTAGGTGTCGCATTCTTACATGTTAAACACCTAATTCGTTCTAAGTCTCCAGTCCTTGGACTGGATAAACCCCATAAATCCTTTAAAAATGATAAAAGTACACCAATTTTGTATGAAATATATGTTAAAAGTAAAAGAAAATTATTTATTAAATAATTTAAACATTTTATTAACATATTTATTAATTAAACCATTATTAAACATTTTTATTAACACACACACACACACACACACACACACATACACACACCTCTCTCTCTCTCTCCCTCTCGCTCTCTCTCTCTCTTTCTATCTCCTTCTGTCACCCACAAGACGTGAATTCAAAGCGCATCCCCTGCTTGACAAACTCAACTTTAATTTGATTCCTTGAGGGATCGGGATGCCAGATGAGCTCAAATGCGCCCACATTTATTAAATATTTACTGAATTAAACAACTTAAAAAATTAAAAACTAAAGCGTTATTCTCTCTCTCTCTCTCTCTGTCTCTCTCTCTCTCTGTCCCGCGTGGGCGCGCGTGCGCTGCAGGCCACGCCAACAAGACATGAATTCAAAGCACATTTCCTGCTTGACCATTTACTGAATTAAAACAACTTAAAAAAACTAAACTAAAAACTAAAGCATTATTCCATCTCTTCTCTCTCTTTCTCTCTCCCTATCTCTCTCTCGTGCGCGTGCTGCGGGCCACGCCCACAAGACGTGAATTCAACGCGCCGCTTGACAAACTCAACTTTAATTTGATTCCTTGAGGGATCGGGATGCCAGATAAGCTCAAATTCGCCCACATTTATTAAACATTTACTGAATTAAAACTACATAAAATAACTAAAAACTAAAGCTTATTCCCCCTCTCTCTCTCTCTCTCTCTCTCTCTCTCTCTCTCTCTCTCTCTCTCTCTCTCTCTCTCTCTGTCTCTCTCTTGTGCACTGCTGGCTACGCCCACAAGACGGGGATTGAAAGCGCATTCCCTGCTTGACAAACTCAACTTTAATTTGATTCCTTGAGGGATCGGAATTCCAGATAAGCTCAAATGCGCCCACATTTATGAAACATTTACTGAATTAAAACAACTTTAAAAAACTAAACTAAAAACTAAAGAGTGAAGCTTCCTTCTGTCTCCATTTGGGAGGCCAGTGGATGTTGAGAGACAGCCAATGAGAGAGCAACTCGCGCGTCGTGTGAAATTTTGATTGACGCGTTTGAATTTTGAATTTCTTTTCGTAAGAGGGGGTTGTTTCGTATTTCGGGGACGGAAACTCAGGGAAATGTTTTTCGTAATCCGGGGATTTCATACAAAGGGGTCTTCATAAATTGAGGGCCGACTGTATATCCAATGTTATAAATGCTTATAATAACAATGAAGCATTCAAAAATAATGCATAAGATGTAAACAAAATATACATACACACGTACAGATGCACACACGCAGATGCACGTGCACACACTCAGATATACTAGTATATTAATGGTATATTACTTTATATATAATAAATATTCATCAAATTAAAAAAAGAATAGGGGGAAAAAGTTAATGAACATACCACAAACAAGGCCAATTATGCAACACCACCCCCAAAAAAAAAAATTAAACAAAAAAAACAACCCAAAACTTCCCATTAAAATTACTTAGATTTTTATGTGAGGTGCGCATCTGAGTGTGCGCACGAACATCTGTGTGCCCGTGCACGCATGCGTCTGTATGTGTGTGTATTTATATTTTATTTACATCTTATGCATTATTTTTGAAATTTTAAGTGTTAGTTAATGCTATAAATGCTTATAATATATTAATATATAATATATATTTTATATATATATTTTATATATATATTGATGTTATTTACACGTACTGTACATATACAATGCAGCCGGGGGGGGGCACAAGCCCGTGTTCACTGAGGGTTGGGACAGGAAGGGCATCCGGGGTAAAACTTCTGCCAAAATTCTTATGCAAATGATCAAAACGAAATTCATACCAGATCGGTCGAGGCCCGGGTTCACAACGACCGCCATCAGTGCTGTTCACCACAGGGTGCTGATGGAAATTGGACTACTGTTGGTTGAAGACAGCGAGGCGGGAGGCGTGTCCGTAGGCGGAGAGAGAAGAGGAGAGGTGTGAGTCTGTGACTGAGAGTAGGGACTTTGAATGTTGGAACTATGAAAGAAAAAGCTAGAGAGCTGGCTGACATGATGCAGAGGAGGAAAGTGGACATACTGTGTGTTCAGGAGACCAGGTGGAAAGGTAGCAAGGCTACAAGCTTAGGAGTAGGGTTTAAGCTGTTTTATCATGGTGTGGATGGGAAGAGAAATGGAGTAGGAGTCATCTTGAAGGAGGGGTTTGCCAGGAATGTTATAGAAGTGAAAAGAATGACAGAGTGATGAATCTGAAGTTAGAAATTGAAGGCGTGATGTTCAATGTTATTAGTGCTTATGCCCTAAAGGCAGGATGTGAGCTAGAAGAAAAGGAGAGATTGTGGAGTGAGTTAGATGAAGTGATGCAGACTACCCCCAGAGGTCAAAGAGTGGTCATTGGGGCAGACTTCAATGAACATGTTGGTGCAGGCAACAGAGGGGACGAGGAAGTGATGGGCAGGTTTGGTATCCAGGACAGGAAAGCAGAAGGACAGATGTTGGTAGATTTTGCAAAAAGGATGGAAATGGCTATGGTGAATACTTTCTTCCAGAAGAAACAGGAGCACAGGGTGACTTATGAAAGTGGAGGTAGGAGCACACAGGTAGACTACATCTTGTGTAGGCGATGTAATTTGAAGGAAGTCAGTGACTGCAAAGTAGTAGCGGGTGAGAGTGTTGCCAAACAGCATAGGATGGTGGTGTGCAGGATGACGCTGATGGTGAGGAGGGTGAAAAAGGCAAAGGTAGAGCAGAAGACAAAGTGGTGGAAGCTGAAAAAGGAAGAGTGTCATGTTGTCTTCAAGGAAGAGTTGAAACAGGCTTTTGGTGGTCAGGAAGTGCTTCCAGATGACTGGACAACCACAGCCAATATGATCAGGGAGACAGGTAGGAGAGTACTTGATATGTCATCTGGAAGGAAAGTAGATAAGAAGTACAGGAGTGTGTACTAAATAAGAGGTTAGCTAAGAAGAAGTGGGACATAGAGAGGACTGAAGAGAGTAAACAGGAGTACAGGGAGACAGAGCGTAAGGCAAAGGTAGCGGTGTCAAAGGTCAAACAGAGGGCGCATGATGACTTGTATGATAGGTTGGACAGTAAGGAGGGAGAAAATGATTTATACAGGTTAGCACAGCAAAGAAATAGAGATGGGAAAGACATGCAGCAAGTTAGAGTGATAAAGGACAGAGGGGGAAATGTATTGATTGATGACAGAAGTGTGCTGGGAAGATGGAAAGAGTACTTTGAAGAGCAGATGAATGAGGAAAATGAGAGAGAAAAAAGAATAGAAGGGGTGACAGTTGAGGACCAGGAAGTAGCAAAGATTAGTAAGGGTGAAGTGATGAGGCCATTGAAGAGGATGAAGAGTGGAAAGGCAGTTGGTCCTGATGACATACCGGTGGAGGTATGGAAATGTCTAGGGGAGGCAGCAGTAGATTTTCTGACAAGAATATTCAACATTGTCTTAGAGAGTGAGCAGATGCCGGAGGAATGGAGGAGAAGTGTGCTTGTGCCCATTTTTAAGAACAAGGCAGATGTGCAGAGTTGTGGCAGCTACAGAGGGATAAAGTTGATGAGCCATACGATGAAGTTATGGGAAAGAATAGTGGAAGCTAGACTAAGGGCAGAGGTCAGCATTTGTGAACAACAATTTGGTTTCATGCCAAGAAAGAGCACCACAGATACAGTGTTTGCCTTGAGGATGTTAATGGAGAAGTACAGAGAAGGTCAGAGGGAGCTGCATTGTGCCTCTGTGGATCTGGAGAAAGCATATGACAGGGTGCCGAGAGAAGAACTGTGGTGTTGTATGAAGAAGTCTGGAGTGGCAGAGAAGTATGTTAGAGTGGTGCAGGACATGTATGAGAGATGTAAAACAGTGATGAGGTGTGCTGTCGGTGTGACAGAAGAGTTCAAGGTGGAGGTGGGATTGCATCAAGGGTCAGCTCTGAGCCCTTTCTTGTTTGCTATGGTGATTGGCAGGCTGACAGATGAGGTGAGACAAGAATCTCCATGGACTATGATGTTTGCAGATGACATTGTGATCTGTAGTGAGAGCAGAGAACAAGTGCAGGAAAATCTAGAGAGGTGGAGGTATGCCTTGGAAAGGAGAGGAATGGAGGTTAGCCTCAGTAAAACAGAATACATGTGTGTGAACGACAAGGACCCAAGAGGAACGGTGAGGTTACAGGGAGCAGAGAGAAAAAAGGTGGAGGATTTCAAGTACTTCGGCTCAACAATCCAGAGTGTGGAAAAGAGGTGAAGAAGCGTGTGCAGGCAGGTTAGAATGGATGGAGAAAAGTGTCCGGTGTGATGTGTGATAGGAGAGTATCGGCAAGAATGAAGAGAACAGTATACAAGACAGTGATGAGCCAGCGATGTTGTATGGTTTAGAAACGGTGGCCCTGGGGAAAAGACAGGAGGCAGAGCTGGAGGTAGCAGAGATGAAAATATTGAGGTTCTCTTTGGGAGTAACGAGGATGGATAGAATCAGGAACGAGTACATCAGAGGGACAGCACATGTAAGAGGTTTTGGAGACCAAGTCAGAGAGGCTAGATTGAGATAGTTTGGACATGCACAGAGGAGGGATAGTGAGTACTGTATATTGGTAGTAGGATACTGAGGCTGGAACTACCAGGCAGAAGGCCCAAAGGAAGACCAAAGAGAAGATTTATGGATGTGGTGAAGGAGGACATGAAGGTAGCTGGAGTATAAGAGTAGAAGATGCAGAGGATAGGGTGAGATGGAGGCAGATCATTTGCTGTGGTGACTCCTGAAGGGAGCAGCCGAAAGGAAAAGAAGAAGATCCTGTCCATATACGTTCAGTCGGGGCAGCCGTGTGGAGGGGGTGGCAATGCAGATGTGAGGGGAAATGCAGGCGTGAGGGGGGCACAAGCCAGTGTTCTCTCTCATGCCATCCCAAGCCCGGATGAATGCAGAGGGTCATGTCAGGAAGGTCATCTAACATCAAACCAATGCCAGACTTGCTATGCAAATCACAAATTTTACCTCCGTACCGGATTAGTCGAGGCCCAAGTTACCGACCGCCATTAGTGCTGTTAACCAACAGGATGCTTGTGGAAATTGGACGACTGTTGGTCGAAGAAGGAGAGGCAGGAGGTGTGTCCATAGGTGGAGAGAGAAGAGGAAAAGCATGAGTCTCGGACTGAGAGTAGGGACTTTGAATGTTGGAACTATGACAGGAAGGGTAGAGAGCTAGCTGACATGATGCAGAGGAGGAAGGTGGACATGCTGTGTGTTCAGGAGGCAAGGTGGAGAGGTAGCAAGGCTAAAAGCTTAGGCGCAGGGTTGAAGCTGTTTTATCATGGTGTGGATGGGAAGAAAAATCGAGTAGGAGTCATCTTGAAGGAGGGGTTTGTCAGGAATGTTCTAGAAGTGAAAAGAGTGTCAGACAGAGTGATGAGACTCAAGTTATAAATTTAAGGCGTGATGTTGAATGTTGTTAGTGCTTATGCCCTAAAGGCAGGATGTGAGCTCGAAGAAAAGGAGAGATTCTGGAGTGAGATAGATGAAGTGATGCAGAGTACCCCCAGAAGTGAAAGAGTGGTTATTGGTGCAAACTTAAATGTTGGTGCAGGCAACAGAGTGGATGAGGAAGTGATGGGCAGGTTTGGTATCCAGGAGAGGATCACAGAAGGACAGATGTTGATAGATTTTGTAAAAAGGAAAATGGAATTGGGAGCAACAAGGATGAATAGGATCAGGAATGAGTACATCAGAGGGGCAGCACATGTTAGAGGTTTTGGAGACCAAGTCAGAGAGGCTAGATGGTTTGGACATGTACAAAGAAGCGATAGTGAATTTCTTGGTAGTAAGATGCTGAGATGTGGTGGAGGAGGACATGAAGGTAGTTGGTGTAAGACAGAAGCCAGCAACGCACGGCTCTGGAGCCGCATGCGGCTCTTTCACCTCTCTGATGCAGCTATGTGGCTTTTGAAAATAATGAATGTGTACTTTACGATGGCCAACGGGTGCAAATGTGCTTCAAAACCACTGCATCACCAAAAACAACTGCAAAAAGAAAATGCTGCTTAGTTACTTACATCAGAATTACTCCGGGCTCCCAGGGGTCTAATTCTCTACAATTAAATCAGCTTTCACCTGAATGACAAGAGAATCTGCCTCTTTTAAGACTGAAAATTTATATAGATGAAAATTAACAGTCATTGGTACGGGCGGATAATTCTATGGAGTGGACAGGGTGATTTTTGTGTGTGTGTTCTTGTGGACATGGCTATCGTTATATTAATCAGTTACATTGAGAGTCTCGCATGCCACCAAACCCTTGTGCTCATGGCAAGGAGTGTTCTCGCCATCCCACGAGCAGTACAGCGAACAAGCGAGATTTTTCCCCTACCAGGGTTGCAATCCAGGAACGGAAATCAGACATGAAGTAAGAGACAGTGCATGAGATTTGGTTTTCTTAATCACTGAATTAAATAACTCCCCTCCCAGAGACAAAATAAAAGACTGGGTGTGGTTCAGTCTCCACTCTGAGAATGATTTGGTCAGTGCATTATTCAGATTTAATATTATTTAAAAGGATGTTGAGCAGGCTCCTTCTTAAAATAAGTCTTCGTATAATTTTCTGTGTTGCTTTCACTTTTGTAAATTAAAACTACGACAAAACAACATTAATATAACGAGTAGAGAAAAAGAACACACGAAGGGATGGTCAGGTCGGCAATCCAACCTGTTAACAGCTGCACCCCATCTCTTGGTTCGTGAGATAGATATTCTTTTTCTTTGTAAAAATACAAGAAGGACTCTTAACACATTCATTCATTTTCTGTTCCACTTAATCCTAATTGGGGTCACAGAGAGGCTGGCGATTTTTTTTTTTTTCTTTTCTTTTTTGAAATCTCTCACACACACACACACACACACACACATATATATATATATATATATATATATATATATATATATATATATATATATATATATATATATATATGTATGTATATACATACACACACACACACACACACACATATATATATATATATATATATATATATATATATATATATATGTATGTATATATATATATGTATGTATATATATATGTATGTATGTATGTATGTATGTGTATATATATATGTATATATATGTGTGTATATATATGTGTGTGTGTATGTGTGTATGTGTGTGTGTGTGTGTGTGTGTATGTATATGTGTATATATGTATGTGTATGCATGTGTGTGTGGAGCAGTTGGTAAGTTGTTGAAAATATAGTATCACAATTTTTGTTTTCACGTTCAGTGCTATGCAATTTCTAATTACTTTTTTGTTTATTATACTCACAACATGTACGTATTCTCCGGACTATAAATCACTGTGGAGTATAAGTCACACCAGCCATGAAATGCACAACGAAGAAGAAAAAGTCATATATAAATCACACCGGACTATAAGTCGCAGCTTTGGGGGAAAATTTATTTTATACAGAACATATATACAGAACACATATAAAGATATAACAGGAACATATAACAGAACATGTATAAAGTACAGACATTTCTAGAAAGGAAAGAAACAGTAATAACAATAAAATGGAAAACAAGCTAAATAGTTTCACAATTATTCCAGTGAAATGGAGCACAGAATGCAATGATTGTGGCATAAAGGCGCGGAATGCAGTCTACAGAAGAGCTTCAGCAGTTTTACCTGGAAAATGGGTCAAAATCCTACGGAAAATTGTACCTTCGGAATACTTTTGGAGCGTTCACGGCATGTGCGGAAAAGGCACGGAAAGACTACGGTACAATTTAGGAATAAATTAAGAAAAGCGCACGGATTAACTGCGGAACAAGTATGAATAGCTACGGATTGCAAAGGAAGACTTTCGGATAATTCACGGATCGTTCACGGAAAGCACAGAACACTCGAGGAATAGCTACGACACTACTCCATTTGAGAAAGAAGAGCTTCAGAATGATTGTGGAAACACGCGTAATGAAAGCGGAATGTTTACATTCAACACGGAATGGCTGAGGACTACCCGGTGTAACCACGTTTCAATATGGAAAAATCGGCAAAGATCAAAGGATTTGCTCCTGATTCCACCTTTAAATTCACATATTCGATCAAGTAAACTCATTCTGCCAATATGTTCCTATTATTTGCACCTTCAGTAAATCATTCCTAACTACAAAAAATACACAGAAGTCAAAACCACAGTGATTATAACTTCAAAACTTTGTTACATATTAAACATTAACAAACAGAAATCAGGAAAAATAAATGGAAATCAAAAACACAACAGTGTCACAGTCCACTGGTGGAGTTTGAGCCCTTTAAGTCATCACAACACTGCCTGAGCACACTGGAAATGTTTGACAGGCTGGGCTCACTTCTACTTGTGTCTCTAGCCGCAGGGGTGGTTGCAGGCGTCGATGTACATGTAAGCGGAGGGCAACTGACTGGTCTGCTGGACTGTGGTTGCTGCTCTCCTGCAGACGATGTCGATTGTTGTGGGCACTGTTGTGTTGCCCACCTCGCGTCTTGAGGTCCACAAACAGACATGGGTGGACCAGACAGCTGCATGCCTGTACACAGGTTTTGGGAGATTCTTCAGGACAGCTATCGCTCAACTGGTGAAACTTGCCCTCTCTGATTCATCTTCCGTCATCACTTCTCTTCTCTGGTTCACTAGCTGTTCGGCTGCTGATAGAATCCTGTTCGCTCTGTCGTCAAGGGTGGACATTTCAGATTCAGACTTTGCCTTCCCACAGCTGGTCTGAGTTAAGGTGGAGCTGGATGCTGTTGTAACAGGCGTTGTGGAAATGGGGATGATGGGTGTTGCCTCTTCTGCCAGCTGGAGGTTGATAGGTGCAATGTCCTCTCTGACATTGATGGCAGTGGAGGTTCTCCAGTGGTCGTGGACCTGGAACCACCGGAGCAAGCTACAGCAGCAATCTTGGCCTTCAGAGAAACAACATTCCTACTGTGTACCTTGACAATGTGTGGACATAGGAAGCTAAAGCTGCCATAGATCCACTGGTTCCTCTGAGACATGTTCATATCAGCTTGCCCCGACTTCCAACGTCTCAGTTTTCCCAGCCTCGTCCGCACAATCTGGAACCATTTGCTTCAGTTCATCGTCAGTCTTCTCCATATCCTGATCAGCCCAGAGCTTGGCTTTCAGATGTTTGTCCGTCCAGGCTCGGAGCTTCTTGTTGTAAAGGCACTTGTTCACCTGGATGAACTTCACCATGAGCTGTTCCTCATCGTCGTTGAATTTGATATAAACTCTTGCCTTCTTGCTTGGGCCAGCCGCAACATTGGCGTCAACGACGGAAGCGACATCCGACTCAGCGTCGACCTTGGCTTCTTCAACAGGCTCTTCCACTGGGTTTTCTGCTGTTGGAGACCATAGCCTCTTGGTAGTTGTCTTTCTCTTGTGTTTTCACATTGTAGCGTCTCTCAAAATGAATAGTTCTTTGTCTTTTGCGCCTGTATTTACAGTCAAAGTGAGATCTGAGAGTGTTCCTTAACTCCTCCGTGCTGTAACTATTCCGTAAACGTTTCGTATGTATTCCTTGACTGTTCCGCTTTGTTCCGTGTAATGTTCATGGATGTTTTGCAGTGTTTCTTTATTGTTCTTTATGTATTCCGTGCCTTCCATTTGTATTCCATGGTGATCTGTACGTGAACGCGACTGTTTCATGGCCACTTTTGACCAAATATTTCAGTGGAGCACGACAGACTTGCGGAAGTAAAAATGTTGTCAACCTCAAACGTTCCCCAATTATTCTCTCATCTTCTGTGTCATTCCGTATGATTCCATATGTGTTCCTCCACTTCTGGCAGACCAAAATCTTCCATAAATTTTCCAAAATATTTTCCGAGAGTGTACCACAAGTGTTCCTTAAGTGATCTGCATGTTTTCCCCCTCTTCTGTATGGTCAAAAGCAGCCACAGAAAAGTCGTTTTCATCAATATATCAACATGGAATACTCATGGAAGTAACAACAATCGACGTCCTCTCCAGGAGAACAGCAACCACAACCCAGCAGACCAGTCACTTGCCCTCCGGGTTACCTGTACAACAACATCTGCAACCACCCCTGTGGCGAGAGCCACAAGTGGAAGTGAGCCTAGCCTGTTCAACCTTTCCAGTTTTGTGATGACTTAGAGGACTCAAACTCCACCAGTGAACCATGAGACTTTTGTGTTTTGATTTAAATTTATTTAAATCATTTCATTTCAATGCATTCAATTTATTTTTTCTGTTTCCATGTTTATGTAATAACGTTTTGAAGTTATAATCACTGTGGTTTTGACTCGTGTGCATTTTTGTGCTCTGTAATGATTTTTTGAAGGTGCAAATTAAACTGACATATTGAAATTATTGATATTAAACATATTAAGATATGGTAAATTATAAACATCACATATTTATATTAAAAATTTTTAAAGACGTTAATACAAACAAGAATCAATAACAACACAATTATATCAACAACAACAGAAACCAGCATATAATATGATAGTTCAATTAAAGAATGAGCTTCCCTGGGTGAATCCGTGAATTTATAGGGGTAATCGGGAGCAAATCCTTTGTTCTTTGCCAATTTTTCCATGTTGAAACGTGGTTACGCTGGGTATTCCTCAGTCATTTAGTGTTGAATGTAAACGTTCCGCTTTCATTCCATGTGTTTCCGCAATCGTTCCGAAGGTCATCCTTGTGAAATGGAGTTGTGCCATAGTCATTCCTCGAGTGTTCCGTGCTTTCTGTGAATTATCCGAAAATCTTCCTTCACAATCCGGGGCTATTCGCACTAGTTCCAAAGTTAATCCGTATGCTTTTCCGCATGTATTCCTAAATTGTACCGCAGTATTTCCATGTCTGTGCCGTACAATCCGTGCACATTCCGAAAGTTTTCCAAATGTATAATTTCCTGTAGTATTTTGTCTCATTTTCCATGTAAAAATGCCGAAGCTCCTCCGTAGACTGCATTCCGTGCCTTTCTGCCACAATCCTTGCATTCTGCACTCCAGTGAAATGGGCGCAATACGGAAGAGGAGGGAAGACTTGTGGATAAGTTACGGAACACTTGCGGTATAAAAGGAAAGATTACAGACCATTTGCGGAAATGACGGAATGTCACGGAAAGGGAACACTCACGGAAATTTTTTCAAAAGTACGTGCACGGAAGATTTTGGTCTGCCAGAAGTGAAGGAAGACTTAAGGAATACATACGGAATCACACGAAATAACTCGGAAGATGAAGGAATATTTGCGGATGACAACATTTTTGCTTCCGTAAGTCTGCCGTGCTCCAGTGAAATGGGGGTATTAATACCACCATTTCACTGGAGCGTGGAATACAATGATTATGGCGGAAAGGCGTGGAACTTTGGAATTTTTACACGGAAAATGGGTCAAAAACCTACGGAAAATTGCACATTCGGAACACCTTCGGAACAATCACGGAATGTGCAGCACGGACACGGAAAGACCTGGGTACAATGTTGGAATACATGCGTAAAAGTGCTCGGCTTACCTTGGGAACCAGTGCGGACAGCAAAGGAAGACCTTCAGATAATTCATGGAACGTTCATGGAAAACACAGAACATTCGAGGAACGACCACGGCACTAATCCTTTTTAGAAGGAATACCCACGGAATGATCGCAGAACAGGCAAAATGCAGGCGGAACATTCACGTTCAACAAGAAATGACTGAGAAATAGCCGGCATAACCACGTTTCAACTTGGAAAAATCAGCAAATATCAAAGGATTTGCTTCTGATTCCGCCTATACACATGCGGATTCGACCAATGAAACTCATTTTCTCATTCATGTTTATAACTTAATAATATGTATATAATGTAAAATAAATTTAAAATTACAATAAGTTTACGATTGTAAATTATAAACATGTAGTAAACATATTGTCAATGTATTACTATATGCTTATAATTTACAAGATGTTACTTTCTGTTTATAGTTTACAAGATATTTGTTAAAGCAATCGGCGGCAGCGGCAGCCATACGTCTCGAGAGACGATGGTGTAGCGCTATGGTAGGCATTTGCGGGAGTGACTGTAAAGGCCCATATTTACTGCATACATAAGGGTTTTGAGTTGCCATGGGGGCTACCCTTTCTTTCCTCTTTTCTCAGCCAGCTTGTTAATTCTGTTGCTTTCAGCTTTGTTGACCCCCTCATTGACAGTGGTCTTCCAGAGCTGGCGTGTTTCAGCAGTACCTTCCCAGGTGTTGATGTCGATGCCAGATAATTTCATGTCCCGCTTGCACACGTCCTTGTACCGAAGCTGTGGTGTTCCTGTGCGGCGGGAGCCCTCACTCAGCTCTCCATATAACATGTCTTTAGGGATGCGCCCCTCATCCAGTCGCCATACGTGACCCAACCACCTAAGTCGTCTCTGGCTAAGCAGTGCAAGCAGACTTGGCATGCCAGCACGCTGTAGCACCTCGGTGTTGGTTACTTTGTCTTGCCATTTTATATGAAGCAGATGTCTGAGACAGCGGAGGTGGAAGCTGTTGAGCCGCTTTTCCTGACCAGCGTACGTGGACCAGGCCTCACTGCCATAAAGGAGTGTGCTGAGTACACAGGCCTGGTAGACACGTAGCTTGGTGTTCTCCATTAGCTGGGTGTTACTCCATACACACTTATACAGAATCGGGAAAGCCGCCGCAGTGATGTCCAAGCTGAGTCCACGACCTCAAGCTGCGTGTTATTTATGTTGATGTTTGGGACTGTGTTTGTGCCCTGGGCCAGGATGTTTGTCTTCTTCAGGCAGATGGTCAGTCCGAATTCATTACAGGCATGGGGCAGGTGATTGACTAGCTCTTGAAGACCAGCCTCAGTGTGGGACGTCAATGCAGTGTCATCCACAAACAGCATCTGGCGGATGAGGACCTGCCTCACCTTCGTCTCAGCGCGCAGTCAAGCTATGTTGAACAATTTTCCATCTGATCTGGTGTGGATATGGATCCCTTCCTCACTGTCAGAGAAGGCACACTGAAGAAGCATCGAGAAGAATATCGCAAAGAGTGTCGGAGCTAGGACACAGCCTTGCTTCACACCACTGCTCACTGGGAAGGTTTCAGAAGTCCCACCATTGAAGCAGACTGTGCTATGCATGTCCTCGTGAAAGGAGGTCACGATTGGAGTACCCTTTGAGGACATCCAATCTTCTGCAGGAGGCTGAAGAGTCCGCTTCTGCTGACCAGGTCGAATGCTTTAGTCAGGTCTATGAAGGCAATGTACAGGAGCTTCTGCTGCTCCCAGCACTTCTCTTGCAGTTGACAAAATGAGAAGATCATGTCCACTGTGGATCGGCCTGCCCTGAAACCACACTGCGATTCTGGGTACACCCGGGAAGCAAGAATCTGAAGGCGAGTAAGGACAACACGAGCAAAGACTTTCCCTATGATGCTAAGGAGGGAGATGCCACGGTAGCTGTTACAGTCACTGCGGTTGCCCTTGTTTTTGTAGAGGGTTTCAATGTTTGCATCGCGCGTGTCGTGGGGGATGAACCCTCCCTCCTAGCATAAGCACAGCAGCTCATGGAGGTGCTGCAGGAGTGCTGGCTTGCTATTATTCAAGACATCAGGGGGGGATGCCATCCTTTCCAGGGGCTTTTCCACAGGACAGACAATCGATGGCTTTGCCCAGTTCGTCCACTGAAGGCAGGTAAACCAGATCCTCCATGACAGGTTAGTTTGGCAGGGCATTTAATGCTGCATCGGTCACCACATTCTTGGTTTCATACAGCTCCAGGTAATGGTCCACCCAGCGTTCAAGCTGCTTGCCTTGGTCCATGATCACCTCCCCGGTCTTGCTCTTGAGGGGTGTAGTCTTAATTGTGGTTGGGCCAGTAGCTGTCTGGATGCCATTGTACATGGCCATTGCATTGCCAGTGTCAGCTGCCATCTGGATCTTGCTGCAGAGGTTCAGCCAGAAGTCGTTAGCACAGCAGCGGGCTTTCTGCTGGGCCTTGTTTCGTCCAGCTTTGAGGGTGTCACGAGTACTGGGGCTGGGGTTTTGCTTGTAGTCTAGGAGTTCTTCCCTCTTGGCTTCTGTCACAGGCTGCATCTCTTCCCAGTGAGCCTTGTACCAGTCTACACTCCGATGCTCCTTTTTCCCGAATGCGGTGAGGGCTTTTGTGTAGATCGTATCTCTCAGGAAGCTCCACTTACTGTTGATGTCTTTGCCAGGAGTCTGCAAAGCCAACTTCTCCTTGACTGTGTCATGAAACAGTTGGATTCGCTGGGGATCCCTTGAGGAGCAGGTGTTGATGCATGGGAGGCCTTTAGTTTTGGAGTGATGGATTCTCTTTGTTGTCAGCCTTGTCCTGCTTCCAATGAGGGTGTGGTCTGTGTCTCAGTCTGTGCTATGGTAACTTCTAGTGTGGCGAACGCTGCTCAGATCCGTGCGCTTGGTAAGGATAAGGTCCAGCTGGTGCCAGTGGCAAGATCTGGGGTGTCTCCATGATACTTTGTGACGGTCTTTGCACTTGAAGTATGTATTTGTTGCACACAGGTCATGATGGCAGCACAGTTCCAACAACCTCTGTCCATTCTCATTCATCCTGCCTATGCCGTGGTGACCAAGGCAGGAAGGCCAGGTGTCACAGTCGGCGCCCACTCTAGCATTGAAGTCTCCTAGTAGGTAAAGTCCTTCAGTGCTGGGGATCCTGGAAATTGCATCATCCAGAGCCACGTAAAACTGGCTCTTGTCTCTGGGGTGGAACTGAGTGTTGGTGCATAGATGCTGAGGAGGTTTACAAAGCATGCAGTTGTAGAGAGGCGTAAAGCGAGGATTCTCTCTGATCCACTGGTCGGAGTTTCAGTGGCCGTAGTCAGCGAGAAACCTACACCATGCAGTCTCAGGTCATCTTGTGGCAGGCCCTGCCAGTAGAAGGTGTAGTTGGCCTCTTTGATAGTACCACTGTCAGCCAGGCGTGTTTCCTCTAGACAAGCAATGTCGATATTCAGACGTGTCAGTTCATGGTCGATGACTGCAGTCTTGCGGGCATCGTCAATTTGCTGAAGATCACTTGTCAGTCCAGGACACATAGTCTGTACATTTCAGCTTGCTATTCGAAGAGCTGGAGTCTTCGTATTTATCCATTTCTGTCTGCCTGGTGCAAAATTTACAGCTTGCTTGTCTGGATGGTCAGTCCCTCAGCCCTACACACCCAGCAAGGCAGGTGAGCTGGGCGGGACAGCACCTTACTGGCTGGAGGCTGCCCAGCTTCTTCTTCTTCTTAGTAAACCGAACAACTTCAATCCTGAAGACTAATGTCGGTGGGCTGATTTGGCCTGGCAGAGCCCATCCCTTTCCAGGTCGGAAACACGCTGACGGCTTTGCAGCCTACTCTTTACGAAAGTCAGCAATGGTTCTTTTACATGCCTCTCACACCATAGACAGTGAGAGACATGGCCCGCCTTTGATAACCCAGTTAGCTGCACTGGGGGGGCAGTGACAACCTTGTGGGGACTCGAACCCCAACCTTAGGATTGGCAATCCTGCGCCTTAACCACTAGACCACCATCGCCCCAGCTTGGAGCGGGCGGTAGCTGTCCAGTGAGACACGATGGTCTCTCCCACTGTCGGAAGTTGCCCCAGGCACCCGTGTCCTACGCCAATCGGAATGAGCTTTTAACCCGTAACTGCTACTTCCTGTGTTGAGCCGAAGTCTTGCGTCAATGCTGGAGTGTCCTCTCCAGTGCGCTACGAGCCTGGGCGGGAAATATGCAGAACTTGGGCTGCCCAGACATCAAGTCCCCCCCTCTCAGCACTGCTGATAGCATCCAAAGGAAAGGAAGATCCAGTACAATTTGGTGCCAGCGCAGCTGCAGGAGTTGCCAGAAGGTAGGGTAATCCTCAGATCAACTGTCTTAGGGCAGTTGGTTAACACCTCTGGCTAGCAGCTTGCCTGTGAAAAGGGGAGCAGAGTGAGTACGTCTCTCCCTGCCAGTACATAGCCTCTCCACCATCAAGCCCCATGTAGTGACTCCTCGCGGCGACACATGGTAACTGAGTACCTTGCGGACTCAGACTGAACTACTGGGGTCTCGCAGGAGGTACTACATGGGGCTTGATGGTGGAGAGGCTATGTACTGGCCGGGAGAGACTTACTCACTCGGCTCCCCTTTTCATAGGCAAGCTGCTCGCCAGTGGTGTTAGTTGAAAGCGAGAGGTGACAAGCACTACTACTACGACCACAACTACCACACTTTGCGCATCACAACACTATATATTTTTAAAGCAATATATGTTTATTTTTTAAGATATGTTTAGAATGTACTATATGTTTGAAATTTACAAGATATTTATTAAAGTATTTATCTGTTTAGATTTTACATTGTACTTATAATGCACAATGATTTTAAAATGTAACTTGTTAATATGTTTAATATCAATAATGGCTATATGCTCCTTTTATTTGCAACTCAATAAATTCTTCCAGACTATAAACCATGCACACAAGTCCAAACCACAGTGATTAAAAGTGATGTGGCTGTTTGATGACTGCATCTGGCTCTCAGATAAATCAAATGACCTTTCTTAACAGAATAACTAATAATAATTTCGCTGTCATTTAAATAAAAAGACAGAAAAAAACATCAAATGAAACAGAAACAGATAAATAATTCTCATGCATTTTAATTTATACAGACGCTCCCGGCCTTACGTTCATTTGTTTTACGTTTATTTTTTTTCCCTGAAAAAGACAAATTTTGAGTTTAGACTACGTAGTATGCTGACATAATGACGCTCTGTCCATTGTTTACAAACGACAGACTGAACGTGCCCCTCCTTCTTCCCAATTCAGTTATATATCTTATTTATATATATATATATTCATGACAGTGCGGCTAGCTGGGTTATCAAAGGCGGGCCATGTCTCTCACTGTCTATGGTGAGAGGCATGTAAAAGAAGCATTGCTGACTTTCGTAAAGAGTAGGCTGCAAAGTCGTCAGTGTGTTTCTGTCCCTTGCTATAAAGGGTTGTGACAGGAAGGGCATCCGACGTAAAAACCTCTGCCAAATCAAACGTGCGAATCAGATGATTCGCTGTGGCGACTCCCGAGTAAAAGGGAAAAAGCCGAAAGGAAAACAGACTATATATATATATATATATATATATATATATATATATACACACACACACACACACACACACACACACACAGTGGGTTGGGAAAGTATTCACACCCATGACCAAAACTCAATTTCTCAGAACAGAACCAAGCAAAAGTGAGTTCCACGTGGTTATATGAAAGGAAATCGCACAGACACAACAATTCATCACTGTTTTTGTTTGTAAGCACTCTTTACTATGAATAGAGTGCAAAAGTCTGTATTTCATTGTTGCAAAAGTATTCACACCTTTGCACCAAAGATGTTATTTTGAGTCGAAAATGATTGCACACTATGAACTATTGCATCACAGTGTCGGAGGACTGTATTCAGTCACTTGTGACTTGTATAGGCTTGATTTCTCCCTATAAATAGTGCCCAATATTCACCTGTCCACAATTATCCCATGATTGTCAGCAGACAACAGTCATGAAGTCTAAGGAGCTGTCCGATGACCTGAGGAAGAAAGTTGTAGAGAAGCACAGAGATGGGCAAAGGTATGTAGCCATCGCAAGTTCACTCAGTGTGCCAAAAAGTACTGTTGCATCACTGGTCCCAAAAGTGGAAGCGTCATGGTATGACTATGAATCACCAAAGAACAGGGTGTTCCTTCAAGATCAAGACAAAAGGCAAGATGAAACTGCTCAGGGAAGCCAGAGCAAACCCCTCCATCACTCTTGAAGACCTGAAGAAGTCTCTCCAGGGTGCTGGGACTAACGTACACAAGTCCACAATATCCTGCACTTTACACAAGGAAGGTCTCTATGGGCATGTCACAAAGAAGCCATATCTGAAGAAACAACATTTCAAGGCTCGTTTTCAGTTTGCTACCACACATCTGAAAGACACTCCTGCGATGTGGGGAAGTGTGATCTGGTCAGATGGAACGAAAGTAGAACTTTTTAGCCTGAACACCAAGAGGTATGTTTGGCGCAAAGCCAACACAGCTGATGATCCGGCTCATACCATCCTGACCGTGAAGCATGGGGGTAGGAGCATAATGCTATGGGGCTGTTTCTTTTCCTCCGGTCCTGGTGAGCTTGTCCGTGTGCAAGGGATTATGAATAGTGCGAAATATATTGACACCCTGGAGAAAAACCTCTTTAAGTCTGCAAAAAGCCTGAGCCTTGGGAGGCAGTTCACCTTTCACATACGGCTCGAGTGACACAACAATGGCTCAGAAAGAAGAAAGTGAAGGTTCTAGACTGGCCCAGTCAAAGCCCAGATCGCAACCCGATAGAAAACCTGTGGAGGGATCTGAAGATTGCTGTCCACCGAAGGTCACCAAGTAACCTGACTCAGCTAGAGCAGTATTGCAAAGAGGAGTGGGCAAAACTGTCCAAGGAGCATTGCGCAAAACTCGTTGCTGAGTATCCAAAGCGATTGGAAGCTGTTAATGCTGCTAAAGGAGCTGCAACCAAGGACTGATTGTGACTTGATGACTTAGTGTGAATACTTTTGCAACAATCAAATACAGACTTTTGCAATTTATTCATAGTAAAGAGTGCTTATGAACAAAACGGTGATGGATTGTTGTGTCTGTGCTATTTCCTTTCATATAAACAGGTGAAACTCACTTTTGCTTTGTTGTGTTGTGTGAAATTGAGTTTTGGTCATGGGTGTGAATACTTTATATATATATATATATATATTACACATGGTATATCTGTTATATTGCGTTACCCTTGTATTAAGACGTCGTATCTGTGATCTTTGATCTGTGTTCTGTGATCAGTGTTTACACTGTTTTGCGGACTTTTGTAACCCTAAGCACATATGGTTTGTCAGAAACGTAAGCCTACTAGTATGGGTGCAAGTCTCATACACAGAGATGAATTAACTATCTGCTCGGATCGGCACAATCAACCATGCACACAGATTTAACAGCAAGTTAAGCAAAGAGAGTTGTAAAATGAATGAAAACCTGAATCTAGAGAGAACTCTCCACTCTGCTGGTGATTCACATCAGTGCAGGCTAAGTTCTAAACGAGTTCAATGGCGCCTTTGCCCACTTGAAAGACCGAAAGTCCGTATAACCCACAGCAACTACCACTACTTTTGCAAGTACACTACTTTCGGTTTTGAGCGCCTCACATATTGTAAGCGGTGATTGGCTGTTTTAAGCTTCAGGTAAAGTGACTCGGTATAAATAAGTGACTTATTTGAAATTAATGTTGATATTATTTGATATATTTGATATTATTTTACAATGTTATGTAATTTATTTAGGGGTGTTTTATGAGATACCGTAATGGTATTTATGGATGTATAGTACAGTATGAGCGTCATACGTCATACGTCACTGTAACAACTTGCGTTTACTTTCAACTTACGTTCGGCCATCCGGAACCAATTAAAAACGTAAATTGGGGAGCGTCTGTACATCTATTTTCCACTCCACTTGTCGCTGTGGCACGCAGCGGAGAGCCAATCCTTTCTGTACTGCAGTGTGCGGGAGAGTCCGATACCTTGAAAACTCTAATTTTATTGGATTATATGCAACATCCTGCACGAGTTGTTTTTGGGTCAACAGGTAAATTTCCCTCGTTTTCAATCGGCTCATTTGTGCAGAGCGAACCCTTTCATCCAAGAAGATGGGGGGAAAAGGAAGAAAAAAAAGATGATGAGTAGGCTACAATCACTGAATGAACATCTGGAAAGACTTGCATGAAGCCAAGCAGAGCTGGTAACCAGCTGATTGTCAAAACTTGGAATGCACTTCCTGTCACATAACACTGCAGCGTGTTAGTCTTGCCATATTGACCATGCATGCGCATAAGCCCTGCAATATACAATAGTTAAGTCTATTTGATGGTCAGGTAAAATAAATAAATAAATAAATAAAGCCCTACTGCTTCATTTCAAGGCGTTAGATTGAGATGTGGTGAAGATTTCTGTTCTTCTCCCCAAGTTGGTTCATCTATTCGTTGTGTGGTGCATTTCAGAGCATCATCCGGGCGTTATTCCAACTCTACAATCCCTCTGATAGAGTTCGTGCTGGATGAAAGCATGCACTTGAGCACATGTTTAAGACGTGCTGATCTCTGAATCCCACTTTGTATTTGAACATTTATTATAAGGGGCGGTTCAACATTTTCAACATTTTCCCAAGCGTACAGAGAGTACGCTTTTTTGACCCCCCCGAAAGCGTACAATTAAATGTTGATGATCTCTCAGCAGGATTTTTAAATGTGATATTAAACAAATAAATGGGCAAACCTCTTTTATAAAATAAATCAATGTATTTCCTTGATCAATACTTCTTTTATACACCAGTCAAATCATAATGAAATCAATTTAAAATAAATACATTTAAATAATTCTTTTTAACAACACCTGCTTTAATATTAATATTAAGACATTTGGTTTTAATAATAAAAATGACATTTTTAATATTATTTTATATAACCACGCTTCAGTTTGTGATCAGCAGGGGTGTAGGCTGGTCTGACCATTGGGGGGGGTTGCACACATCTCGGTTGACCAGAGCCTAAGCCTGAAAGGGGAAATGCCGACTAAATAAGTTGGCGGTAGATTAAGTATAGTTTATTGAAGCGATTGTGGCTTAAATTTTATATCATAAATAAACCATTGCACACAGAGATTTTGTTTTATGTGCTTGTCGTATAAGTTATCCACCCGAAAGCCGCCATTGCTCAAAGTTATGTGACGTCACTGAATTGATACAAAGTACCACATAAAATATAGTGCATGTATGTCACAGCATACAGTGGTATGAAAAAGTATCTGACCGTTTGGAATTTCTCACGTTTCTGCATAAAATCGCCATCAAATGTGATCTGATCTTTGTCAAAATCACACTGATGAGAAAACAGTGTCTGCTCTAACGAAAACCACCCAAACATTTATAGGTTTTCATATTTTAATGAGGATAGCATGCAAACAATGACAGAAGGGGGAGGAATAAGTAACTGAACCATCACATTTAATATTTTGTGCCCCCACCTTTGGCAGCAATAACTTCAACCAGACGCTTCCTGTAGCTGCAGATCAGTCTGGCACATCGATCAGGACTAATCTTGGCCCATTCTTCTTTACAAAACTGCTGTAGTTCAGTCAGATTTCTTCGATGTCTGGCATGAATCGCTGTCTTGAGGTCATGCCACAGCATCTCAATGGGGGTTTAAGTCTGGACTTTGAATTGGCCACTCCAGAACGTGTATTTTATTCTTCTGAAACCATTTTGAAGTTGATTTACTTCTGTGTTTTGGATCATTGTCTTGTTGCAGCATCCATCCTCTTTAACTTCAACTGTCTGACAGACGGCCTCAGGTTTTCCTGCAAAACATCCTGATAAACTTTTGAATTCATTTTTCCATTAATGATTGCAAGTTGCCCAGGCCCCGAGGCAGTAAAACAGCCCCAAACCATGATGCACCCTCCACCATGATTAACGGTGGGGATGAGGTGTTGATGTTGGTGAGCTGTTCCATTTTTCCTCCACACATGACGTTGTGTGTTTCTCCCAAACAATTCAACTTTGGTTTCATCAGTCCACAAAATATTTTGCCAAAACTTCTGTGGAGTGTCCAAGTGCCTTTTTGCGAACATGAAATGAGCAACAATGTTTTTTTTAGACAGCAGTGGCTTCCTCCTTGGAGTCTTCCCATGAACACCATCTTGGCCATTGTTTTAGATATAGTTGATGTGTGCACAGAGATATTGAACTGTGCCAGTGATTTCTGTAAGTCTTTAGCAGACACTCTATTTTTTTTTTTTTTTTACCTTTCTGAGTACTCTGCGCTGAACTCTTGGTGTCATCTTTGGTGGGCGGCCACTCCTTGGGAGAGAAGCAACAGTGCCAAACTCTCTCCATTTGTAGACAACTTCTCTGACTGTCGATTGATGAACATCCAGACTTTTAGAGATGGTATTGTATCCTTTCCCAGCTTTATACAAATCAACAATTCTTGATTGCAGGTCTTCAGACAGCTCTTTTGAGCGAGCCACGGTGCACATCAGACAATGCTTCTCATCAAAACAATTCTTACCAGGTGTGTGTTTTATAGTGGGCAGGGCAGCTTTAAGCCACTCATCAGTGATTGGGCACACACCTGACTTAAATTGTTCGGTAAAAATTTGTTTCAGTTGCTCTTTAAGTCTCCTTAGGCAGAGGGTTCAGTTACTTATTCCTCCCCCTTCTGCCATTGTTTGCATGCTATCCTCATTAAAATATGAAAACCTATAAATGTTTGGGTGGTTTTAGTTAAAGCAGACACTGTTTTTTCATCTGTGTGATTTTGACAAAGATCAGATCACGTTGGATGGTGATTTTATGCAGAAATGTGAGAAATTCCAAAAGGATCAGATACTTTTTCATACCACTGTATGATATAAACAACATGGAACCTCACGCCAACAACAACCACAGTTTTTCAACAGAAGACGATTCATCTATTACTCTCAGAAGATGAATCAAATATTATAGTTCAACCAAAAACATTCTCAAATATATTTCAAAGTACATCTGCAAGTACATGTGCTAAATACATTTACAAATTGAGCTAATGTTATTTATCTATTTCAAGGCACAAACAAATATCAATACATATTTACAGCACAAAAACATACAATACTATTAATTTTATAAATGTAGACCATTAGGCTGCAGATACAGGCTGGATGGTTTGTAATTTTATTTTAGCCATTCATTCTCTGTGCGTCAATGTTTGTGTTCTAACACATTTGCAGGAATCGGAGGCGGTACTAACAAACTGTGCTGTATTCTCACACTCGCACTTTGATTGACAGTGTTCAGCTATTCTTGCTTACTGATATTATGTTTGTTGATTGGTCAGCTCGGGTGTGCACATGCGCAGTGCCTGTTACACGTTAACTTTCGGTTTACTTCTTGACTCTAGTCATGCAGAATTTATCTCCCACTTTCTCTTCAATAACAGTCATTAAGTTTATTTATAAGATTGTGAATACACATAATTTCTTGTCCAGCTGAACGCCACTCCTGCTGTGCGGGAGTGCACTTGCACTCTATGCACCCCCCCAGCCTACGCCCTTGATCAGCTGCCTTCTGATGTTTCAGTAGCTGATACCGGGTTGGGTAGTATTCATTGCAGACTTTGTAGATATGCAACACCGCAGGTGGTTGGCGAATTGCGCATTGAGAGTTTCAAACGTACACGCACAAAATAAAAAATATTCATGAGCACATGTATTATTGTTGATCGACATTTTTATATTAAACGGCGGAAACAGACATCTTACCCACTCCCCCCTAGCGTATGTTTTATACGCTTAGGAAAATGTTGAAAATGTTGAATGACCCCTAAGGCAGTGCGCTCTCTCCTCCGTCCGCGCGCACGTGATCATTGGCATGAGGAGGATGATCATGCAGACCCGATCGATGACTCAAGCAAACCAAAATCAGCAGTGGATCAGTGAATCAGTAGAAGGTGAAATACTCACGGTGTGCCATAGATGAACTTCGATCGGGTCTGCATGATCATCCCCCTCATGCCAATGGTCACGTGTGTGTGTGGATGGAGTAGAGAGCACGCCGCACGCACAGCCAAAGTGAGGGGCAAAGCACCCGGCAAGCGCTCGGTGTGATGGTGGTGCTGATGATGTGCGGTGTGTGGAGCAGCTGTCTTCACTGCTTTTGACCATATGGAGGGAAGACTTGCGGATAAGTTAAGGAACACTTGTGGTACAAAAAAGAAAAAAAAATCACGGAACCAAAGGGAACACTCTCGGAAAATTTCCCCATCATGCAGACATGAACATGTTCGAAAGCACTTTCATGGAAAATTTTGGTCTGGGGGAAGAGGAGGAATACCTTCGGAATCGTACGGAAGGACACGGAAGATGACTGACTGACTGAGGAACGTTGGAGGAAGACTATGGTTTTGCTTCCGCAAGTCTGCCGCACTCCAGTGAAATTGGGGTATAATGTAATGTGAATAGGTGGTGTGTTAACGTAATGTATTTACAGTTAATAAGATCACTACAGTATAGCTTAAAGAACATAACTACTATACTGAACTCTCAAGCTCACTAAACTTCATTGAACTCTTCATCCTCTGTGTCACTTCTGAACAACTCTGCCAACTCTGGAAGTAGAGGGTGCGCTGCTTCCTCTTCTGTGCAGCTGTCGTCAGACTCCGCATCAGTTTCTGTTATCATTCCAGCTTTTCTGAATCCCGACAGTATGTTGTCAGTTGTCACTGAAGCCCATGCTTTCTTGATCCATCCAATCATTTCCAGGAAGGTTGCATGGCACATCCTCCCCATTGCCGTGAAGTTGTGCTCTCCATCAGTCATCCACTGTTCCTACTGCTGACCTAAAACTGCCTTAAAGTGCTTCTTCACCGGGAGGTCAAGTGGCTGGAGAACTTTGGTTAAGCCTCCAGGGATGATGGCAAGGATGGTGTTAAAGTTTTAATTTAACTTTGAATTGTGTCGTGATATGCATTCGCGTACTATCCATCACCAGCAAGGCTTTGCATGTTTAAAAGAACCATCCGGACACTGAATGTAGCACTTTGTAAGCCAAAAGTTCATATCTTGATTCATCCTCCTTTTCTCATTCACTACCACAACAACTGCGTGGGTTTGGATTTTTGGCGGTTTTCCGTTTAAGAATGACCATTGGTGGTAATTTTGATCATCTTCACAACATGGCAGCACCACTGTGAAGTGTGACTTCTCATGGTCAGTTGTTACTATATTCAATCTCTTTTCCCCACATTTTTCTGAGACACTTCAGCCCATGGGGATGTCAAACGTGAGGGGGACGTCGTCCATGTTAATAATATGATCCGGTGTCACGTTGTGCAGCTACCTGATTTTCAAGAAGCTCACAGAAACTGTCGACTTTGGCTTTGGAGTCTGCTGGCAGTTTTTGTGACATCGTTGTCGGTGCTCTGATGGCGAGGTGATTGCGCCGCATGAATCTGTAGCACCCAGAAGGTCTTCCTGAAAAGTCCGTTTAAGTCCACTGTTGAAAGTTCTGTTCCAACAGCACGTTGTTCAAGCACCCATCTGTGAACTTGTTTCTCCAGCTCTGGCCATCGAGCCTTTAACCCACGATGAGGTTTCTTGGTTTTCTTGATTGCACTGAGAGTGTCCTCTGCTCTTCTCCAGAGTTCCTCACAAGTCTCTCACTCAATCCAAACTTTCTTCCAGCTGCTCGGTTACCGTTTCCGGCTGCATACTGCAATACATACAGTTTGTAGATTAGGATGTTCTTTTGGGGGCATTTGTGTTCTACTCAGTTTTCTTTATACAGAAATACCTCAGCTAACATGTCATGCATTCATAGCGTGCATGCGCACAGAGGTTTATCTCCTCTGTGGTTGAGATTTTGTGAAGTTTTTCCTGGACTCTTATTTTTTTTATTGGGCCTCACCCATAGTCGCTCTCATATAGATTGTAAGAAGGTGGTTCATGAATCCGAGAAGAGGAAACCGATTTGTCTTGAAATGAAGCTAGAGATCAGAGCTGAACATGAAAAAGGAGTGTGCATGCCCGATCTGTCAGGAGTATGAGAAGTTCAGACGTACTTATTGTTTATTCTTGTTTTATTATTTATTAATTATTATGAATATTAATGTACATGTAAAAACAATAAATGTTTAATAATAATACATGTTGATCTTTAATGTATTAGGTCAAATATCCGTGTTTGTGGCAGCTTATATAAGGGGGTTGGAATTGGATTAATCAGTTTTCTGTATTTCTTATGGGAATAATTGTTTCATCTAATGAACTTTCTGGCTTATGAGCACTCAGAATGGAATAAATTCATTAGCTGAGGTATTACTGTAAATTTATATTTACCAGTGGCCTAAAAGATACATTTTCAGTGGTAAAGGAGTGATGGGGAGGAGCAGATACTGGCACACAAGCCAAGAGCACCCTCTTGTGGCTGTCAGTATGAAAAAAAACATACTCCAGGGTAACTCGTATATAAGATAATATAAAATTTAAAAAGATAAACATGTAAAATATATAAAATAATGTATAAAATGCAAATGTGAAGGACGCTTACAGCTCCTCCCCCCTCCCCCCACTGGGACGATCAGACCACAACCTGGTCTACCTGCTCCCCCAATACACACCCAGGGTGCGAAAGGAACCTGCACAGAAGAGGTCTGTGAAAGTGTGGACCGAGGAGACCAATGAGAGGCTTAGGGACTGTTTCCAGACCACAGACTGGAGCATGCTCTGTAACTCCTTTGGTGATGACATCGACGGCCTCACACACTGTATCACTGATTACATGAACTTCTGCGTGGACAGCACTGTGCCAACACGGAGGGTACGGTGCTTCTCCAACAACCACCCATGGGTCACCCCTGAGCTTAAAGTCCTCCTGAACAAGATAAGAGGGCTTTCATCTCGGGGACAGAGAGGGAGCAGAAGAAGGTCCAGCGTGAGCTCCAGTGGAGAATCAGGAGGGCAAGAAGGACTATGGGAAGAAGATGGAGGAGAAGCTGGCTCAGAACAACGTCTTGGGGGCGTCTGGAGAGGACTAAAGACCATGTCTGGATTTGGGCAGAGTGTCAGAGGGGACAGCTGATGGTGACCAGCGCTGGGCGGATGAACTAAACTGTTACTTCAACAGGTTTGATTCTCCCCCTCCCCTCTGCACCCCTCCTCGTTCCCCTCCCCTCTTCACACGTCTCCAGACCAGCTGACACCTCCCCCCTCCCCAGGCCAACTTCACTTGACTGCTACAGCCCGACAGACACATCCCCCTCCCTCTGCAGCCCACACCAGCCCCCCCTCTCCCTCACATCAGACCAGGTGAGGAGACAGCTGAGGCGACTAAATCAGAGGAAATCTGAAGGACCTGATGGCATCAGTCCCAGGTTGCTGAGGACCTGCGCCAGACCAGCTCTGTGTGGTACTATGCTACCTGTACAACCTGAGCCTCAGCCTGGAGAAGGTTCCCGTCCTATGGAAGACCTCCTGTGTGGTTCCGGTTCCCAAAACAGCACAAGCGAAGGAACCAGCCCACTACAGACCTGTCGCCCTGACCTCCCACCTCATTAAGATCATGGAAAAGGCTCCTCCTTGAACACCTCCGCTCTATGGTGAGCCCCACCTAGACCCGCTGCAGTTTGCCTACAGGCCCAACATCGGAGTAGAAAGGCGCCGTCATCTACCTTCTGCAGCCGGGCACTAACCCTACCTGGAGATCGCCGGCAGCGCTGTGAGGGTCATGTTCTTTGACTTCTCAGCGCCTTCAGCACCATCAGGCCAGCGGCGTCTGCGAGGAAGCTGGAGGGGCGTGGGAGTGGGCGGGCATCTTGCTGCCTGGATTATTGACTACCTTACCAACCGTCCACGAATGCGTGCGGCTCTTGTGCTGTAAGTCAAAGGTGGTAGTTTGCAGCACGGGGCACCGCAGAGCACCGATCCTCTCACCCTTCCTTTTCAATATCTATACCGGACTTCATATATAACACAAACAGCTGCCACCTCCAGAAGTTCTCGGGCGACTCCGCCATCGTGGGCGTGTGTCTGAGGGAACGAGCTGGAGTACCCGGTCGGTCATCATTGACTTCGTGGACTGGTGTGAGGCGCAACCACCTGTGCTTGAACACCAGGAAGGCGAAGGAGATGTGATCGACTTCAGGAGAAACACTCAAACACACACACACACACACTTACTAGTGAACATCCAGGGACAGGACATTGAGACAGTGGACAGTTTCAAAGTACCTGGGTGTTCACCTTAACAATAAACTGGACTGGTCCCACAACACCCAACGCCCTGTACAAGAAGGGCCAGAGTCGCCTCCATCTTCTGAGGAGACTCAGGTCCTTCGGCGTATCTGAACCTCTGCTCAGGACTTTTATGACTCTGTGGTAGCCTCTGCAATCCTCTCACGCTGCCATCTGCTGGGCCCCAGGCAGCACAGAGCGGGACAGAAAGAGACTGAACAAGCTGGTCAGGAGGGCCAGCTCTGTCCTCGGCTGCCCACTGGACTCTGTGGAGGAGGTGAGTGAGAGGAGGATAGTTGCAAAGCTCACATCCATCCTGTTCAACATCTATCACCCACTGCACCAGACTGTAGAGGAGCTGAGTAGCTCCTTCAGTGGACGACTGAGGCATCCTCAGTGCAGGAAGGAGGCCTTCCGCAGGTCGATTCATTCCACACGCTATCCAGACTGTACAACGCCACTTTGTAACTGTCTGTGAAAATACTGGTTATGTGCAATAAAACCCCGCACTTTAATCAACCACATCTACCCCACTGACTGTGAACCATATCAACCCATCTACTCTGCACTCAGATACATTACACTTTAATATAGGCCAGTCTATAAAGTTGCTCCATTCTTTTCTTTTATTGTTTATTAATTTATACTATTTATGTATCTACTTATTTATTTACTTATATAATATATATGTACGTGTGTATGTTTGTATTTGTATCTATTTTTGCACCCCCTACTGATGGTACCTCAAGAGCCTGTAACAGTGAATTTCTCCATTGTGAGATTAATAAAGCTGTATCTTATCTTATCTTATCTTATAAAATAATTTTTTTAAATGTCACACTGGAGTATAAGTCGGACCTTCAGCCAAAGTATGAAAAGTGCGACTTATAGTCAGGAAAATTAGGTAGTTAGGTTATTATAATTGTTGTACATTTCTGCACGTACACCTTATTTTAGAAGTATTATTAATCTTACATCCCGTTTATGTTTCCCTCTTCGTGGTGGGACTGCATCCATAAATGTATTGTAAGTTGCTGAAAATATAGTATAACATAACAGCTTGTTTTTTAGTTCAGTGCCATGCGATTTCTAATTACTTTGGTTTATTATACTCAAAACATGTAGTAAAATTACTGTAATTGTTGTACATTTCTGCATATAAACTTTATTTTACAAATATGACTAATCTTACATCCCGTTTGTGTTTCCCTCTTCGTAGCAGGAATGCCTCCAACAATGTGTGGTAAGTTGCTGAAAATATAGTACAACATAAGTTTGTTTTTTAGTTCAGTGATATGCAATTTCTAATTACTGTACTTTGGTTTGTTATACTCAAAACATGTCGTAAGATTACTGTAATTATTGTAAATTTCTATATGTAAACTTTATTTTACAAATATGACTAATCTTACATCTCGTTTGTGTTTTCCTCTTCGTAGCGAGAATGCCTCCACCAATGTATGGTAAGTTGCTGAAAATATAGTATAACATAACAGCTTGTTTTTTAGTTCAGTGCCATGCAATTTCTAATTACTTTGGTTTATTATACTCAAAACATGTAGTAAAATTACTGTAATTGTTGTACATTTCTGCATATAAACTTTATTTTACAAATATGACTAATCTTACATCCCGTTTGTGTTTCCCTCTTCGTAGCAGGAATGCCTCTAACAATGTGTGGTAAGTTGCTGAAAATATAGTACAACATAACAGTTTGTTTTTTAGTTCAGTGCTATGCAATTTCTAATTACTTTGGTTTATTATACTCAAAACATCTATTAAGATTATTATAATTGTTGTACATTTCTGCACTTAAACTTTATTATACAATCGTATAGCTAACCTAACATCTCGTTTTTGTTTCCTTCTTCGGAGTAGAAATGGCTTCACCAATGTGTGGTAAGTTGCTGAAAATATAGTATAACATAACAGTTTGTTTCTTTAGTTCAATGCAATGCAGTTTCTAACTACAGAACTAAGGGAACTGGTCGAGCATGGAGCTGAGATTCAGAGAGATAACGGGGGAAAGGGACAATCTTCTAGCACTGGGAGGAGCGTGCTGCTTGTCTTTATAGCCCGGTGATTGCTGAGTGGACTCATGTGTGCTTCGCACTCCGCCCACATGTGACAGCCACGCCCCTCTCCAATGCCTGCATGCATAGAGATAGAGTGAGAGCTGCCAAAACTGGTCTCTCACAACACAGAGCATAACACACTAAAATAAAAACCACAGGACAGTTAAAGCAGGGGTCGGAACCTTTTTGACTAAGAGAGCAAATAAAAAGACATACAGTAGGCCCTCGACATTCACAGGGGTTCGGTTCCAGGCCCTCCCTCGAATCTGCAAGTTCTGTACCCGGAAGTAAAACCCATGTATCACGTCACATGTGCGAATAAGCAGCAGGAAGTAAAATACTACGTATCTATTACATGCGATAAAATATGCTTCTTAATCACATTCTATAGACAGTCTTACTCATTAATTCAGTATTAATGTAGTAAAATGTAGTAATGATTAAGAAGAACTTATTTTTTTTACTGTGATATTGCTTGATGATAAAAATGCAGCCTTTTGGGGGGCACAAACCAGTGTCTCTCCTTCACGCCGGTCCCAAGCCCTGATAAATGCAGAGGGTTGTGTCAGGAAGGGCATCCGGCATAAAACAAATTCCAAATAAAATATGTGAATCAAAAGAAAGAATTTCATACCGGATCAGTCGTGGCCCGGGTTAACAACGACCGCCATCAGTGCTGTCAACCAACAGGGTGCTGGTGAAATTGGACTACTGTTGGTCGAAGATAGAGAGGTGGGAGGCGTGTCCATAGGCAGAGAGAGAAGAGGAAAGGCATGAGTCTAGGACTAAAAGTAGGGACTTTGAATGTTGGAACTATGAAAGAAAAAGGTAGAGAGCTGGCTGACATGATGCAGAGGTTGTAAGAGAAGTAGTTGGTGGAAGAGAAGATACAAAGGATAGGGTGAGATGGAGTCAGATGATTCGCTGTGGCGACCCCTGAAGGGAAAAGCCAAAAGGAGAAAAACAAGAAGAAGAAGATTGATTGATAATAAAATATAAACATACAGTAGGCCCTTGACTATTCACGGTTTTGCACCCACGGTTTGAGTATTCACTGACTGCTGAGCAACCGGCATGTGATTCAAATTCAGCCAATGGCTGCCCTCCTTTCTCCTGATTGGTTGAGCTGTCTTGACAATCTCCTGATTGTCAATGAGCCTCTTTTTTGTGTGTATTTTAATTACCAGTTAAGCTTTATGATACCACTCAAACGCGATGCGTCTTCTCTGGCAAAGCGATAGAAAACGCTAGGTGTCTCTTCTGAAGAAATAAGACTTTCTCCTGAGAAATGACGGTTTTCTCTGAACTATTGTATTAAAATCTTTTTCAATTATTACTCCAGTACAGTACATAAGTTCATGTTTATGCATGAGATTTTATGTTCTGTAGCATGTTTAACAAACAATACCAAAAGGATAAACTTCATTATTACTCTTCATGTCCTTTTATATTGAACTTGGAGTGACGTCTCCAAGATGGTGCTGCCCAGAGGGTGACGTCGTGGAGTTCTCAGAGTAAAATTGTTTCTTTGTCCATTTTAATTTGTTTTGTTTGTTGTTTTGTTTGTTCATGTTGTGCACTATGCTCGTCTACGACCGGTCGACTCTACTACAGCTATAAGATCGGAGTATCATCGGGCATGTATAACTAAGCACGCTCAACTGGGCTTGTTAGCTGGGCTGTGGCTAGCAGAGCTAATATGCTATCGTAGGCAGCTCAATGCGAGCTACACCCCAGCAGACAATAAGCCCAGGCAGGAAGGCGGCGAACGACGACTCCAGCACTTGGGATTGCAGGGGATGAAGGCCGTGTAGCCGGCTGGAGCAATCGCCTCATCGGGTGTACTCTCCTTGAGCCATGTTTCACAGAAACATAGTCCTATAGATCCCTCTGCGCTGCAATCTGCGCATGAAGCTCGTCCGTCTTGTTTCGCAGTGACTAAACATTTTCAATTAGTATGGCCAGAAGTGCTAACCAAGCCTCTGAGAACTCCGCCTGGGCTTAGCCGGTAACCGCTAGCATTGAGCTGCCATAGCGTATAAGCCCAAGATAGAAGTTGTTGCGTGCTTAGTTGCCCGAAGCTGATGCTGCTCAGAGCTGTAGTAGGGTCGATCGGTCGTACACGAGCATAGTGCAAAACATGACCAAACAAATAAAACAAATTCAAACGAACAAAGAAACAATTTGACGTTACCCTCTAGGCAGCACCATCTTGGTGACATCACTCCAAGACGTCACTCCAAGTTCAATGTAAAAGGACATGAAGCGTAATAAAGTGTATCCTTTTTGGTATCATTTGTTAAACATGCTACAGAACATAAAATCTCACGCACAAACATTCTCAGAATTAACTTGGGTACTGTACTGGAATAATAATTGAAAAAGACTTTAAAACGAGTGCTTTACAACAGTATATGCTGTATAATGTTTATATTTTATCGTCAATAAAAATAAGACTAAAAATTGAAAAGTTTTTCCTTCATCATTACTATATTTTACTACATTAATACTGTATTAATGAGTAAGGCTGTCTATAGAATGTGTTTAAGAAGCATGTTTTAACGCATGTAATAGATGCATAGTATTTTACTTTCGGCTGCTCATTCATGCATGTGACGTGATACATGGGGTTTTACTTCCAGGTACAGAACTTGCGGATTATCCAAACCCCCGCGAATGTCGAGGGCCTACTGTAAATGAGAATAGTGAATTCAGGTGTGAGCTACCGAGCAGCTCGGCCACGCCCCTCAGCCGAAGCAGAGAGTAAACAGTTAGTTAGAGGCACAGCGATAAAATTAAAGTCTCCCAAAATACAGACCATAACAAAAAGGACATAAAAGAACAAGAAATGTAATAAATTGGATAAACAAAACAAAATGAGAAACATGCTACACCACAGTAAATAAAATATAACACACAAACATTTTAAACATTACCCTAGGTCATGTACTGGAATAATATTTGAAAAAGACTTTAATTGTGGATTGTTTTACAACAGTTCAGATGATTATTCCTCTTTAGACACTTCAGAAGAAACTGTCATTTCTTCCGGAGAAAGTCTTATTTCTTCAGAAGAGACATCCAACGTCATGACCATTTTCTGGTGCGTAGCAGGCGTTTGAGTGATATCATAGAACTTAACTGGTAATTAAAGCACTAAAAAAGGCTCATTGCCAACTTGTGCGCAAATGAGGAAAACGGGGCGTTACATCATCTCAACCAATCAGCAGGAATGAGGACAGCCATTGGCTGAACTTGAATCATGTGTGAGTTGCTCGGTAGTGCAAGTACTCAAACCGTGAGTGCAAAACCACGTATAGTCAAGGGCCTACTGTGTTTTAAAATTGAATCCTCTGAGAGCCATATATATATATATATATATATATATATATATATATATATATATATATATATATATATATAATATGAAAAGAAAAGGTAGAGAGCTGGCTGACATGATGCAGAAGAGGAAGGTGGACATGCTGTGTCTTTAGGAGACCAGGTGGAAAGGTAGCAAGGCTAGAAGTTTAGGAGCAGGGTTTAAGCTGTTTTTTCATGGTGTGGATGGGAAGAGAAATGGAGTAGGGGTCATCTTGAAGGAAGAGTTTGTCAGGAATGTTCTAGAAGTGAAGAGTGTCAGATTGATGAGTCTCAAGTTAGAAATTGAAGGTGTGATGTTCAATGTTGTTAGTGCTTATGCCACACAGGCAGGATGTGAGCTAGAAGAGAAGGAGAGATTCTGCAGTGAGTTACATGAAGTGATGCAGAGTACTCCCAGAGGTGAAAGAGTGGTCATTGGGGCAGACTTCAATGGACATGTTGGTGCAGGAAACAGAGGGGACGAGGAAGTGATGTGCATGTTTTGTATCCAGGACAGGAACGCAGAAGGACATATGTTGGTAGATTTTGCAAAAAGGATGGAAATGGCTGTGGTAAATCCTTTCTTCCAGAAGAGACAGGAGCAGAGGGTGACTTATAACAGCAGAGATATGAGCACACAAGTAGACTACATCTTGCGCAGGCGATGTAATTTGAAGGAAGTCAGTGACTGCAAAATAGTAGTGGGTGAGAGTGTTGCCAAACAGCATTGGATGGTGATGTGCAAGATGACGCTGCTGGTGAGGAAGGTGAAGAAGGCAAAGGCAGAGCAGAAAACAAAGTGGTGGAAGCTGAAAAAGGAAGTGTCAGGTTGTCTTCAAGAAGGAGTTGAAACGGGCTTTGGGTGGGCACGAAGTGCTTCCAGATTACTGGACAACTACAGCTATGTGATCTGGGTGACAGGTAGGAGAGTACTTGGTGTGTCCCCTGGAAGGAGAGTAGATAAGGAGACTTGGTGGTGGAATGAGGAAGTGCAGGAGTGTGTACAAAGGAAGAGGCTAGCTAAGAAGAAGTGGGACATTGAGAGGATCGAAGAGAGTAAACAGGAGTACAGGGAGACGCAGTGTAAGGCGAAGGTCAAAAGGCCAAACAGAGGGCGTATGATGACTTGCTGCACGTCCTTCCTCTGCTGTGCCAACCTGTATAAATCATTTTCTCCCTCTTTACTTTCCAACTGAGCATACAAGTTAGAGTAATTAAGGACAGGGAGGGAAATGTATTGACTGATGACAGACGTGTGCTGGGAAGATGTAAAGAGTACTTTGAAGAGCTAATGAATGAGGAAAATGAGAGAGAGAAAAAAGAGTAGACGAGGTGACCGCCGAGGAGCAGGAAGTAGCAAATATTAGTAAGTGTGAAATGAGGAGGGCATTGAAGAGGATGAAGAATGGAAAGGCAGTTGGTCCTGATGGAGGTATGGAAGTGTCTAGGAGAGGTAGCAGTAGATTTTCTGACAAGAACATTCAACAAGGTCTTAGACAGTGAGAGGATGCCAGAGGAATGAAGGAGAAGTGTGCTGGTGCCCATTTTTAAGAACAAGAGAGACGTGCAGAGTTGTGGCAACTGCAGAGGGATAAAGTTGATGAGCCATACGATGAAGTTATGGGAAAGAATAGTGGAAGCTACACTAAGGGCAGAGGTCAGCATTTGTAAACAACAGTTTGGTTTCATGCCAAGAAAGAGCACCACAGATGCAGTGTTTGCCTTGAGTATGTTAATAGAGAAGTACAGAGAAGTTCAGACGGCGCTACATTGTGCCTTTGTGGATCTGGAGAAAGCATATGACAGGGTGCCGACAGAAGAACTGTGGTATTGCATGAGGAAGTCTGGAGTGGCAGAGAAGTATGTTAGAGTGGTGCAGGAAATGCATAAGAGATGTAAGACAGTGGTGAGGTGTGCTGTCAGTGTGACAGAAGAGTTCAAGGTGGAGGTAGGACTGCATCAAGGGTCAGCTCTGAGCCCCTTCTTGTTTGCTATGGTGATGGACAGGCTGACAGACGAGGTTAGTCAAGATTCCCCATGGACTATGATGTTTGCAGATGACATTGTGATCTGTAGTGAGAGCTGAGAACAAGTGCAGGAAAATCAAGAGAGGTGGAGGTATGCCATGGAAAGGAGGGAAATGAAGGTTAGCCTCAGTCAGACAGAATACATTTGTATGAATGACAAGGACCTAAGAGAAATGGTGAGGTGACAGGGAGCAGAGATAAGGAAGGTGGAGGATTTTAAGTACTTAGGCTCAACAATCCAGAGCAGTGGAGAGTGTGGAAAAGAGGTGAAGAAGTGTGTTGCCGCAGGTTGGAATGGTTGGAGAAAAGTGTCCGGTGTGATGTGTGATAGGAGAGTATCGGCAAGAATGAAAGGAAAAGTGTACAAGACAGTGTTGAGGCCAGCGATGTTGTATGGTTTAGAAACAGTGTCCCTGGGGAAAAGACAGGAGGCAAAGTTGGAGGTAGCAGAGATTAAAATGTTGAGGTTCTCTTTGGGAGTAACGAGGGTGGATAGGATCAGTAATGAGCACATCAGAGGGACAGCACATGTAAGATGTTTTGGAGACAAAATCAGAGAGGCTAAATTGAGATGGTTTGGACATGTACAGAGGAGGGATAGTGAATATATTGGTAGTAGGATGCTGAGGCTGGAACTACCAGGCAGAAGGCTTAGAGGAAGAACAAAGAGGCGATTCATGGATGTGTTGAAGGAGGACATGAAGGTAGTTGGTGTAAGAGAAGAAGATGCAAAGGATAGGGTGAGATGGAGGCAGATGATTCGCTCTGGCGACCCCTGAAGGGAAAAGCCGAAAAGCTTATATATATACATCAGTGACCCACTATCAAACCGTCCATGCTGAATGATGCTACAGGCAGCATAATGTTCTTATGGCATCTCCAGACCCTTTCACGCCGATCATGTGTGCCACTACTAGACCTCCTAATTCTGTTGTTCAGTAGCAAATGCCAAGCGAGCTTCATGGTACTGGGTAGAGAGCACAGTGCCCATTTCAGGATGTCGAGCTCTCAGGCCATCCTTATGATGTCTGTTTCTGATTGTGTGATCGGTGACGTTTACAACAGTGGCCTCCTGGTACAAACTCGCAGATACTTGTTCTACTGAGGGGTTAAGGACCCTCTACGTCCCTGTCCACTTTATAAGATTAACTGTCTGTCTCCTGGAGTCGTCTTAATGCTCTTTTATTTGTTCTGGGAGACACTGCAAACCTTCTGACAATACCACGTATTGATGTGCCATCTTGGATCAGTTGGATCTGTACAATCTCTTTGGGGTCCAGGTTCTGCACCATACTACCAATGGTTACACTGACCCTAGCCAAATGTAAAAGTAGTGAAAGTTCCCCTAGAAAAAGTGAGAAAGAAAAAATCTCAGCGGTCTTCCCTGTGAAACCATTTCTGATTAGGGTTTACCCCCCTCAGAGCACCTGTTGTTCTTTTCATTCACACCAAAAAGGTGTAACGGATTAACAACACCCTCTGCTACTGAACTGGCCAAAACAGTATCCCAGAAGTTGAATTGACTTGATGCTATACTCTAATTAGAAAGTGTTTTTCTAATTTTTGAGCAGTGCATATGCTGTGGAGAAACAAAAAAGAGAGACTTGTATAGTTTGTTTACATTTTTAAGTTGTTTATTCAAAAAGAAAAGAAATATGTATCTATCTATCTATGTATCTATCTATATCTATCTATCGATCGGGCCCAGCCATGATTTGCTGAACTCATTCCACATGCGAAGCCTGAAGAAGCTGCTGCACATCAAATGGCAGTATAAAGTACCTGACATTGAAGTCCTTCAGAGGGCTGACATGGAGAGTGTTCACGCCATGCTGAAGCGAGCCCAACTCGGATGGGCTGGACATGTGTGCCATATGGATGACGATCACCTTCCAAAACGTTTGCTCTATGGTGAGCTGTGTGAGGGCAAACATTCACAGGGCGCTCACAAGAAAAGCTTCAAGGACACCGTGAAAGCTACCCTGAAATCGTGCAACCCTGACACCTGGGAGTCAGTTGCACTTGACCGTACTGCCTGGCGCACGGTGATCTCTCGTGGTGTAGCTGCATTTGAGGAAAACCAAATCAAGCAGCAGCAGCAGAAATGTCAGCAGCAGAAGAGTAGAGCATGTGTCAGCTCTCAGCCTGGCTTGTCCAGTGCCATCCCATTCCCCTACTGCAACAGACAGTTTTGAGCGAGGATTGGACTTTTACCCATTTTCGCACCCATAACCCCCAGTGATTTTGAAGTGTTGGTTATCTTCGCAAGCAAAGGATGAACATCGTTATCATCATCACCTACAGACCTGCCCCCCCCCCCAGGGGACAGCGATGCTAATGAGTCTCTGATCAGGACTAATCTAATAAATGTTATTACTTATTTGCAACTTCATGTAAAACAGATTCAAAACTATTTAAAATGATATTTGGTGAGAACAAACGTGGTTTATGCACAGTGACACAGTAAGACACATAAATTTTGCTTTTTTCAGAAAGTGATGAAGAAGAAGAAGAAATGTATTTCGGTCAATACGAGAGTAAGTATTAAATATTCATTCAGGACTCTATTTTTAGACCATCAACAACAATGGTGAGGAAGTTCAGTAAGCCAGCTGCACCAGAAAATTGAATGAATCAGAAAGAAAAGTATTAAAAAGACAATTAGACAGAAAGAAAATTTAAGAAAAGCATTTTGAGAGATGGAATAGAGTGAAAGGCAAGCTGATCTTGATGTTGAGTCATGAAGTTTTGTGATTCCTACTTGTGACAATAAGGTGCAAAAAAATTACAGGGACAATGAAATGCAAAAAGATTTACTTTATTTTGAATACATGATTATTTTATCCAAAGTTATATGTGAATTATGAAATCGATTATCAAGCAACCTATTCTTGCAGTTGCAACATGGTTACATGTAGTATATGTGCAATCATATTGGTAACCTTTGGTTCCAGCTCTGCTAATTAATTTGTGTTCATTGCACAGCTAATTAAACCCAAATTATGATAAGAATATTGTTTGGTGGTAGAATGATAATATATTATAAATGCTTAAAAGGAATTTAAATTCAAACTTAATTAAAGCTTGTGTATCTAGTGCACTACGGAATACAAGATGATGGAGTTGAAATTGAATGGATTTATTAAAATAAATTTTTGAGGTGATGGGATCAACTGTAAATCACAAATTGATTATATTCAACTATCAAGGTGCATTTCAGTATAAAATAAGGCTACGCAGGTTCTGGTTCATAAATCAATCCAGATTTATAGTGTTCTCTAATTTTATCATATTTCAACTACTGTGTGAATGTCTGGGGAAATAATTACAAATATTTGTGACATTCACTATTGATTTTCCAAAAAAAGAGCAATGTAAAAAATTTCCTAATGCTGGGTACCAGGATCACACAAACTTATTATTCTTAAAGTCAAAATTACAGTTTAAAGATCATGTAAAATATCAAACAGTGCAAATAATGTTCAAAGCCAAAATGAGTGTACTGCTAGAGCAGGGGTCGGCAACCTGCAGCTCCGGAGCCGCATGCGGCTCTTTCAACTCTCTGATGTGGCTCCGTGGCTTTTAAAAATAATCAATGTGTACTTTACAAACATGCTTCATATACAAAAACCACTGCATCACCAAAAACAACTGCAAAAAGAAAACGCCACTTATTTACTCACATCAAAAGCACTCCAAGCTCCCAGGGGTAGAGAGGTCAACCAGCTTTCACCTGAATGATGGGAGAATCTGCCTCAGGCAGAGTCCAGTAACCCAGAGAGTAACCACGCAAAAATGCTCTTTTAGGTTTGAAAATTATATAGATGAAAATTAAGTCACATGTGCGGATGGATATTAATTTGGTAAGGGCGAGGTTATTTTGTTTGTGTGTGTTCTTGACATGCGTATTGTTATGTTATATCGTTATCTCATCTACATTGAGAGTCTCAGTGTTTTTGATCTACTGTGTTGGTGGATTTTCAAACCCTTGTGCTCATGGCAAGCAGTGTTCTTGCCATTCCATCTGCAGCGCAGTGAGCAAGAGATTTTTCCACCGCCAGGGTATGTAATCCAGGAACGGAAATCACAGCTGAAGTAAGAGATGGTGGATGAGATTTGGTTTATGCACAGCAATCTCAGAATTAAATAACTTCTCCCAGTGACAAAATCAAAGACTGGGTGTGGTTCAGTCTCCACTCTGAGAATGGGTCAGTGCAATATTAAACATTAATATTATTTTAAAGAATGTTGAGCAGACTCCATAAAAAAGTCTTCATATACTTTTCCGTGTTACTGTCGTTTTTGTAAATTAAAACTATGACTAAACAACATTTAACATAATAAAGAAAAAGAAGATCCCATGAAGGGAGTGATGATGAGGTAGATTACACAACCCGTTAACTCATCTGGCTGTAACCCGTCCCTCGCTTCGTGGAATAGATTTTCTTTATAAAAATACAAGAAGGACTCAAACACATTCATTCATTTTCGAACCGCTTAATTTTATTTAGCGTCGCAGGAAGGCTGGCGCCCATCCCAGTCGACTCGGCGGGAACACACTGACAGTTATACAGCTACTCTTGTTGAAAGTCAGTAATGGTTCTTTTCCAGCCTCGCACCATAGACAGTGAGAAACATGGCCAGCCTTTGATTACCCAGTTAGTGCACTGGGGGGACAGTGACAACCCATGGAGAGTGGGGCTTGAACCCTCAACCTTAGGATCAGTGATCCAGCATCTTTACCACCTGGCCACCACTGCCTCAGGCCTCAAATAGACATTGGGAGTTTTCATTGAAGTAACATTTTATTCAATGTCTTTTTTTTAAATCTAAATGTTTTTGTTGCAAGTAGAATTGTAATTAATTGTCTCTGCAGTCGTTCAAATCAATGCAACACTTTGTTTTTCATATTAACATGAAGGGAAAAGGGGAAAAACATATGCAGTGTTATTTTATTTTTAAATGTCAAAAAAGGATTTGTGGCTCCCAGTGTTTTCTTTACTCTGGAAAACGGAACCAAATAGCTCTTTGAATGACAGGTTGCCAACCCCTGTGCTAGATGGTTTAATTTTAGGGGAGAGTTCATTTTTAAGTGTAAAAGAATTCGCACCAAAATAAATGCATATCAAGCATCAAGAGTCACACTATGGAAACTTAATCAATGCCCAAACATTAAACCTTTTGAATTTCCTAGTTTATTGTTTAATTACTCTATATTGTTGTTTGTTATTGGTTTTTTTCATCATTTTGTTTTTTTCTTGTAAACAAGTTGTAGAACTAAGGGGCAGTGGTGGTCTAGTGGTATAAGGCGCCGGATCGCTGATCCAAAAGATTGGGGGTTCGAGTCCCACTCTCTACAAGGTTGTCACTGCCCCCCCCCCCTCCAGTTCAGCTAAATGGGTTATCAAAGGCTGGCCATGTCTCTCACTGTCTATGGTGTGAGGCATGTAAAAGAACCATTGCTGACTTTCGACAAGAGTAGGCTGCAAAGCCATCAGCGTGTTTCCACCCTGCGATGGCCTGGCGAGCTGTCCAGGGTGTACTCTGCCCTCGCCCTGAGTTGGCTAGAATGGGCTCCAGCCTCCCCTAATTAGGATGAAGCGGTTACAGAAAATGAACTGAACTGAAGTTGTAGAACTGCACATGGTCTAATTACATCTTCACACAGAGAACAAATCAGAATACAACCAGTTTTCAAATGTCCATACTCTTACCTGCATGTACCTCTGCAGTGTGAAGCCCAAAATATAAACCTAAGAAATGTTAATGTTTAATGGTTAATGATAAAAATATATTACGTCTCTGCACTATATAGTGTGAATCTGTACATTCAGCTGTTCAAGTTGTGTGAAGGAACTTGGTGTGTTTTTGCACTAACCATGAACAGGAAGCGTAGTGACAAAGTTTTCTTCTATTTATACCGATGCCAATCAGCTATAGTGTTGGCACAAATGAACATGAGACAGCCAATGAAAGTGTGCCTTATACCTATGGGGCTCCGCTCACTAATCCAGTAAATCATAATAGCTATGTGAAATTTGATGTAACGCAGACCTAAAACCATCTCAAATTATATTTAGTGAGACCAACGCTGATCTATGCACAGTGACAGTGTTGCAAATATTTATCTGGCTTTTCTTAGACTGTGCTGACACTGGTGGTGATATGATTGAGACTGACGGTGATGCCGATTTCAACCAATATTTTCGTAAGTATTTTATACCCACACAGGATGGATATTTTGCCTTCATTTCTATTTCTTGTTATCGTATTTTTCGGACCATAAGGCACATGTAAAAGCCTTTAATCTTCAAAAAAAAAAAAAATTGTGGAAGAGGAATAAACTGAAAAAATGACTTTATTGTTTTATATTATTTCAATTTAACAATGTGGAGAGAAACTTTTGTTTCACTTAATGCACATTATAATCTGGTGCGCCTTGTACATTGACAGAGACTGTTCAGTCATCGTTCATTGATATTGTGCTTTATAATCCATTGTGCCTCATCGCTCGGAAAATATGGTACTGTATTTATTTTATCATCACTGTTACTTTGGTTTGTTAATTTTTTTTGTCGTACAGTCATTACTACGTGTTATCATGACCGATACAGCCAATAATTCTGCATAGTTATCTACTTTTACTTTCGGCTTTTCCATTCAGGGGTCGCCAGAGCGAATCATCTGCCTCCATCTCACCCTATCCTCTGCATCTTCTACTCTTACTCCAACTACCTTCATGTCCTCATTCACCACATCCATAAATCTTCTCTTTGGTCTTCCTATACGCCTTCTTCCTGGTAGTTCCAACCTCAGCATCCTACTGACAATATACTCACTATCCCTCCTCTGTACATGTCCAAACCATCTCAATGTAGCCTCTCTGACTTTGTCTCCAAAACATCTTACATGTGCTGTCCCTCTGATGTACTCATTCCTGATCCTCTCTATCCTCGTTACTCCCAAAGAGAACCTCAACATTTTCATCTCTGCTACCTCCAGCTCAGCCTCCTGTCTTTTCCCCAGGGCCACTGTCTAAATTATACAACATCGCTGGCCTCAACACCATCTTGTACACTTCTCCTTTCATTGTTCCCGATACCTTCCTATCACACATTACACCGGATACTTTTCTCCAACCATTCCAACCTGCTTGCACACGCTTCTTCACCTCTTTTCAACATTCTCCATTGCTCTGGACTGTTGAGCCTAAGTACTTTAAAATCATCCACCTTCTTTATCTCTGCCTCCTGTAACCTCACCGTTCCTCTTCCTTGTCGTTCACACGCATATATTCTGTTTTTCTGAGGCTAACCTTCATTCCCCTCCTTTTCTGGGCATACCTCCACCTCTCTAGATTTTCCTGCACTTGTTCTTTGCTCTCACTACAGATCACAATGTCATCTGCAAACATCATAGTCCATGGAGATTCTTGTCTAACCTCGTCTGTCAGCCTGTCCATCACCATAGCAAACAAGAAGGGGCTCAGAGCTGACCCTTACTCTAGTCCCACCTCCACCTTGAACTCTTCTCACACCGACAGCACACTTTACCACTGTCTTACATCTCTCATACATGTCCCACACCACTCTAACATACTTCTCTGCCACTCCAGACTTCCTCATGCATTACCACAGGTCCTCTCTCGGCACCCTGTCATATGCTTTCTCCAGATCCACAAAGGCACAATGTAGCTCCTTCTGACCTTCTCTGTACTTCTCCATTAACATCCTCAAGGCAAACACTGCATCTGTGGTGCTCTTTCTTGGCATGAAACCAAACTGTTGTTCACAAATGCTGACCTCTGCCTTTCCACTTCTCCCTTACTGATCTTTGCTACGTCCTGGTCCTCAACAGTCACCTTTTCTATTCTTTTTCTCTCTTATTTTCCTCATTCATCAGCTCTTCAAAGTACTCTTTCCATCTCCACAGCACACTTCTGTCATCAATCAATACATTTCTCACTCTGTCCTTAATCCTTCTAACTTTCTGCACGTCCTTCCCATCTCTATTTCTCTGCTGTGCCCAACCTGTATAAATCATTTTCTCTCTCCTTACTGTCCAGCCTAGCATACGAGTCATCATACGCCCTCTGTTTGGCCTTTGACACCGCTACCTTCGCCTTACGCTGTGTCTCCCTGTACTCCTGTTTACTCTCTTCAGTTCTCTCAATGGAAATAAATAATTTTTAATGCACACACCATACATATCCAAAAATTGCTATATAAATTAGTCTAAATAGTAATTTTAAAAAGCTGACACTTACAGGAAACGATATGTAGATCTGTAACAGTATCAAATCTTCCAAAAAGACCCTTGTTGAACTTTGTAGACTTTTCTTTTATATTTTTTTAATCATTTTATTTTCACTGTGTTGGATTTTCTCTATTGTCAGAATGTAGTTCACATCATTCTTTTCTCTACAATTCCATTTATGAAGTTGAACTGGATAACAATATTGTATGAATGTTGAATCCATTTTAATTGATAAGTTGTTAAACACACTGTACTAAAGTAGTGGATCATATCAGGGAAGGTAAGAAAACACAACAGGTATGTTATAGATAAATGAACAATGTTGGTGTATTATTTGGCCAAATCCTGTTATTACAGTGTTATATGTAAAGCATAATGAATAGCAAATAGATTAATGTAGCATAATAAACAATAAAGGGGATAACAGGACCCTGACGTGTATCAGAGTGTCTTATCTTGCCCTGTAGGGGTTTATTTTCATTTCTGCTATACTTATCACACAACTTTCTACTTATTGCACAACTTCTTGGCAAATGCTAGTTGTTTTTTGCTTTTACTATTGATATACTTATTCATCATATATTTTGTTATACTAAACAACAATCAAGTATAGAGAAATCACAGACCACTGAAAGGTGTAATTGGAATATTAGACCTAGGTATTCAAATGCAATGTGTAATAAGTTGCAGGTAAAATATTTTTCTGTTACAGTTTTTTTTCTGTAATTAATTTGACAAATGCTGAAAGATCAGAAGGCACAGGGTCTTGTTTTACAGACTTCTTATGTTGAAAACTGACCATTGCAACGCATTGACACAAAATCCGTTGAACACCAATTTTGAATTTATAAAAATCAAATGAAAGGCAAGCCTTCCAAACTCTCCTGATACTCATGGACATGTGTATATTTTCATTATCAAGTAATTTTCAAATTTGCTAGAATATAACATCAATGTGTCTGTTCATATACAGTGGTACCTCAGTACTTGACCATAATTCGTTCCCGACGGCTGCTCAAATTCCGATTTGGTCGAATTCCGAATCCGCTTTCCCCATTACAAATAATGTAAATGGTCTTAATCCGTTCCATCGTCTTTTGAACAGAAGTTAATGATACCGTAACTCATACCATATGTCCGCAAATTAAGTGAAAAAATTATTGAATACAGTATACCATGTTATGGTCTGTGTTGTGAGAGACTCTGGTTTTGGCGGCTCTAACTCTCTTTCTCTTTATGCACTGCAGGCATTGGCAAGGGGCGTGGCTGTCACCTTCAACAATTAAAGCGCTTAAATCTTAAGTTCTTCCCCTTTGGATGTGAGGCGTTTATTGCAGGTGGTAAACGGAGCTTGTGAGACGAAGCGCAGCTTATCCGGTCTTCTGATCTTTCAAGTGCAAGTGCACTTGCAGTCTTGCACTTTCGCATTTGGAAGATCAAGCTCTGTGTGTCACCTGCAACAAACGCCTCACATTCAAAGGGAAAGGACTTAAGAAGCGCGTTTTAATTGAGGTGAGTGTGTGGTTTGTGTTTGTAGGAAGTAAATGAGATTACTTAATTCAAGTCTGAACTGCATTCAGCCACACCCCTCAGCCAGAGTGGAAAAAGCAGACACACAAACATTCTAAACATTAACTTAGGCACTGTACTGGAATAATAAATGGAAAATACTTTAATACTACAGCTTAACTACAGTTCAGATGATTATTCCTCTTCAGGCACTTCAAAGGAAACTGTCGTTTCTTCAGGAAAAAGTCTTATTTCTTCATAAGAGAAGGCACTTAGCTGGTGTCTGAGTGGCATCATAGAGCTTAACTGGATAATATATTATACATACAAAATGAAAATATATACATCCTTTGTGTGTGTGTGTGTGTGTGTGTGTGTGTGTGTGTATATATATATATATATATATATATATATATATATATATATATGAGTATGCTGTATAATGTTTATATATTTTATTAATAAATATCAGTACAAAATTATTATTTTTTAATCATTACTACATTTTACTACCTTAATACTGTATTAATGAGTAAGACTGTCTATAGAATGTGTTTAAGAAGCATGTTTTAAGTGCATGTAAATAGTATTTTACTTCCGGTTGATCATTCGCGCATTTAATATGATACATGGGGTTTTACTTCCGGGTATAGAACTCGCAGATTATCTTCATTCGCGGGAGGGGCCGGAACCAAACCCCCGCGAATAACGAGGGCCTACTGTATAATAATAAAAAATAATAGAGGGATCCTGGCTTTATGTCCAACTCGCACAACTGTTAAACTCAGACACTGACAATGAAGGATTTGATGGATTTGTGGAAGAGGAATGAAAAAGTGAGTTTATTGTTTTATATTGTTACAACTGACACTTTTAAATACTGTACATATGTTTGTGTTCCTATGAACTTTTTTAATGACAAGGTTGTGTTTTATTTATTTTTTTATATTTAATCTGGTCTTTGTAGAAACCCCTGAGACTCCAAAGGACTTGTTATTACAGCTCATTTCCCTACAGAAGGCTTCAGGTTCCTGGGAGTTAGAGTCAGCACTTGCAGAGGTGTTTGGAAAGACAGAAAAACAACTTATGGAGCATATTCCTCCACAGGTGACTGACTATACATTAAATATGTCTAATGTATGACCCTGATGGAAATACACTAGAACCTAAAATAGTAATAATCTATCTGTTTAGAGGTAATAGCCAGTGTTATAGAATTATTAACAAAAAAAAACTCTATGATTGAAGCACCCTTGAGCAAAACCCTAATCCCCAACACCTCCATGCTCATTGTTGTGTGAATTTGTGTGTGTGAGTGTGTGTGTAGATGTGTGTACATGTGCACGCTCACTTTGGAGGGAGAAAAAAAAATGTGTTGTTATTTTGTTTATCTTAACAGCACAGGAAGATTTCGTTACGTAAAATGTATTCATGTATAATAGCTGGTTGATGGTTCTAGAAGTGCTGGAAAATCATCAAATATAGTATGCAAATTAAATGTCTCAATACAATGAATTATCGAGGGGCAGTGGTGGTCTAGTGGTATAGGGCGCTGGATCGCTGATCCAAAGGTTGGGGGTTCGAGTCCCACTCTGCACAAGGTTGTCACTGTCCCCTCCAGTGGAGCTAACTGGGTTATCAAAGGCGGGTCATGTCTCTCACTGTCTATGGTGAGAGGCATGTAAAAGAACCATTGCTGATTTTCGACAAGAGTAGACTGCAAAGCCGTCAGCGTGTTTCCGCCCTGCGATGGCCTGGCGAGCTGTCCAGGGTGTACTCTGCCCTCACCTGAAGTTGGCTGGGATGGGCACCAGCCTCCCCGCGACCCAAATTAGGATTAAGCAGGTACAGAAAATGAACTGAACAATGCATTATCTGTTCATTAGAGTCGCTCACAAAGCATGCTGGGAGTCTTGACTCAGAATACCTGCTGCGAGAATTCATTTGGATATAAAGATGTAAGCGTGATCTCGAAGGCAAACACACAAAATTATACATAATATTTAAAGATTCAAGATTCACGATTTTTATTTGCCATTTGTGCTATTACACATACAGGAATTCTTGTGCGGTCTTGCAAAGAGTCAAGTTAAAAAACAAGAAGGAAGGCTCAAATCAGCAAAAACACATACTTCTATAAAATAAATACATAAAATCCTATATTTAAAAAGCACCTTACACAGGCCCAGTAAACAATATAATAATAATAATAATAATAATAATAATAATAATAATAATAATAACAATAATAATAATAATAAAATGATAATACAATAAATAAATAAATCAGTAGCTACAACAATAAATTAAATTGCGCTAAATTATATGTTATATTACTAATTAACAGCTCTTTATGAATAATTAGGAGTGCCAGAGCAGGGAAAACACTGAAATGCTCCAGTCCTCCAGAACCAGGCTCTAAATTATATTATAAATTATATTATAATACTATGCCTATTATTTTGTTTGGGGGGGGAATGAACAATTCTTTAGGTAAACAAAATGACCGCAACTTCAAAGTTAAATATTCCACATTCTCAGAGCAAGATTTAGAGTTGATCTACAGTCAGTACTCCTGGTTTATTTTTTCGAGGACCCCGCGGACCTTGCCACTTTCTGCTGCGCTCTGGCCCTCCCTGAAGGCTGTGTAGCCAGCTGGTGTAATCGCCTCGTCGGGTGTACTCTCCTCAAGCCATACTTCACAGAAACACAGCATGGAGCAGTCCTGTAGATCCCTCTGCTTTGCAATCTGAGCATGAAGCCGGAGTCGTTGTTCTGCCCCTCCCCCCCTGCTGCATCTCCGCCTGAGCTTATTGTTATCCGGGGTGCTGCTAGCATTGAGCTGCCGTAGCATATTAGCTCAAGATAGGAGTTGAGCGTGCTCAGTTCTAAATGTCCGAAAGGAGCATAGTGCAAAAAACAAACAAACAAAACAAAGAAACAACTTGACTCTGAGAACTCCACAACATCGCTCTCTAGGGAGTGCCATCTTGGAAGGTCACTAAGGAACTTCACTAGAGTCGCTCGCAAAGCATGGTGTGAGTCTCAACTCAAGATACCTGATGCGAGAGTTAATTTAGATATAAAAGATATAAGCATGGCGAACACATAAAATTATACATAATATTTAAAGGTACGGTGTTCTGTCTGATTAAAATTTTATATTTTTTTCACATCGGCATATAGTACAGAGATCGACCGGGGGGTGGGGGGGATAATAAATTGAAAAGTTAAAAATAATTTTTTAGTGGCACTTTTGCCAGCACTTCGGCGGATCCGTTAAACAGAAAATAAAAAAATGAGTGGCCTTATCATGTAGCAAATATATACTAAATAGGAACTGAAACATATTGTCTGGGGCAGTGGTGGCCTAGTGGTAAGGCGTTGGATCACTGATCTCAAGTAATCTCAAGGGTTCAAGCCCCACTTTCAACAGGTTGTCACTGTCACCCCCAGTGTTCATGTAAAAGAATCATTGCTAACTTTCAGCAAGAGTAGCTGCATAGCTGTCAGCATGTTTCTGCCCTGCGATGATCTGGCAAGCATTCCAGGGTGTACTCTGCCCTCACCAGGAGTCGGCTGAGATGGGCTTCAGGCTCCCCGCATTCCCAATTAGGATTAAGTAGATTAGTGGATGAATTAATGAAAGGAATACTAAAATACAAACAGTTATTTAAGGAGCACCAATAGAAATTCAAAATTCAAACAAACCTCTTGGGTCATTCAGTGTCCAAGTAATTGTCTCGGTTAAATATCCATATGTGGTTTTCTATTAGGGGTCATTCAACATTTTCAACATTTTCCTAAGCGTACAAAACGTACGCTGGGGGGAGGGTTACCCCCTGTCTGTGTACGCTTTTTAATATTATGAAAATGTTGATCAACAATTATACATGCGCTCAGGAATATATACAGACGCTCCCAGACTTATGTTTTTAATTGGTTCCGGACGGCCAAACGTAAGTTGAAAGTGAACGCAAGTTGTTACAGTGACATATGACGTGTGACGTATGACGCTCATACTGCACTATACATCCATAAATACCATTACCGTATCTCAAAACACCCCTAAATCAATTATTATAAACATAACATTGTAAAATAATATCAAATATATCAAATAATATCAGCATTAATTTCAAATAAGTCACTTATTTAAACCGAGTTATTTTACATGAAGCTTAAAACAGTCAATCAACGCTTACAATATGTGAAGCGCTCAATACCGAAAGTAGTGTACTTGCGAAAGTAGTGTACTTGCTGTGGGTTATACGGACTTCTGGTCTTTCAAGTGTACAAGGGTGCCGTTGAACTCGTTTAGAACACAGCCTGCACTGATGCAGTCTCCCAGCAAAGCGGAGAGTTCTTTCTTTTGTGTAAGTAAGTAATCTTTATTCAAGAGATGCATACAAAGAACAAGTACAAATCCTAATGAATATTAATATAAAAATAAGTATACACTATTGGGATTCTGCTAAAAGATAATAAATATAAAGATTGTGCCGATCTGAGCAGATAGTTAATTCATCTCTGTGTATGAGACTTGCACCCACACTAGTAGGTTTAGACTTCTGACCAACCAGATTTGCTTATGGTTACAAAAGTCCACAAAACAGTGTAAACACAGAGATGACGTCTTAACACAAGGGTAACACTATATAACTGTGAGATATATATATATATATATATATATATATATATATATATACACACACACACACACACACACACACTTAGTCTGTAGTTTGTAAACAATGAATGCAGCGTCATGACGTCAGCGTACTACGTAGGTACGTCTAAACTCAAAATTTGACTTTTTTTTTTCTTTTCTTTTTTTTGTGGAAAAAACGTAAAATCGAAAAAATGTAAAACAGATGAACGTAAGTCGGGGAGCGTCTGTTTGTGTGTATATATATATATATATATATCCTCAAAAAATTAGCATATTGTGATAAAGTTCATTGTTTTCTGTAATGTACTGATAAAAATTAAACTTTCATATATTTTAGATTCATTGCACACCAACTGAAATATTTGAGGTCTTTTATTGTTTTAATACTGATGATTTTGGCATACAGCTCATGAAAACCCAAAATTCCAATCTCAAAAAATTAGCATATCATGAAAAGGTTCTTGAAACGAGTTATTAACCTAATCATCTGAATCAACCAATTAACTCTAAACACCTGCAAAAGATTCCTGAGGCTTTTAAAAACTCCCAGCCTGGTTCATTACTCAAAACCGCAATCATGGGTAAGACTGCCGACCTGACTGCTGTCCAGAAGGCCATCATTGACACCCTCAAGCAAGAGGGTAAGACACAGAAAGAAATCTCTGAGCGAATAGGCTGTTCCCAGAGTGCTGTATCAAGGCACCTCAGTGGGACGTCAGTGGGAAGGAAAAAGTGTGGCAGAAAACGCTGCACAACCAGAAGAGGTGACCGGACCCTGAGGAAGATTGTGGAGAAGGGCCGATTCCAGACCTTGGGGGACCTGTGGAAGCAGTGGACTGGGCTACAGGTGCCGCATTACCCAGGTCAAGCCACTTTTGAACCAGAAACAGCGGCAGAGGAGCCTGACCTGGGCTACAGAGAAGCAGCACTGGACTGTTTGCTCAGTGGTCCAAAGTACTTTTTCGGATGAAAGCAAATTTTGCATGTCATTCGGAAATCAAGGTGCCAGAGTCTGGAGGAAGACTGGGGAGAAGGAAATGCCAAAATGCCTGAAGTCCAGTGTCAAGTACCCACAGTCAGTGATGGTCTGGGGTGCCTTGTCAGCTGCTGGTGTTGGTCCACTGTGTTTTATCAAGGGCAGGGTAAATGCAGCTAGCTATCAGGAGATTTTGGAGCACTTCATGCTTCCATCTGCTGAAAAGCTTTATGGAGATGAAGATTTCATTTTTCAGCATGACCTGGCACCTGCTCACGGTGCCAAAACCACTGCTAAATGGTTTACTGACCATGGTATTACTGTGCTCAATTGGCCTGTGAACTCTCCTGACCTGAACCCCATAGAGAATCTGTGGGATATTGTGAAGAGAAAGTTGAGAGACACCAGACCCAACACTGAATGAGCTTAAGGCCGCTATCGAAGCATCCTGGGCCTCCATAACACCTCAGCAGTGCCACAGGCTGATTGCCTCCATGCCACGCCGCATTGAAGCAGTCATTTCTGTAAAAGGATTCCTGACCAAGTATTGCGTGCATAACTGAACATAATTATTTGAAGGTTGACATTTTTTTTTATTGATCGGATGAAATATGCTAATTTTTTGAGATAGAAATTTTGGGTTTTCATGAGCTGTATGCCAAAATCATCAGTATGAAAACACTAAAAGACCTGAAATATTTCAGTTGGTATGCAATGAATCTAAAATATATGAAAGTTTAATTTTTATCAGTGCATGACAGAAAGTAATGAACTTTATCACAATATGCCAATTTTTTGAGAAGGACTAGTATGTATATATATATATATATATATATATATATATATATATATATATATATATATATATATATATATATATATATATATATATATATATATATATTTTTTTTTTTTTTTTTTTTTTTTTTTTTGTGCGTGTACGTTTGAAACTCAATGCACGATTTGCCAACCACCTAAGAGCGGTACACGCACAACAACAACATCGTTTGATTCGCTCTGCTTGACATAACACCGGTGTTAACGCTTAAAGCTTTTAAAGTTTAAGGCTACGATGGAGTGTTTCACAGTGAGACCTGAAGGGCAAAAGCTGCAGATGAGACACCGAAGCATATCTGCAAAGTCTGCAATAAATACAACCCAACCTGGTATTAGCTGCTGAAACATCAGAAGGCAGCTGATCACAAACTGAAGCGTGGTCGTCCAAAAGTCCATGACCAATAAAAAAAGCAGACATTTTGAATTATATTTGAATATAAAATAATATTATTAAAAACAATGTAATTCTTATTATTAAAACCAAACGTCTTAATGTTAAAGCAGGTGTCATTAAAAAGAATTCTTTAAAAGTATAATTTTTTATTGATTTCATTATTATTTGACTGGTGTATAAAAGAGGTATTGATCAAGGAAATACATTGATTTATTTTATAAAAGGTTTGACCATAGTTTTGTTTAATATCTTATTAAAAAATCCTGCCGAGAAATCTTCAACATTTATTTGTACACTTTCGGGGATATGGGTCCAAAAAAAAGCGTACTCTCTGTACACTTGGGAAAATGTTGAACCGTCCCTTAGTGTGCCAATGAAATGAGTGCTAATAAACATACCATTTCTAAGTTATTCATGTTCATTACTGTCCTTTAATTTAGTCTTTCGATTTCAAAGGCTCCATCAATGTAACTTTAACAGATTTTAAATTTTACAATCGTTGTCACAGCAGCATCGTCACAAATAAAACTGCACCACATGTTAAAGCACTTTCTCCAAAATGTGATTGTTTGTGAAGTGAGATCAAGCTTGAGCAAAGTTCACCAGAGTGGATACAGCTAGTACTCTAAGTATGCAATACAAATAAAATTGTGTTTTAATTCTTCTGGCAGAAACTCTGATTTTTCTTAAAATTTAGGAAAATATAATTGATGGTTAAATTTAATTGATGGACGAATAGAAATGTCTTGCACTGTAAATGAAAATTAAACAGAGATCATTATTTTTGCCCAAACATAGCACGTCCGCCTTACAGCAAGAAGGTCCTGGGTTCAATTACCAGCCTGTTATTTCTCTGTGGAGTCTGCATGGGCTCTCTGTCTTTGCTTGGGTTTCCTCTGGGTACCTCAGTTTCCTCCCACAATCAAAAAAAAGCCTGTAGGTTAATTAGCTGTTCCAAATCCCCCTATGTGTGAATGGTTGTGTGAGTGTTTTCCCTGTGATGGCCTGGCGAGCTGTCCAGGGTGAATCAACACTCTTTATTCATGATAGCAGCGATTCATGCTCATGTCAGGAACCAGGTTATCATTTGTGATTTATCTTTAAGTTTTCTATCTATCACTCAGTCAATGCCTCAGGGGCAGTGGTGGTCTAGTGGTATAGGGCGCTGGATCGCTGATCCAAAGGTTGGGGGTTCGAGTCCCACTCTGCACAAGGTTATCACTGCCCCCCCCCCAGTGCGGCTAGCTGGGTTATCAAAGGCGGGCCATGTCTCTCACTGTCTATGGTGAGAGGCATGTAAAAGAACCATTGCTGACTTTCGTAAAGAGTAGGCTGCATAGTCATCAGTGTGTTTCTGTCCCTTGCTAAAAAGGGTTGTGACAGGAAGGGCATCCGACGTAAAAACCTCTGCCAAATCAAACGTGCGATTCAGATGATTCGCTGTGGCGACTCACGAGTAAAAAGGGGAAAAGCCGAAAGGAAGACAGACAGACTCAGTCAATGCCTCAAACCCTTGGTTTGAAATTTTGCCTTATTGGCCTCATTAATAATTTTTGCATTTGTCAATATGTAACTTTCCAACATATTTTTTTTAAATGTACAGGTAAAGCCAGATATCTGGGCTACACTGCTGGCTTTGATTTGGTTACATGGCTTTAAGCTTGATGCACAGGATGAGTGGCAGTTTTTGGCCATGAAAGCGGTGGCTTGGATTCGTAGCCATAAAGGTAAATTACATTTTATCGTTACATTACTTCAAATTAATGAACAGAAATTAAAGATCATCATCATCATCATCATGTTCTTCCACTTCTTCCGGGGTTGGGTCGCAGAGGCAGCAACCTAAGCAATGAGGTTCAGACTTCCCTCTCCCCAGCCACTTCCTCCAGCTCTTCCGGGGGGACACAGAGGCGTTTCCAGACAAGCCAAGAGACATAGTCCCTCCAGCGTGTTCTAGGTTGACCATGGGTTCTCTTCTTGGTTAGACATGCCAGAAACACCACACCAGGGAGGCGTTCGGGAGGCATTCTAACCAGATGCCCGAGCCACCTCAACTGGCCCCTCTCAATGCGGAGGAGCAGCGGTTCTACTCTGAGCTCTCCCCGGATTGGTAGAACTTCTCACCTTATCTCTAAGGGAGAGCCCCGCCACCCGGCGAAGGAAGCTCATTTCAGCCGCTTGTATCCACGATCTTGTTCTTTCGGTCACTACCCAAAGCTTGTGACCATAGGTGAGAGTTGAAATGTAGATCGACTGGTAAATTGAGAGCTTCACCACGACGGACTGGTACAGGCTCCGCTTAACAGCAGAGGCTGCAGCGATCCGTCTGTCGATCTCCTGCTCCATCCTTCCCTCACTCGTGAACAAGACCCCAAGAAACTAAAACTATTCCACATAGAGCAGGACCTCATTCCCGACCCGGAGGGTGCATTCCACCCTTGTCTGACTGAGAACCATGACCTCGGACTTGGAGGTGCAGACTCTCATCCCAGCCGCTTTGCACTCAACTGTGAATCTGGTGGTCCCGGCTTGATGAAGCCACGAGGACAATGTTATCCACAAAAAGCAGAGAAAAGATCCGATGGCCACCAAACTAGAACCCCTCAACACCTCAGTTGTGCCTACAAATTCTGTCCATAAAAATTATGAACAGAATCGGTGACAAACGACAGCCTTGGCGGACTCCAACCCTCACCGCAAACAAATTCAACCTGTTGTTATCAATACGGACCAATCTCTGGCTCCGGTGATACAGCGATCGAATGGCACGTAGCAACGGGTCTGGAACGCCATATTCCCGGAGCACACCCCACAAGATAGCCCGAGGGATACAGTCGAAAGCCTTCTCCACAAAACACATGTGGACAGATTGGGAAAACTCCCATGCCCCCTCCAAGATCCTGTGGAGCATATAGAGTTGGTCAAGAGTGCTACGGCCAATACGAAAACCACATTGTTCCTCCTGAATCCAAGGTTTGACTATCGGTCGGATCCTCCTTTCCAGTACCCCTGAATAGACTGCATAGACCACGTAAGCTGAGGAGTGTGATTCCCCGATAATTGGAACACCACACCCTCTGGTATCCCTTTTTAAAAAGGGGGACTACCACCCCGGTTTGCCAATCCAGAGGTACAGACCCTGATGACCACGCGATGTTGCAGAGTCAGTCATGTCACCCGAGACAGTCCTACAACATCCAGAGCCCTGAGATTCAGGGCAGATCTCATCCATCCCCGGAGCCTGACCACCAAAGGAGCTTTTTGACGACCTCAGTAACCTCCACTCCAGTGATGGGCAGACCCCCCTGAGGGCCCAAACCCCCAGGGTCTTCCTCCTTCACGGAGGGTGTGGTGGCGGTATTGAGGAGGTCCTCAAATTATTCCTTCTACCTACCGACAACATCCCCAGTTGAGGTGAGCAGCTCCCCATCTCCACTGTGTTTGTAACAGTGTTCGCCCTCCTGAGGCGTCGGATGGTGGTCCAGAACCTTGTTGAGACCAACCAATAATCACTCTCCAGGCCCTCACCAAACTCCTCCCACGCCCGAGATTTTGCATCTGCGACAGCTTCGACTGCAGCACATTTGGCCTGCTCAGGAGTCCCACAGGCCAATAAGACTCAATAGGCCTGTTTTTTTCAGCTGGACAGCCCCCATCATCACAGGTGTCCACCACCAGGTTCGGGGGTTCCCGTGACGGCAAGCACCGACAACCTTCCGGCCACAGCTATGGACTGCCGCCTCAGCAATGGATGCACAAAACATGGCCCATTTGGATTCCATGTCACCCGCCTCCTTTGGGACATAGCTGTAGCTCTGCCAGAGGTGGGAGTTCGCCCCTCCTTGAATCGCCACCTTATCGTGGTGGAGGGGTTTGTGTGACCTAATGATCCTAGGAGCTATGTAGTCGGGGCCTTATTCCCCTGGTAGGGCCACGCAAGGCAAACAGGTCCTAGTTGAAGGTCCAGACAGTGCAGTTCAGAAGACCTCAATGCTAAATAAAAAGGAAAGGACACAGACATTAAACAATTAAAGGAAACTCTAGGTTAATAAAAACATTAAAAATACATTATGATTTATTTGCTTGTTTAATAAAAATATGCCTTACCAGCACAGTGGTACAATATTTAATGCTGATATTTTTACATGTTAACTTTCATGGTGATGGTGGTTGCGGTGGCGGAGTAGATATTGATGTCGGTCTGTGTCTGTCTCTGTGTATGTGTTTTTCCAGTGGTTAACCAGTCAGAGTGTGTACAACTAGCAAGCGCTCTACTGGGCTGCGAGGTTAAAGAAGATACTATTGGCCTCTGAAGACTTTTGATCCCTTGACAGCATCAATACAAACTTCTTCATGCCTTTCTCTTTCATGTATTTCAAAAGAGCTTTGTTTCCATGAGCATATTTTCATATATCCTATAGATGTCGAATTACTGTGGAATAACTATTGTATTTGTGCCGTTCTACAGTGGCAGGCCATGCATTTAACATGTAGGCTTTTACTTGTCTCTGACCTGAAGCAACCCATTTTTAATACCTTCATTATGATGCCATGACTCCATAAACCAACACAGTATGCTACAATATGCAGAAATGCAGTGTGACATATTTCGCATTAGGTACTGTACATGCATATGATAAATCCAGAATAATTGACCTGAATAAAACGCTATTAAAACCCAATGACTGCATTTCAACAATCCTCCGAAGAATGCAGTCACAGGTGCGACATACACATTTTTGAAAGCCAAAGCATCACTGTTAGTTTATAAACAAGGCATAAACAATAAAACATAAATAAAATGCATTTTACTGACTGAAAATGTTATTTGTTTTAGTTATAGACAAAATCCATCCTCAGTGTTGTAGAGGTTAACTGTGTATCTTGGTTCCAAAAGTAAGTCCTATTCTACCAACATCGGGGCTACTGCTAAAAATTGAGTCTGCCCAGTTGCATTTCTTGCACATGCTGTGATTTACTGGGACCATTAGTAAGCATGTGCAATGTTTTTTTTTGTTTGTTTGTTTGTTTTTTTAATCATTGACAGACCCTTCAGTGGCTCTGTTCCAAAAACATCTATTAAATAGGTACAAACATGGTTTAGTCCTTCTATTCACTATAGATGTAGTTTGACCACCCGAGCCAGTATGCTGTCTGAGTTCTCATTCCATCCATTTAAAGAATATGAAAATGCCTATGCTATTGTGCACCTGTTAGATCAATCCTAGTTTTGAAAAATCTGATTTTTTTTTAAATATACGTATATCTGAGAGGCAGCTATTTTCTCATCTTTTATTTTAAGTTACAAGTGCCTGCACTGAGGGTTTCTGAAGGCCTTGACATTTCTTTTTCCTAGGCAACACAGGGCTGAAATCTAATGAATAAAAGCTCAAACAGAAACAGATTACATTGGAAGTTGCCCAACCAAGAGGAAATCTATGAAATGAAGAGACAATACAATATAAGACAATACAGTAGAACTTTGTTTACATTGAACTCTGCAATTTTTACAAAATAGAATTACAATATTCATAGGAAAAGATTGAGAGTCATAGTTAAATTGTAAATTGTAAACTATCAACATATAGAGGAATTATCAGGAAATCCCTAGAGTTTAAATTAACCATAAGGAGTTTCTGAGTTAGACACCAGACAGATAAAATGAGGAAAGTAAGTGCAGCTTGCTTAAAACACATCAACATATAAAGCATCTTTTTCGTCTTCTTCTTTTCCTTTCGGCTTTTCCATTTCAGGCGTCGCCACAGCAAACCATCCGCCTCCATCTCACCCTATCCTCTGCATCTTCTACTCTTGCTCCAACTACCTTCATGTCCTCCTTCACCACATCCATAAATCTTTTATTTGGTCTTCCTCTCGGCCTTCTGCCTGGTAGTTCCAACCTCAGCATCCTACTACCAATATACTCACTATCCCTCCTCTGTACATGTCCAAACCATCTCAATCTAGCCTCTCTGACTTTGTCTCCAAAACATCTTACATGTGCTGTCCCTCTGATGGACTCATTCCTGATCCTATCCATCCTCGTAACTCCCAAAGAGAACTTCAACATTTTCATCTCTGCTACCTCCAGCTCTGCCTCCTGTCTTTTCCCCAGGGCCACTGTTTCTAAACCATACAACATCGCTGGCCTCATCACCGTACACTTTTCCTTTCATTCTTCCCAATACATTCCTATCACACACGGATACTTTCTCCAACCATTCCAACCTGCCTGCACATGCTTCTTCACCTCTTTTCCACACTTGCCATTGCTCTGGATTGTTGAGCCTAAGTACTTAAAATCCTCCACCTTCCTTATCTTTGCTCCCTGTAACCTTACCATTCCTCTCGGGTCCTTGTCTTTCACACACATGTATTCTGTTTTAATGAGGCTGACCTTCATTCCTCTCCTTTCCAGGGCATACCTCCACCTCTCTAGATTTTCCTGCACTTGTTCTCTGTTCTCACTACAGATCACAATGTCATCTGCAAACATCATAGTCCATGGAGATTCTTGTCTAACCTCATCTGTCAGCCTGTCCATCACCATAGCAAACAAGAAGTGGCTCAGAGCTGACCCTTGATGCAGTCCCACCTCCACCTTGAACTCTTCTGTCACACTGACAGCACACCTCACCACTGTCTTACATCTCTCAAACATGCCCTGCCCCACTCTAACATGCTTCTCTGCCACTCCAGACTTCCTCATGCAATACCACAGGTCCTCTCTTGGCACCCTGTCATATGCTTTCTCCAGTTCCACAAAGGCACAATTCAGCTCCTTCTGACCTTCTCTGTACTTCTCCATTAACATCCTCAAAGCAAACACTGCATCTGTGGTGCTCTTTCTTGGCATGAAACCAAACTGTTGTTTACAAATGCTGACCTCTGCCCTTTGTCTAGCTTCCACTATTCTTTCCCGAAGAATAATTCTTTCCCGATGAAGTTATCTTCATCGTATGGCTCATCAACTTTATCCCTCTGTAGTTGCCACAACTCTGCACATCACACTTCTCCTCCATTCCTCCGGCATCCTCTCACTCTCACTCTCTAAAACCTGGTTGAATAGTCTTGTCAGAAAATCTACTGCTACCTTTCCTGGACACTTCCACAGCTCCACTGGTATGTCATCAGGACCAACTGCCTTTCCATTCTTCATCCTCTTCAATGCCCTTCTCACTTCTCCCTTACTAATCTTTGCTACTTCCTGGTCCTCAACAGTCACCTCTTCTACTCTTTTTTTTTCTCTCTCTCTCATTTTCCTCATTCATCAGCTCTTAAAAGTACTCTTTCCATCTTCCCACCACATGTCTGTCATCAGTTCCCTCTCTGTCCTTAATCACCTTAACTTGCTGCACATCCTTGCCATCTCTATTTCTCTGCTGTGCCAACCTGTATAAATCATTTTCTCCATCCTTACCGTCCCTACCCAACATAGCATACAAGTCATCTGTTTTGCCTTTGACACAACTACCTTCCCTTTACACTGTGTCTCTCTGTACTGCTGTTTACTCTCTTCAATTCTCTCAATGTCCCACTTATTCTGAGCTATCCTCTTCCTTTGTACTCACTCCTGCACTTGCTCGTTCTACCACCAAGTCTCCTTGTCTACTTTCCTTCAAGAGGACACACCAAGTACTCTCCTACCTGTCTCCCTGATCACATTAGCTGTGATGGTCCAATCATCTGGAAGCACTTTCAGACCACCCACAGCCTGTTTCAACTCCTCCTTGAAGACAACCTGACACTTCCTTTTTCGGCTTCCACCACTTTGTCTTCTGCTCTGCTGTTGCCTTCTTCACCTTCCTCACCATCAGCATCATCCTGCACGACACTATCCTATGCTGTCTGGCAACACGCTCAGCCACTACTACTTTGCAGTCACTGACTTCCTTCAAATTACATCGCCGACACAGGATGTAGTCTACCTGTGTGCTCCTACCTCCGCTTTTATAAGTCACCCTCTGCTCCTGTCTCTTCTGGAATAAAGTATTTAACATAGCCATTTCCATCCTTTTTGCAAAATCTTATCATCTGTCTTTCTGAGTTCCTGTCCTGGATACCAAACCTGCCCATCACTTCCTGGTCCCCTCTGTTTCCTGCACCGACATGTCCAATTGAAGTCTGCCCCAATGACCACTCTTTCACCTCTGGGGTACTCTATATCACTTCATCTAAGTCACTCCAGAATCTCTCCTTCTCTTCTAGCTCACATCCTGCCTGTGGGGCATGAGCACTAACAACATTGAACATCTATCTATCAATCTAGTGCCTGAGTCGTAGGACGACCTTTGGCGACCTTCCATGGAGGACAATGCCCTGGTTATCTTCATGGAGGTTTTCTCGGCAGGATTAGTGCAGTGGTTTGCTATTGCCTTCTGCACGATGTGAACCTATGGACAATTTAGAACGGCCAATTAACCTACTATGCATGTCTTTGGGTTGTGGGAGGAAACCCACACAAGCACAGGGAGCGCATGCAAACTGCACAAACACGCCCAGGCTGGAAATCGAACCCTGGCTTTCTTGCTGTGAGGTGGATGTGCTAACCACTACACCACCATGCCGCCCATTGAACATCACGCCTTCGATTTCTAACTTGAGACTTATCACTCTGTCTCACATTCTTTTCATTTCTAGAACATTCCTGACAAACTCCTCCAAGATGACTCCTACTCCATTTCTCTTCCCATCCACACCATGAAAAAACAGCTTAAAACCCCACTCCTAAGCTTCTAGCCTTGATACCTTTCCACCTGGTCTCCTGAACACACAGTATGTCCAGCTTCCTCCTCTGCATCATGTCAGCCTTTTTCTTTTTTCATGTCTACCTTTTTCTTTCATAGTTCCAACATTCAAAGTCCCTACTTTCAGTCCTAGACTCATGCCTTTCCTCTTCTCTCTCTGCCTAAGGACACGCTTCTCGCCTCTCCTTCATCGACCTCACCTTCTTCGACCAACATTAGTCCAATTTCCACCAGCACCCTGTTGGTCCACAGCACTGATGGCGGTCATTGTTAACCCGGGCCTCGACCAATCCGGTATGAAATTTGTCTTTATGGTTTGCATTTTGTATTCTGGCAAAAGCCCTTCTTCATTTATCCGGGCTTGAGACCAGCGTGAGGGCGGACACTTGTCTGTGCCCACCCTCACGGCTGCATTCAGCATATAAAGTATATCATATACAGATAGCACATAAACAATCATAGCAGAGCAACACAAAACACACACATGCACACATATATCACACATAAAAGACAATAAACTGATCATAAGCTGTAAGTATTAGATTATAATAAAAAGAAAGAATTCAAAAACAGATAATTTGTAATAAAATAAAAATAAATAAATAAATGATTACAGCTTAGAGAGAAAATTGTTTCAAGAGCAAGTACTTCTTCAACTGTTTAGCATAGGAAAGTGAACCAAGTTGTTTTAATTCGGATGGTAAGGTGAGCCAGAGTTCTGTTGCCATGCTTGTTATGGTCTGCTTATCAGTATTAGTTTTAAAGTGTTTTGGAGAGAGTGACTATTTTTTTTTAAATTCTGTAGCAATAAACTAAATATTTACATTAACATGATTACATACTTTAATGTTCAGCCATTAGGGCCTTCATAAGGGAAAATAAAAATGGTTGACCTGGAGCAGCCTTCATCTAGACTTCAACAATCAATCATATGAACAATATCCTATATAAACTAATGCCTGAAAAGGGGTGAGCATGTTTATTTCCACAAATAGCCAGCTATACCCTGAACAGCTTATCAGACAACTGGAGGGCTGAGACATGCTAACTACTGATGAAAGTCAACAATGTTTTTTTTTTAACATGCCTCTCACCATAGACACTGAGAGACATCCAGCCTTCATAACCATGTTGGCTGCACTGGGAGGACAGCACTGACAGTCCATTAATAGTGGAACTTGAACCCCCAACCTTGGGATCATTAATCCAGCACCTTACCACCAGGCCACCACTGCCATTCTTTTAAGCAAACAAAACAAAACACATTGGCTCTCTACACTCCGAAAGCCAGGAGAAAACATGGGGGTGAATAAATGACACCGGTTTTATATTAACCACAAGTAAATATGATTTATATTCTAAAAATGATACTATTATATAAACAATATTATTTAATAATGTTATTATACAATATATACAAATGAATTATCAGATCAGGAGGGGAAACAAACAGGTGGATTCAGTGCCAGCCACAGGGTTGTACACAAAGAGAGAGCAATGAAAATGACAATACTGTACACTACATGTACAGTATTGCAAAGCAGCACACATACCGCAAAGCACAGAAAAGCCAACAGATGTCTGAGCTGTGATTTGTTACTGTGTAAAAATACCACCTGAAGTATACTAGTATTTTGCCAATTACAACGGGCAGGGTTGGAGGAAAGTTCCTCCCTCTATGATGAAGAAACAAGATGAACATTGGCTATAGATGAGAGAAAATGTTTTATTACAGTTTTTATTACAGTCAATTTATATAGTCTTTCAGCCACAAATTTAGATGAAAGAAAACACACACACAAAAAAAAAATGCAAACAGGGGCCTAACAGTGGGAGTTTGTTTTTTCTTTTACTTTTAGTCCTGCCTCTACATTTATTCAGGTTTGGTGTATGTTTGCTAGCACTCATTGTATCACTGAACTAAACCACACTGCTAAACAGTGTTTCAGGATCTCACGTCTAACCTTTTAGGTCAGTCCTACAAAAGGAGAATAAAATGGTGAACTGTGGCCTGTTGACAAACAAGAATGAATCAGGTAAGATTTATAAATGCAAAAATTTAGAAGGTTATAGTCGATTGTGTAAACACATTTTGTTTGTATATTACCTTTAATAGACTGCCTTGTGTTGTCTTACTAAAATGTCGAAGCTCATTTTAAGGTGTTTTCAGTCCATCTCTGTTTTTTAAAACCTTGAAATTATGTTAAAAATGTACAAGTCATTGTCTTTAGTTTTGTTAAACGTCCTTTTCAACAACAAAAACATCATTTCATTATTCAAAAGGGTGAGCACTTTTCTTAGTAAGAACTTTTAAGCCTAATGTAAAAACCATTGAAAATCTTAAAACGACTGTACACGTTTTAACCTTTTAATCTAAAATGTCTCTGTTCTCTATAAGATAAGATAGATCTTCACTGTCAACTGCTGCATGAAACTCTGAAAATCATTTTAGCAGCTCTTTGTTTAAGGAAATAATACGTGCCATAGATCATAAACAACCAAGAGATTAGTAGAGATCGGTACCAGCTTCCCTGTGACCCCACTACAGCCCTTCTCAATTATTTTCTGTCGCCCCCCACCCCCCACCCCGGAAGAGGAACCCCCCCTCCCCCATATAAATAGTGTTATTTGTCTAAAAATTGTTATGTCATCCTCTGCATACTGTATATCCTTATTAACATAATAAATCCTTATTAACATTATGAAATACAAAAAATGAAGAAATATATATCAACTTACAACAAAGAATAACTTTATTCACAATTTTTTAGTCTTTAAACAAAAAGATTTAAAGTGCATCAATTTGCCTGAAAGCTAAAAGTATCCTTATTTAAACTGTCAACATTTTTTGACCAACAATTTGAACCATTTGATACTGATAAAATAAAATTAAATAAAATCAATATAAAACACTTTTACCTTACAAAACAAAAATGAATGAAACAATGATTATTGTTATTATTATTATTATTATTATTATTATTATTGTTGTTGTTATCAAAATGATTAAGTCCAGATTAATGGTTATACTGTAATGAGCCCGTTTCGCAGTGCACAGCTTTTCAAAGCCGGGTTTAAAGCACGACACTGAACTGTTCAATGTTGAACTGGGACCTGGAATTATTTCCGCAGCAGTGACGTCATCCAGCATGACAGAGCCGTGTCTGGTCGGATCAGTTCCTCTGCTGTGGGCTTTTCTACACTGAGCAGTTTGGAGCGCCGCCTTATCTGATGCTAACAGAGCTCAGGATGGTTGTTGGCAATACTCAGCACATTTTCGCTGGAAAAAAAAAAACTCACGCGGCACATCACGTGATCGGGGTGTGATGTCTTTAAGTGATGCCTGAATTTACTTGGGTTCATGCTGTCCGCTGCCAATGTTTTCATCCACAGTAAACACAGCGGTCTTTCCTCGTTTCCCACCGCAGCACAGTGAAAGCCGAGCGCTACATCCGCTTCATCACACCGCCTCAACTTAACTTCCGGGAGACTTTCTTTTCTCTCACTGTCTCCGCCTCTCTTTCCATCCCTGTTAAAAATTTCCATGGTGGGTTTACTGTATTAACTTCACTTCTTATTTTACCTCTGGGCACACTCTGACAGTGAGGAAGCCACCTACTGTAGTGGATGTAAAATTACACTTTACGGCAAAAATTTTAATTAATACGGGAAAACAGAATTCATTAATAATTCAGTTAAATCAGAATACATGTGTGTGAAACACAAGGACCCAAGAGGAACGGTGAGGTTACAGGGAGAAGAGATAAGGAAGGTGGAGGATTTTAAGTACTTAGGCTTAACAATCCAGAGAAGTGGAGAATGTGGAAAAGAGGCGAAGAAGCGTGTTGGAGAAAGGTGTCAGGAGTGTTGTGTGATAGGAGGGTATCAGCAAGAATGAAAGGAAAAGTGTACAAGACGGTGGTAAGGCCAGCGATGTTGTATGGGTTAGAGACAGTGGCGCTGGGGAAAAGACAGGAGGCTGAGCTGGAGGTAACAGAGATGAAAATAATGTGGTTCTCTTTGGGAGTAACGAGGATGGATAAGATCAGGAATGAGCACATCAGAGGGACAGCACATGTTAGATGTTTTGGAGACAAAGTCAGAGAGGCTAGATTGAGATGGTTTGGACATGTACAGAGGAGGGATAGTGAGTATATTGGTAGTAGGATGCTGAGGTTGGAACTACCAGGCAGAAGGCCGAGAGGAAGACCAAAGAGACGATTCATGGATGTGGTGAAGCAGGACATGAAGGTAGCTGGTATAAGACAAGACGATGCAAAGGATAGGGTGAGATGGCGGCAGATGATTCCCTATGGCGACCCCTGAAGGGAAAAGCCGAAAGGAAAAGAAGAAGAAGATAAGACTCAAGCAAAATATTATCTTCATATGAGTCACAAAATATATGATAACATGAATATCTTAGCAACTGCAAACCTCACTATCAGATGAGGTCAGTGTCCATAATTCCACCACTACAAGGAGACTAAGCAAGGATGGTATATACTGAAATTTTCAAGGCCAATGCCACTGCCAAACAAGAGAAACATAAAGGCTTATGCGAAAGATCCCAGGGATACCACTTTGCGACCAGCCTTGGAATGACCTGGTCTGAACCTCATTAAAATACTGATCTTAAATCTTAAGATCTTAAATAGGCAGTTCATACCCCAATGCCCTACTGGTTGGCGGAATTAAATAAATTCTTCACAAAAAGACAGTCCACAATTCTTCAACTGATATTTGAAAGTAGTCCTTGGTTATTGGTAACGTGGCCAAATAGTTAGAAAAGCGGGTTTAATTCCTGAACAGGTAGGAAAGCTTTGTGGCAGCGAGAGTAGTAAGCAGCACCCTTCCCTTGTTTTGTCTTCGTGGCTGAAGTGCCCTTGAGGAGGAACTGAATATAATTTGTGTTATCTAGATTAGACCACTACACACATGAAAAACAGGCTTGCAGTACACAAACATTCATGTCAAGTATTGCTTCCACTCTTGTGAGATTAGTCACGTGGCCAATACCTAGATGTTCAACTTTGCGAATTAAACCATTTAAGTATATGAATATAAATGTCCCTCTTCATGCATGTGAAGCAAAAATAAAAAAAGAAAATAAAATGAAGAGGGTTTTTTTCCCACGCTTAACATGAAAGCCAAACCATCAGAAATGGGTTCATCATTAGGTTGTGGCTTTCACTTTGTTTCAGGCAACACCTGTGTGTTATGTGGGTGTGAGTTGCAAGCAAGCACATGTGGTATGAAACACAGGTGAAAATCAGCACGTACTGTCTACTAGTTTGTCCCACTTCCTCTCCATCTATAGCTGATGCAAAACCACTTCCTGAGTCAAAAAGGCAACAGAATTTTTATTTAAAAAGTATGCAGATTTAAACTAAGGGCAGTGGTGGTCTAGTGGTATAGGGCGCTGAATCGCTGATCCTAAGGTTGGGGGTTCGAGTCCCACTCTCCACAGGGATGTCAATGTCCCCCGAGTGCAGCTAACTGGGTTATTAAAGGCCGGCCATGTCTCTCACTGTCTATGATGTGAGGATCATGTAAAAGAACCATTGCTGGCTTTCAACAAGAGTAGCTGCAAAGCCGTCGGCGTGTTTCCACCCTGCGATGGCCTGTACTCTGCTCTCTCCCGGAGTTGGCTGGGATGGGCACCAGCCTCCCCGCGACCCTAATTAGGATTAAGCGGTTACAGAAAATGAACTGAACTGAACAGATTTAAACTTACATGATGAGTTGAATTAATGTTTAAACTTGACCTAAATTCCTAACTAACCCTAAATAAACAATTAACTAAAATCTTAATTAATATTTTACAAAAGAATGAAAGACATACAGCTGTAACAGGAAAGACGACAGCTACATATTTCACAAATTACTTTGAACATTTCAAGTTAAATGTTAATCTTTAAAATTATTAATTAATATCAGATATTTCTTGTTAGGGGCAGTGGTGGTCTAGTGGTATAGGGCGTTGGATCGCTGATCCAAAGGTTGGGGGTTCAAGTCCCACTCTGCACAAGGTTGTCACTGTCCCCCCCAGTGCAGCTAACTGGGTTATCAAAGGCGGGCCATGTCTCTCACTGTCTATGGTGAGAGGCATGTAAAAGAACCATTGCTGACTTTCGTCAGCGTGTTTCTGCCCCTTGCTAAAAGGGTTGTGACAGGAAGGGCATCCGACGTAAAAACCTCTGCCAAATCAAACGTGCGAATCAGTTGATTCGCTGTGGCGACTCCTGAGAAAGGGAAAAAGCCGAAAGGAAGACATCAGATATTTCTTGTTATAAACATTATGTACATATTTAATTAATATACAATATCAAATATTGACATCACATTTAGACATCACATACTTAAACTGCCTCAGGTAAAACTATGCAGCTTGAAAAATAAAGGAACTGTGGCTTTTATTGAGCTTTTCACAGACCCAGCTGTAGTTTGTCCAGAAATTCTTTTTCTTTTCCTTTCGGCTTTTCCCTTCAGGGGTCGCCACAGCGAATCACCTGCCTCCATCTCACCCTATCCTTTGCATCTTCTTCTCTTACACCAATGACCTTCATGTCCTCCTTCACCACATCCATGAATCGTCTCTTTGGTCTTCCTCTAGGCCTTCTGCCTGGTAGTTTCAGCCTCAGCATCCTATTACCAATATACTCACTTTCCCTCCTCTGTACATGTCCAAACCATCTCAATCTAGCCTCTCTGACTTTGTCTCCAAAACCGGACACTTTTCTACAACCAGTCCAACAGTGCACACGATTCTTCACGTCTTTTTCACATTCTCCATTGCTCTGGATTGTTGATTCTAAGTACTTAAAATCCTCCACCTTCCTTATCTCTGCTCCCTGTAACCTCACCGTTCCTCTTGGGTCCTTGTCATTCATGCACATGCATTCTGTCTTACTGAGGCAAACCTTCATTCCCCTCCTTTCCAGGGCATACCTCCACCTCTCTAGATTTTCCTGCACTTGTTCTCTGCTCTCACGACAGATCACAATATCATCTGCAAACATCATTGTCCATGGGGGATCTTGTCTAACCTCGACTGTCAGCCTGTCCATCACCATAGCAAACAAGAAGGGGCTCACATCAACAGCACACCTCACCACTGTCTTACATCTCTCATACATGTCCTGCACCACTCTAACATACTTCTCTGCCACTCCAGACTTTCTCATGCAATACCACAGTTCCTCTCTCGGCACCCTGTCATATGCTTTCTCCAGATCCACAAAGGCACAATGCAGCTCCATCTGACCTTCTCTGTACTTCTCCATTAACATCCTCAAGGCAAACACTGCATCTGTGGTGCTCTTTCTTGGCATGAAACCAAACTGTTGTTCACAAATGCTGACCTCTGCCCTTAGTCTAGCTTCCACTATTCTTTCCCATAACTTCATTGTATGTCTCATCAACTTTATCCCTCTGTAGTTGCCACAACTCTGCATGTCTCCCTTGTTCTTAAAAACGGGCACCAGCACATGTCTCCTCCATTCCTCTGGCATTCTCTTACTCTCTAAGACCTTGTTGAAATATTCTTGTCAGAAAATCGACTGCTACCTCTCCTAGACACTTCCATACCTCCACTGGTATGTCATCAGGACCAACTGCCTTTCCAGTCTTCATCCTCTTCAATGCCCTCCTCACTTCACCCTTACTAATCTTTGCTACTTCCTGGTCCTCAACAGTCACCTCTTCTACTCTCTTTTCTCTCTCATTTTCCTCATTCATCAGCTCTTCAAAGTACTCTTTCCATCTTCCCAGCACACTTCTGTCATCAGTCAATACATTTCCCTCTCTGTCCTTTATCAATCTAACTTGCTGCACGTCCTTCCCATCTCTATTTCTCTGCTGTGCCAACCTGTATAAATCATTTTCTCCCTCTTTACTTTCCAACCGAGCATACAAGTCACCATACGTGCTCTGTTTGACCTTTGCCTTACGCTGTGTCTCCCTGTTTACTCTCTTCGGTTCTCTCAATGTCCCACTTCTTCTTAGCTAACCTCTTCCTTTGTACACACTCCTGCACTTCCTCATTCCACCACCAAGTCTCGTTATCTACTTTCCTTCCAGATGACATACCAAGTACTCTCTTACCTGTCTCCCTGATCACATTTGCTGTCATTGTCCAGTCATCTGGAAGCACTTCCTGACCACCCACAGCCTGTTTCAACTCCTCCTTGAAGACAACACGACACTCTTCCTTTTCCAGCTTCCACCACTTTTTCTTCTGCTCTGCCTTTGCTTCTTCACCTTCCTCACCATTAGCGTCATCCTGCACACCACCATCCTATGCTGTTTGGCAACACTCTCATCCACTACTATTTCGCAGTCACTGAATTCCTTCAAATTACATCGCCTACACAAGATGTAGTCTACCTGTGTGCTTCTGCCTCCACTTTTATAAGTCACCCTATGCTCCTCTCTCTTCTGGAAGAAAGTATTCACCACAGCCATTCCTATCCTTTTTGCAAAATCTACCAACATCTGTCCTTCTGCATTCCTGTCCTGGATACCAAACCTACCCATCACTTCCTCGTCCCCTCTGTTTCCTACACCTACATGTCCATTGAAGTCTGCCCCAATGACCACTCTTTCACCTCTGGGGTACTCTGCATCACTTCATCTAACTCACTCCAGAATCTCTCCTCTTCTCGCTCACATCCTGCCTGTGGGGCATAAGCACTAACAACATTGAACATCACGCCTTCAATTTCTAACTTGAGACTCATCACTCTGTCTGACGCTCTTTTCACTTCTAGAACATTCCTGACAAACTCCTCCTTCAAGATGACCCCTACTCCATTTTGCTTCCCATCCACACCATGAAAAAACAGCTTAAACCCTGCTCCTAAGCTTGTAGCCTTGCTGCCTTTCCACCTGGTCTCCTGAACACACAGTATGTCCACGTTCCTCCTCTGCATCATGTCAGCCAGCTCTCTACCTTTTCCTGCCATAGTTCCAACATTCACAGTCCCTACTTTCAGTCCTAGACTCGTGTCTTTCCTCTTCTCTCTCTGCCTACGGACAAGCCTCCCGCCTCTCCATCGTCGACCAACAGTAGTCCAATTTCCACCAGCACCCTGTTGGTTAACAGCACGGATGGCGGTTGTTGTTAACCCGGGCCTCGACCGATCCGGTATGTCATTTTTTCTTGTGATTCGCATATTTTATTTGGCATTTGTTTTACGCCGGATGCCCTTCCTGATGCAACCCTCTGTATTTATCGGGGCTTGGGACCGGCGTGAGGGAGAGACACTGGTTTGTGCCCCCCTCCCTCACAGTTGCATTGTAGTTTGTCCAGAAATTAAATCTGTTAAACTCTGATTTTTGATTTAATACAGATATGTTTTGACTGAAAATTTAATTTTGTATTGGAAAACTAGCATTTGGAAATCTAAAAGTTTTTGTATTAAATTGATAATGTAGAAATCATGTAATGAAAATGTACAATAAAGATTGTACTTAAAATTATAGGGAACAAGAATCTTTGCACACTACTGTATGTGCAGTTCACACGGTATCTTAACCTCATTTTCATGACCTTCTTTCTGGATGTTCTTTGTGGTCATTGACAGGAAACATGGTGCAAAGATGCTACAAAGCAAAATTACTATGCCCTTCCCCCTCCCACTGCATGCCTCACTTTAATTCAATAACGAACAGTTGTTACCTGTGTAGTGGTGCTTTAAAGATTGTGAATATTATATGCTTTTAAACATCAATAAATATTCACACAGGTTCTGTCTGTCTGTTCCGTCAGGTGGCTCTGTTTTGAGCTGCGATGACTGAGATGATATTGCACCTGATGTGCTCTATCTTCTTGTACTTTTGACCAAGGTGATGTGGTCAGGTCCTTTCACATTTTCAAGAACACGCTGACGGCTTTGCACCTACTCTTGTCAAAAGTCAGCAATGGTTCTTTTACATGCTTCACACCACAGACAGTGAGAGACATGGCTGGCCTTTGATAGCCAAGTTAGCTGCACTGGGGGGGGACAGTGACAACTTTTGTGGAGAGTGGGACTCGAACCTCCAACCTTTGGATCAGCGATCCAGTGCCCCATACCACTAGGCCACCACTGCCACCACACAAGTCCTAAAAGCACATAAAAAGATACTTAAACTTTGGAATATTTGTGAGTTTCCTCTCATAAATTGCTGATACATAATATATATTGCAGAATGGTCAAGATTTTGACTTGGCCATTCCAGAACATAACATTTATTCTTCTTTAGTTTTTAAGATGGGACCAGGTTTTTTTCTCTGCCATGCAAATGCCTTTTTAGCAATGGTCTCTCACTCTCTCTCTCTCTCTCTCTCTCTCTCTCTCTCTCTATATATATATATATATATATATATATATATAGGATCAATGATCGTTAGCCATTTGTTATTAATTTTTGCTTGGGTGTTCATTTGGTATTACTTCCATCTGCTATACAAATATACACTTATAAGTGTAAGTCCTGCCACCTTTGTGTTTCCAAAAGATTCCATTAACAGTCTGTTGTATAATTCTTACCTAGTTCCACTGAAGCACATCAAGGTGGATCTGCAGGTTCAGGGACATGTGGCAATGGTGACTTCTACCCTGCAGTATGTAAATGAGGAAGATTACCCCATAGAAGCTGTGTTTGTTTTCCCTATGCCTTCCGAAGCTGCTGTCTGCCACTTCAGTGCAAAGATTGCAGACCAGGAGATAGTGGCTGAGATGCAGGAGAAACAGAAGGTGAGTGAAATAAATCTTATATGAACATTTTGTGGTAACAATAACAGTATACCACTTTAAATATGGTAGTATCAACATTTTTGCCATTATTATTATTATTATTATTATTATTATTATTATTATTATTATTATTATTATATAGTTACATATTTGTAATTGATATACAGTAGATGATTATATTGCTTTGTATATAGTGATATAAAGCAGAAATCATTACTGATGATGTCTACTCATCATACAGAGTTAGAGCATGGCCTAAACACATGTATTTTGTCTGTCAGGCATGGGAAAGGTACGATGATGCAATGAGTTCTGGTCAGCAGGCTTTTCTACTGGAGGAGAGTGATGCATCTGTGGATGTGTTCAAGCTGAGTGTGGGGTTTCTACCCTCAGGCCAAAGTGCAGCCATCACCTTCATCTATATTATTGAGCTGAGTGTGCAAGCTGATCATTCACTGCAATTCTGCCTGCCTGCAGTGCTCAACCCTCGTTACACACCAGCTGGTATAACACGCGCAAAAGCTCACATTAATCACAGTTTTATAAAAATCTGACAAAACTCACTGTCACATACTCATCTCAGTGTATGAAGTTGTACATACAGGCCAGTCATGCAATCAGGAAAATTGACAAGCTGTTATGGAAATGTATAATCTGTTTTCAGATTTATTACCAGATAAAGATGATGGTATCGTGGCAGAAATAACATCAAGTTCCACAATTCCATACTCTCTGTCTTTTACTGCACATGTGAGCTCTCCAAACCCCATCAAGAAAGTGGAGTCTAAATGTGCTCTAGAGCCCCTGATGTTCCTCAACAGAGATAGAACAGAGGCAAAGGTGTGTGTGTGTGTGTGTGTGTGTGTGTGTGTGTGTGTGTGTGTGTGTGTGTGTGTGTGTGTGTGGTAGAGACAGGGGAGTTACCTTAAAGTTACCTTAAAAATATATTTATAAGATAAATCAATAAATGTGAAGGAGAATTTTTGGGGGCATACTGTATAATAAAGTCTTTAAAGGATTATAATTACAAAAAAATCTCAGCATGAGTAGAATTCTATTAAAAACTATGCTAACAAACTATTGCTTTTAATTCAGATCACAGAGTTCTTATACTCCATATTAGTTTAATATGATTCTGTAAAAACACTGTACTGTACTGTGTTCAGTTTGACATCAAATTTACCATGTAAAAAGACCCATTGAACCTTGTGTGTGTGTGTGTGTGTGTGTGTGTGTGTGTGTGTGTGTGTGTGTGTGTGTGTGTGTTTAGGTATCCCTATGTGCAGGTCATAAGTTTGACCGAGATATCGAGCTGTATTTTTATTATCAGAATCCTCATGAACTCACTGCTATAGTGGAGCCTGGAGCTCCTACAGAAAAACATGGTATTTTTTTTTTTCTGTCATCTGTTTACAAACACAAATTAATTTTTAGCCAAAGAAGCAATTACACAATATATTTTACTTTCATTTTAAAGTAATCTCTGAGAAATAATATTTTGTGCAAATTTAATCAACCAGCTTAAAAATGCTTAAAACATTACATGTCTATCTATTAATTTCTCCTGTTAGGGACTCTCATGGGTGACCCTGCGGTCCTGATCTGTTTCTATCCAGAGTTTCCTGAGTCAGTGATGTCCTCTATGTCATCATGTGGTGAGTTTGTGTTTGTTATTGACAGATCTGGCAGTATGGACTGCTACATGCATGGAGGAACAGGTGCACAAAAACGCATCGAGTGTGCCAAGGTGAGACTAAAAGATTAACCGCTTTACCTTTTTTAACATAACAGCTGTTCCTGTATAAATATTATGTTTGTAAGCATACATGTATAAGAAATGTATTAAAAAACTAGTTGAAAACTATGTGTTTAGGACACTTTGCTCCTTTTGCTGAAGAGCCTTCCCATGGGCTGTTACTTCAACATATACAGCTTTGGCTCTGAGTATAACTCTTTGTTTCTGTAAGTAACCATCACATGAACCAGTGAATACAATCATCTAGTTCATTAATCAGACACAAGCATGAATGGAATGGGATAATACAGGGCTGGTTGTGCTTGTCCTATGTGACTCCTTGGCTTTAGCGAAAGTGTTCAGTACACTCAGGAAACTATGGACCAGGCCTTGAAGAAGGTAAATGCTATGCAAGCAAATATGGAAGGCACAGAGATCCTGCAACCTCTCAAACACATTTATAAACAGCCTTGCATCCCCAACCACCCAAGACAGGTAACATTTACTCTTTATTCACGTCAGTTGTGTTTTCAATCAGTGGTATGTGAATGCATGTTTATTTAGTTACCTGTTTTGTGTTTCCTGTTACATCCATTACACTTTTATAGTGATTTGTTTCATGGTAATCATTTAAGCATTTAAAATTAAATGTTGATAAACCTGAGGAATATGTAAAAACAAATAATGGATTTAGACAAAATACATAAATGAGCACTGCATGAAACAGCTGGAAGAGTATCAAGTAATACTTTTGTAAAAACAAAAACACCGCAAACAAATAATGTCTAAGTACATGAAATTGTCAACATTTTGAATAACAGAATGGTTTTCGGCCAGCTCAGGTGCATTGTGGTGCACTTTTTTCCACAGAGCAAGAAATTAATGTTTTCAAGCACTGTGCCTATGGAAGAGTTTCTGTATGGAGTTTGCATATTCTCCCCATGCTTGTGTATGTTTCCTCTTGGTGCTCCAGCTCCCTTCTACAGTCCAAAAACATACAGATCTGAAATATTTGCAGTTACAAATTGCCCCTAGGTGTGGATGTGAATAGTTGGCCCTGCAATGGACTGGCTAGCTATTCACAGTGTACCCCAACCCCACTCTAAGTCAGCTGCGATGGGCTCCAGCTTCTCCAAGACCATAATAAATGTCAGTCAGTACATTTCAGAAAAAGAATGTGTGTGTGTGTGTGTGTGTGTGTGTGTGTGTGTGTGTGTGTGTGTGTGTGTGTGTGTGTGTGTACATACATACATACATGTGTACACACACACACACACACACACACACACACACACACACACACACACACACACACACACACACACACACACACACACCGTTCCATGACAAATCAACTAATTTTCAGAAAGTCCTCACCTAATCCTTTCAGATGTTTCTGATTTTTTTTTTTTTTTTTTTTTTTTTTTTTGCATACAGTATACCTCAAAGTTATGACCCATTGAACAGCATAGGGGTTTCCTAAATTTAAAGCACTTGTCCAGCTTTTGAATTCTCATACATTCTCAAAGATTCATAACTTTTAAAATAATAAACATAGAGATATGAGATTTTCATGCACAGACATGTTATGCACAGAATAATGCAATAAAAGCTTCATTGTTTGTATTATTCTTTTCTACAGAGAAAATAAACTTGGCAGTTTGCACGCTTGATCTTACAAAGTATCATTTTCAGTCATCAGTATTTCAAAAACTATTCAGCAGAATCACTTTCTGCTTTGCAAATTATGTCTTAACTACTTAGTCTGTTGATATTAATAATATGACACCAATATAAATATTATATAATTACCAAATAACAATATTATATAATGATAAAATGACACCAGGCACAACTTTCTTCTGTGATTCGCTCAGTAATAAAATGCAGTTTGAAATTTACATAATTTGTCACTTGGAGTTTAAATGAGGACATCATATTAATATTAAGTAAGAATAATGAGCCAAAAATTTTGAGCGTTGGTTGAATTGACATGGAATGTCCTTACATTAAAGCAAGGGGGTTTGAGAAATACAGTATTGAGATTATGTTGTAAATGAGTCTATAACGTAAGAATTATAATATATGTATATGTAAAATATATGTATTTTTTTCTGATTTTTTTTTGTCTTTCCTAAATATTTACTTTTTTCCTTTTCTGTCCAGCTGTTCATATTTACAGATGGAGAAGTAGGAAACACCAAAACAATTCTGAAATGTGTGAGAAAGCATGCTAATTTTCACAGGCATGTGCTCAACACTCCCATACAAAGTCAACTTCATGATTATTTGGACAGTGACACAAATTTTAATAATTCTGCCTCTGTATACCACCACAATAGATTTCACTGAAACCAGCATGAAATTATATATAAAGTTACAGATTTAATCCAATGAGTTTAATACAAATATTTCAAGTAATAAATATATATATATATATATATAAAACCCAAGGGCATCATTTAAGTCTGAGGTTATTATTGTTATTGAAATTCAGAAGCCAGATTTTGGGTAAAAAATAATAGGTACACCCACTCTCGTTCCACAATCATGAGGCAAGTAATTCGTCGTCAAGTGATGGTTATACGATTCACAAGATTAATAGGTCATTAGGTGGTAGGGTGGTGTAGTGGTGAACAAGTCCACCTTACAGCAAGAAGGCCTGGGTTCAATTCCCAGGCTTGAGCATTTATGTGTGGAGTTTGGATGTTCTTCCAGTGCTGTTGTGGGTTTCATCCTGGTACACTGGTTTGCTCCCACTTTCCAAAAACATGTACAGCTAACATGGACACCAGCCTCCACTCAACATTAATTAGCAACGGCATAGAAAATAAATGAAGGAATCAATCAAAATATAAAAAAGCAGAACCGTTTAAAGGCTGTTGCACTCATCAGTGTATTTACATCAGACCAAGAAGAAAGCACACAGGCAATAGCTTAGAATAGAATAGAATAGAATGTTTTTATTGTCATTACACTGAGAAGAATACAATACATACACATCTCACGCATACCGAATGAAGTGTATATAATACAGTATATTTAAAAAGAAAAAAGAATTGTTGCTTCTCATCAATATAGAATAAGTTATAAAGCATCTTTCAATAAACAAACAGGAAAAAAAGCATATAAGACAGCTTGCAGATTTTCAAAGATGTGAACATTCTAGTAAATTCAGGACAAGATTACATTCTTTTAGGCCCAGAGATATAAAGACAAACCATGAGCTACCTCATCTAATTTGCAACCATCTGTAATAATGTTAGATGTTTATGCTCATGACAACAGAATCCGAGAAACACTGAGAAAATGTGGATTTTATGTACAAACATATAAAGCACAATGTTCTTAAAATAAATGTGATCTGTCAAGTAGTTAAAAAAATACAAGGTGTTGTAATGGTCTCATGAATGTTCATACTTCAGTTCTAATGGCATGCTGTAGCAGGCCTTTAATCTTGTGCATATTTTGCATATTATCACCAAATTGATTTACTTTTGATAGCGACATGCTTTATTCCCTAATGTGTCAGAGTTTTCAACTGTTAAATGCTTACATGCAGACGGTTTATAGAAATTTTTAATTCACTTCTTTGGTTAAACAGATGCTTCTCATTCGGAATTGGTGAAGGTGCAAGTTCTGCACTGGTCAGAGGATTGGCTGACAATAGCTCTGGCTACGCCCAATTTATCACTGGAACCGATCGCATGCAGGCTAAAGTAAGACTGGTTTCTTCTTATAGTACCACGGAAGAACAAAAATTAGTATTACAAATTAATGGTGTACTGTAGTGCAAGTTTGACACATGTGATGATTACAAAAAAATGTCCATTATATTATGTGTAGTAGGTAATCCTCTCTCTCTCACAAATAATTTCAACCCTAGCATAAGTGCAAAAACAAACAAACATGCATATTAAAGGCATTATTGTTGATTAATACCCCCATTTCACTGGAGCGCAGCAAACTCTCGGAAGCAAAACCATAGTCATCCTCCAACCTTCCTCAGTCAGTCCGTCATCTTCTGTGTCCTTCCGTACTATTCGGAAGGTATTTCTCCTCTTCCATCAGGCCAAAATTTTCCCCAAACGTGTAAACATGTTCACTGAAAACATTTCCGAGAGTGTTCCCTTTGGTTCCGTGATCTTTCCTTTTATACCGCAAGTATCCCTTAACTTGTCCGCAAGTCTTCCCTCTTGTTCCGTATGGTCAAACGCAGTGAAGAGAGATGCTCTACACACCACACACCATCAGCACCATCAGCACCATCAGAAGCAGCATCAGACCGAGCGCTTGCTGGGTGCTTTGCCCCTCACTTTAGCTGTGGGTGCGGTGCGCTCCCTACTCCGTCCACACACACGTGATCGTCGGCATGAGGAGGATGATCAAAACCCGATCGAAGTTCATCTATGGCACACCGTAAGTATTTCACCTTCTTCTGATTCACTGATCCACTGCTGATTGTGGTTTGCTTGAGACATCGATCGGGTCTGCATGATCATCCTCCTCATGCCGATGATCACGTGAGCGCAGATGAAGTAGAGAAGCGCGCCGCCTTATAATAAATGATCAAATACATAGTGGGGTTCAGATATCAGCGCGTCTTAAACACGTGCTCAAGTGCATGCTTTCATCCAGCACGGACTCGATCAGTGGGATTGGGGAGTCGGAATAAAGTCCGGATGATGCTCTGAAACGCACCACACACACACACCAACCTGAAGGGAGAAGAACAGAAATCTTCACCACATCTCAATCTAACACCTTAAAATGAAGCAATAGGGCTTTTTTATTTATTTATTTATTTTACCTGGCCATCAAATAGACTAAGCGATTGTATATTGCAGGGCATATGCGCATTCATAGACTCACACGCTGTAGTGTTTGGATGTGGCAGGAAGCACGTTCCAAGTTTTGACAATCAGCTGGTTGCTTGGCTTCATGCAAGTCTTTCCAAATCTTCATTCTGTGATTATAGCCGACTCCTCATTTTCGCCCCCTTTTCGCCATCTTGGTTGAAAGGGTTCACTCTGCACAAATGCACTGATCAAAAACGAGGAAAATTTACCTCTTTACCCAAAAACAACTCGCGCAGGCTGTTGCATATAATCCAATAAAATTCGAGTTTCAAGGTATCGGACGCTCCCGCACACTGCAGTACAGAAAGGATTGGCTCTCCGCTGCGCGCCACAGCCACAAGTGGTGTTGAAAATAGATAAAATGTGTGAGAATTGTTTATCTGGTTTTGTTTTATTTGATGGCTTTATCTGTATTTTTATTTAAATGACAGTGGAATTATTATTACTGTAGTTATTCTGTTAAGAAAGGCCATCTGATTTATCTGAGAGCAAGATGCAGTCATCAAAACAGCCACATCACTTTTAATCACCGTGGTTTGGACTTGTGTGAATGGTTTTTAGTCTGGAAGAATTTGTTGAGTTGCAAATAAAAGGAGCACATAGACATTATTGATATTAAACATATGAACATATGTTAAAATTTAAATTTAAATTTATTGTGCATTATAAGCATATTCTAAAATATAAACATATAATACTTTAATAAATATTTTGTAAATTACAAACATATACAGTAGTACTTTCTAAACATCTTGTAAATAATAAACATATATTGCTTTAACAACTTTCTTGTAAACTATAAACATATAATGTAAATTATAAGCATATATTAAACATATTGTAAATTACAAACCTGTATTAAATTTTCAATTTATTTTACATTATATACATATTATTAAATTATAAACATGAATGAGAAAACGAGCTTCCTTGGTTGAATCTGCGTGTGTATAGGCGGATCACTCCGTGGGTCTTCTTTCTAAAAAGGAGTAGTGCCGTGGTCGTTCCTCGAGTGTTCTGTGCTTTCCGTGAACATTCTGTGAATTATCTGAAGGTTTTCCTTTGCTGTCCGCAGTGGTTCCTAAGGTGATCTGAGCGCTTTTACGCATGTATTCTGACATTGTAACATGGTCTTTCCGTGTCCTTTCCGCACATTCCATGGTCGTTCCGAAGGTGTTTCGAAGGTGCAATTTTCCACAGGTTTTTGACCCATTTTTCATGTAAAAATGCCGAAGCTCCTCCGTAGAGTGCGTTCCGTGCCTTTCTGCCATGATCCTTGCATTCCGCCCTCCAGTGAAATGGGGGTATAAGATATTACATATCCATAACCCATCCATTCTACATCGTATTTACTGGGTATGCTTTGTCTTCATTTCCCACTTCTAGGTAATGCAGTCTCTCCACTATGCATTACAACCAGTAGTGAGTAATATCACTGAAGATTGGGCTGGTTTGTCATTTACCCGTTTAAGCCCACCGATAAAAACACTTTTCTATGGTCAAAGAACACTGATTTATGCTCAACTGAATGTCAAGGTAGGAAGAATTTTTTTCTTGAAAAAAAAATTACCCAGTAAACTTTTTTAAACTTAACATTTGTATATACAGTAAATAAAGTAAATAATTACACCCTGAAAAAAAATTACATTTTGTTACTTTGCAGCCTACAATAAAGCAAGCACACACACACACACACACATACACACACACACACACACACACACACACACACACACACACACACAACTGCACAATCTCACACACACATACACACACACACATCACACACACACACACACACACACACACACACACACAAACGCAAATCCTGCTGTATTTACTTAATGCAATTTATAACAGCCAGGTGAAAGGTATAAAAGCATACGTTCACTATTTCACTCATCTGCTGAACTGTTTAATCCTATTTGGGCCGAGGGGAGGTTGGAGCCTATCTCAGCCAACACTGGGCCTTGGTAACCCTGAATAGCTCAACAGATCACCCTATCACACTTGTCACCTTTGAATGGGTACTGTGGAGCAGGCCCACAGTGGTTCAGCACAGTTTCAAACTACCATCATTCCAACCAGCACTGAAGCCAATATACTGCAAACTTTTCAAAAATGTTTGTAATTCCTGTTTAAATTACCTCTGGCTGCAGAAAGTAAAGGATTGTCTTTTAACAACAAATTGACTGAATGTAAATTGACAAAGAGTTCACTCTTAATGAGTTCTACAGTACACCTGTTCCTTGTATCAGGCACATGCTCGAAAACCTCCACATTTACCTCGGCCTATTCACTGTAATTCTATTGATAAACTTATTAACCAAATATATGAAAGGAAAAGTGTACAAGACAGTGATGAGGCAAGCGATGTTGTATGGTTTAGAAACAGTGGCCCTGGGGAAAAGACAGGAGGCAGAGCTGGCGGTAGCAGAGATGAAAATGTTGAGGTTCTCTTTAGGAGTAACGAGGATGGATAGAATCAGGAATGAGTCCATCAGAGGGACAGCACATGTTAGATGTTTTGGAGATAAAGTCGGAGAGGCTAGATTGAGATGGTTTGGACATGTACAGAGGAGGGATAGTGAGTATATTGGTAGTAGGATGCTGAGGTTGGAACTACCAGGCAGAAAGTCTAGAGCAAGGGTGGCGAACAAGTTAGACACAAAGAGCCAAACTTTTTAACTGTGAGAGTTAAAGAGCCACACCACGTGCTGACCTGCCAAGATGCGCGCACGCACACAGGCACCTCTCTCTCTTTCTAATTATTTTTGCTCTCTCTCTTTCTAATTATTTTTGCTCTGACACACCCAACTACTGAACCCACTTCAGATACATAGATGTGGCCTATATAATATAAATGGATGAATATTGAAATATACACACAGTCATGTTGAGTCAGGTGTTTTTTACCTTTGGGGAATTCCGTGTCAATATTAGCATGGAGTTGCTAAAATGACGCTGAAGATTTGAGTCTTTGAAATGTGATATTGTGGTACTGCATAATAAACAGACCGATTTGCCATTCCGTTCAATTAAAAAGTAAGCATCTTCCCATTCTCCCAGAAATGTCCCGTGTTCATCTTCATATTTTCGTTTAGCTTTGCATTTTGCGATTTTTACAAAGACGGTAAGCCTGCATGCAAAGAAAATGTTTACTTAATTTCCCAGCATTAGACGTCATCGACTCAGATGATTGGCGGTCACTTATGTGTCAGACGCGGCATAAGAAACACCCAACCTGTCAAAATTATTTTAAAATATTATTTGTTTTTAATAACCTCTGAAGGATTGAAGTATGTTTTAAGATTAAAAAAAACATGAAAAGAGGCAAATAGCCAGAGTATTTAGAAATATGATAAGAGACAAAGAGCCACATTCTTATTGATCGAGAGCCGTGTGTTCGCCACCCCTGGTCTAGAGGAAGACCAAAGAGAACATTTATGGCTGTTGTGAAGGAGGACATGAAGGTAGTTGGAGTAAGAGAAGAAGATACAGAGGATCGGGTGAGATGGAAAAGAAGAAGAAGATTAATCAAATATAACAGAGCACTAACATTATCCAGAGATATAAATCAGACTTAGAATCCTTACCTGAATTGCATTTGGTAAAAGAAGCTGGGCAACATTCAGTACTGTATGCCTCTCTCTCTCTCTCTCTCTCTCTCTCTCTCTCTCTCTCTCTCTCTCTCTCTCTCTCAGAAAATTCTCTACCACACACTTTACAATGTGCCTAGAAAATATTATTTTTACACCTTCATTTAAAGTTTGTCCTAATCTTTATCAACTTTAAATGATTAATACATGAGTGCCCACTGTTAGCTGGAGAGGAGTGATGGCCTAGTGGTATATGTGCTGGAGGTTGTAAGGTTGGGGGTTAAATTCCCACTTGCCACAGGTTGCCACTGTCCCCCCACAGTGCAGCTAACTGGGTTATCAAAAACCGGCTATGTCTCTCACTATCTATGGTGTGAAGTAAATGTAAAAGAACCATTGCTGACTTTCGACAAGAGTAGCCGCATAGCCGTTAGTGTGTTTCCGCCCTACAATGGCCTGGCTACTGTCCAGGGTGTACTCTGTCCTCGTCCGTAGTCACCTGGGATGGGCCCCGCCTCCCCGTGACCCTAATTAGGATTAAGCGGTTGCAGAAAATGAACTGATGATGAATACTGTTAACTGTGATGCATGATAATGAATTGATAATGTAACAAACATACTGATCACTCTTCATTCATTCTCTGAACCAGTTAATCCTAATTAAACAGGGAGTCCAGTACCCATCTCAGTTGACTCCAGGCGAGGGTAGAATGCACCCTGGACACCTCGCCAGGCCATCGCAGGCAGAAACACGCTGACGGCTATGCAGCTGTTCTTGTTGAAAGTCAGCAATAGTTCTTTTATATGAACCTCACACCATAGACAGTGAGAGACATGGCCAGCCTTTGATAACCCAGTTAGCTGCACTGGGGGGACAGTGACAACCCATTGAGAATGGGGCTTGAACCCCCAACCTTAGGATTGGTGATCCAGCACCTTACCAACAGACAACTACTGCACTACTGATCATTCTTGATTAGGAGTAAATATTACTATGGTTATTGTTTTCTATATCTGACTCTAACTCACTTACCTGACATTGTACTGTGGCTTTCAGTAGGTGCATTGTTACGCATAAAGTTCTACTGGGGAACAGACTCCTATTACTAATCTCTTAAACATGCACCTCCTGACACACACACACACACACACACACACACACACACACAGACACACACACACATTCCATTCATTCATTTATTCATTTTCTGAACCGCTAATTAGGGTCACGGGAAGGCTGCTGCCTATCTCAGCCGATTATGGGCAAGGGCAGAGTACACCCTGGGAGCTCGCTAAGCCATTGCTTGGCAGAAACATGCTGATGGTCATGCAGCTACTCTTGACGAAAGTCCACACACACATACATTCCATTCATTCCATTCATTCATTTTCTGAACCACTTAATTCTAATTAGGGTCACGGGAAGGCTGCTATACCAATCTAAGCCGATTATGGGCAAGGGCAGAGTACACCCTGGAAGCTCGCTAAGCCATTGCTGGGCAGAAATATGCTGAAGGCCATGTAGCTACTCTTGACGAAAGTCCACACACACCAAATAAGATGAATTAAGTAAATACAGCAGGGAACGTGTGTGTGTGTGTGTGCGCGTGTGCGTGTGCGTGTGTGTGTGTGTGTGTGTGTGCGCACGCTCATTTCATGCTATGAAGAAACATACTGTGAATATTTTAATAAAGGGGTGATTCTTTCTATATCTATATAATCACCAGTTGTTTGCATGCTTTTTAAAATTATCTATTTTTTTATCTTTGATTTTTTAAAATTATTTGTGCATTAATATAATAATGATTAAAGTTTAAGATGGATGAGGAGGCTTATAAGGAAATAGGTGAGTCTACTCTTAATCAAAGAGTTTCTTTCTCTGTCGCAGAGAAAACATCAGAAGCCAGAGACGAAGGGGAAAGTATTAGTGCAGTACTGCCTAGGAGATCAAAAGGTCTCTAATACGGTTCACTTCTCCCTAAAACCTGCAGATAACACCGGGTAACTGCAATAAGTGCAACAAAAACTAATTTACTCTTTATAAACATTTCTGGTTATGTGTGTGTGTGTGTGTGTGTGTGTGTGTGTGTGTGTGTGTGTGTGTGTGTGTGTGTGTGTGTGTATGTGTGTCTGTGTGAGTGTGTGTGTGTGTGTGTATGTGTGTGTGTGTGTGTGTGTGTGTGTGTGAGAGAGAGAGAGAGAGAGAGAGAGAGAGAGAGAGAGAGAGCAATTGGTAAATTCTGAATCTTCTTGCTGTGAAATGACAGTGCAAATCAGTGCACCAGCGTACCAATCTAGTCTTTAAAATATCATCATAATTTATTACAACTTGACAGAATAGCAGGCACAAAAATCTTCTTAATTAAACATTTAGTTTTGTCTGTATTCAGACTGGCCATTCACAAGCTGGGTGCACGCTCTATGATCCGCTCCCTGGAAAGGGACGAGGAGGAGGATGGACCTAATAAAAAGCTTCTGAAGGCCAGAGTAGTGGAACTGAGTAAACAGTCTGGAGTCAGCAGCTCACACACTGCCTTCATAGCAGTAAAGAAAGACAGCAAAGAAGTTGTGAAAGGACCACTGGCCAAGAGGAGGATTCCTACACCAAGTTAGTATTGTTTTTCACTTAATCTTTTACTCAACATGACAAAAATCATAAATGCATGATTGTTATGATTGCATTTATGCACACGTCACAGTACAGAACCCAAAGAGGTGAAAATAATTTTTATTTGTGTCTCTTCAGGTATCAAGAATGCACCAATCAATCGAAGTAATTGTCGAAGTCAAAGTATTCATGATTGTTATGATTGCATTGTACACAATACAGTAGTGAACCCAGAGAGGTGAAAATGCTTTTTATTTGTGTCTCTTCAGGTATCTCTAAGGCAACAAAGAGTCTACGTAAGTAAATTCATAATTGTTATGATTGCATTTATGCACACACCACAGTAGAGAACCCAGAGAGGTGAAAATGCTTTTTATTTGTGTCTCTTCAGGTATCGACAAGGCAGCAAATATTCTAAGTAAGTAAATTCATGATTGTTATGTTTGTATTTGTTGTGCCTGGAGCATATGCGTCAGACCCAAAGATGCAGGAGACCATGTAAGATGATTCAACTACTATTTTGCACTTTTGGAAAATCTAAATCACTGGAAATTTAATCGAGGGAAACTGGTCGAACACAAAGCAGGAAACCAGGAGTCAGAGAGATAGCAGGCAAATGGAATCACTGGGAAGGACAATCTTCTGACATCGGAGAGAAGCGCGCCGCTCCCATTTATAGCCCGCTAATTGTTGATTGCTGAGTGTAAACAGGTGTGCTCTCTGGACGTCACCTACAGGCAACAGCTACGCCCCTTGCCAGCGCCTGCAATGAATGAAGAGAGAGTTAATGCCGCCAGCCAGCACAAACCATAACAGTACCCCCCCCCCCCCCCCCCCCCCCCAAGCGGCCCCACCTGCCACCCGACCAGGCTTGTCCGGGAACTGACAATAAAACTCGTTTAATAAGTCCGGGTCCAGGATTTGGGAGTGGGGAATCCAGGAGCGTTCTTCGGGTCCATACCCCTCCCAGTCCACCAGTGACTAAAAACCTCGTCCCCGTCTGCGTACATCAAGAAAGCGGTTGACGGTGTACGCGGAATGTCCATCAATCAGCCGGGGAGGAGGGGGTGGGGGTCGGTGGGGGGTGGAGTGGACTTTCCACCATGGGCTTGATCAGGGATACATGGAATACTGGGTGTACTTTGAGTGAGGATGGGAGTCTTAGTCAGACGGCGCTGGGGTTTATAATTTTTTCTATCAAATAGGGCCCAATGTATCTGGGAGACAATTTCTTGGAGTGGACTTGCAGAGGCAGGTCCCGGAAGGCGAGCCAAACTTGTTGCCCAACCGTGTAGGGAGGTGCCGGGGTTCGATGACGATCGCCAATTCTACGGTTTCGGGCCACTGTTCATTCCAATGCAGCCATGAGGTGGGGGGGGGCACTAACCAGTGTCTCTCCCCCTCATGCCGGTCCCAAGCCCGGAGAAATGCAGAGGGTTGTGTCAGGAAGGGCATCCGACGTATAACCAATGCCAAATATTTATGATGCAAATCAGAAGTATTACCCCCATACCGGATCGGTCGAGGCCCGGGTTAACAATGACCGCCATCAGTGCTGTCAATCAACAGGGTGCTGATAGAAATTGGACTACTGTTGGTCAAAGACGTCGAAGAAAGAGAGGTGGGAGGCGTGTCCGTAGGCAGAGAGAGAAGAGGAAAGGCATGAGTCTAGGACTGAGAGTAGGGACTTTGAATGTTGGAACTATGCAAAAAAAAGGTAGAGCGATGGCTGACATGATGCAGAGGAGGAAGGTGGGCATACTGTGTGTTCAGGAGACCAGGTGGAAAGGTAGCAAAGCTAAAAGCTTAGGAGCAGGGTTTAAGCTATTTTATCACGGTGTGGATGGGAAGAGAAATGGAGTAGGAGTCATCTTGAAGGAGGAGTTTGTCAGAAATGTTCTAAAAGTGAAAAGAGTGTCAGACAGAGTGATGAGTCTCAAGTTAGAAATTGAAGGTGTAATGCTAAATGTTGTTAGTGCTTATGCCCCACAGGCAGGATGTGAGCTAGAGGAGAAGGAGAGATTCTGGAGTGACTTAGATGAAGTGATGCAGAGTACCCCCAGAGGTGAAAGAGTGGTCATTGGTGCAGACTTCAATGGACATGTTGGTGCAGGCAACAGAGGGGACGAGGAAGTGATGGGCAGGTTTGGTATCCAGGACAGGAACGCAGAAGGACAGATGTTGGTAGATTTTGCAAAAAGGATGGAAATGGCTGTGGTGAATACTTTCTTCCAGAAGAAACAGGAGCATAGGGTGACTTATAAAAGCGGAGGTAGGAGCACACAGGTAGACTACATCTTGTGTAGGCGATGTAATTTGAAGGAAGTCAGTGACTGCAAAGTCATAGTGGGTGAGAGTGTTGCCAAACAGCATAGGATGGTGGTGTGCAGGATGATGCTGATGGTGAGGAAGGTGAAGAAGGCACAGGCAGAGCAGAAGACAAAGTGTTGGAAGCTGAAAAAGGAAGAGTGTCGTGTTGTCTTCAAGGAGGAGTTGAAACAGGCTTTGGGTGGCCAGGAAGTGCTTCCAAATGACTGGACAACCACAGCAAATGTGATCAGGGACACAGGTAGGAGAGTACTTGGTGTGTCCTCTGGAAGGAAAGTAGATAAGGAGACTTGGTGGTGGAATGAGGAAGTGCAGGAGTGTGTACAAAGGAAGAGGTTAGCTAAGAAGAAGTGGGACATTGAGAGGACCGAAGAGAGTAAACAGGAGTACAGGGAGACACAGCGTAAGGCGAAAGTAGCAGTGGCTAAGGCCAAACAGAGGGCGTAAGATGACTTGTATGATCGGTTGGATAGTAAAGAGGGAGAAAATGATCTATACAGGTTGGCACAGCAGAGAAATAGAGATGGGAAGGACGTGCAGCAAGTTAGATTGATAAAGGATAGAGAGGGAACTGTATTGACTGATGACAAAAGTGTGCTGAGAAGATGGAAAGAGTACTTTGAAGAGCTGATGAATGAGGAAAATGAGAGAGAAAAAAGAGTAGAAGAGGTAACCATTGAGGAGCAGGATGTAGCAGTTGGTCCTGATTTGATATACCTGTTGGTCCTGATGATACACCTGTGGAGGTATGGAAGTGTCTAGGAGAGGTAGCAGTAGATTTTCTGACAAGAACATTCAACAAGGGACTAGAGAGTGAGCAGATGCCGGAGGAGTGGAGGAGAAGTGTGCTGGTGCCCATTTTTAAGAACAAGGGAGACGTGCAGAGTTGCAGCAACTACAGAGGGATAAAGTTGATGAGCCATACAATGAAGTTATGGGAAAGAATAGTGGAAGCTAGACTAAGGGCAGAGGTCAGCATTTGTGAACAACAAGAAAGAGCACCACAGATGCAATGTTTGCTTTGAGGATGTTAATAGAGAAGTACAGAGAAGGTCAGAGGGAGCTACATTGTGCCTTTGTGGATCTGGAAAAAGCATATGACAGGGTGCCAAGAGAAGAACTGTGGTATTGCATGAGGAAGTTTGGAGTGGCAGAGAAGTATGTTAGAGTGGTGCAGGACATGTATGAGAGATGTAAGACAGTGGTGAGGTGTGCTGTCAGTGTGACCGACGAATTCAAGGTGGAGGTGGGACTGCATCAAGGGTCAGCTCTCAGCCCCTTCTTGTTTGCTATGGTGATGGACAGGCTGCCAGACGAGGTGAGACAAGAATCTCCATGGACTATGATGTTTGCAGATGACATCGTGATCTGTAGTGAGAGCAGAGAACAAGTGCAGGAAAATCTAGAGAGGTGGAGGTATGCCCTGGAAAGGAGAGGAATGAAGGTTAGCCTCAGAAAATCAGAATACATGTGTGTGAATGAGAAGGACCCAGGAGGAACGGTGATGTTACAGGGAGCAGAGATAACGAAGGTGGAGGATTTTAAGTACTTAGGCTCAACAATCCAGAGCAATGGAGAGTGTGGAAAAGAGGTGAAGAAGCGCGTGCAGGCAGGCTGGAATGGTTGGAGAAAAGTATCCGGTGTGATGTGCGATAGGAGAGTGTCAGCAAGAATGAAGGGAAAAGTGTACAAGACGGTGGTGAGGCCAGCGATGTTGTATGGCTTAGAAACAGTGGCGCTGAGGAAAAGGCAGGAGGCAGAGCTGGAGGTAGCAGAGATGAAAATGTTGAGGTTCTCTCTGGGAGTAACGAGGATGGATAGGATCAGAAATGAGTATATCAGAGGGACAGCCCACGTAAGATGTTTTGGAGACAAAGTCAGAGAGGCTAGATTGAGATGGTTTGGACATGTACAGAGGAGGGATAGTGAGTATATTGGCAGTAGGATGCTGAGGTTGGAACTACCAGGCAGAAGGCCTCGAGGAAGACCAAAGAAGAGATTTATGGATGTGGTGAAGGAAGACATGAAGGTCGTTGGAGTCAGAAAAGAAGATGCGGAGGACAGGGGGAGGTGGAGGATGATTTGCTGTGGCGACCCCTGAAGGGAGCAGCCAAAAGTAAAAGAAGAAGGGCCACTGTTCGTTCCAGGGCGGCACGTGCTTCTTTCCAGACCCGGCATGCTCTGCGAAACTGAGCCTGGACAGATGGAACGGCCACTTCGCCCACCTTTCGCCCAACTTTCCCACCTCCTGGCTGGGAAATAGGGGAGGTTGGAAACCATTAATCACCATAAAGGGGGACATCCCGATGGTGGCGCAGATCAGAGAGTTGTGTGCATATTCAATCTATGGGAGGTGTGTGGTCCAGGAGGCTGGGAGACAGGAGGCGACGCAGCGGAGGGAGGATCCGAGGCTTTGACTCGTTCACTCCGCCTGCCCGTTCGACTGAGGATGGTAGCCAGAGGTCAAGCTACAGGAGACTCCCAAGGTGTCGCAGAACGCCTTCCAAACTTTAGATGCAAACTGGGGGCTCCAGTCCGAAACAACGTCCTAGTGGATGCCATAGAGGCGAAAGACATGTTGGACCAGGAGACCAGCTGTTTCCATCACTGAGAGGAGTTTGGGTCGGGCGACGAGGTGAACCGCCTTGGAGAACCAGTCCACTATCGTCAGGCTAACTGTGTTGCCCTTGGACAGGGGGTAAACCTCTCACAAAGTCCACCACAATGTGCGATCAGGGACGATGAGGAAGGGGTAAGGGTTGGAGGAGACCTGTGGGTTTACGATGGGAGGACTTACTCCGGGCACAGGTGGCACAAGCTCCCACAAACTCACTGGTGTCAGCTGCCATCGTTGGCCACCAGAAGCATTGTTGGAGTAGGAAGAGAGTTCGGTGGGCTCTAGAGTGGCAGGCTAATTTTGAGGAGTGATCTCACTGGAGTGCTGGGGTTCTGGCCAGTGGGGGGACATATAGTCGACCTTGGGGGCACCCGATGGGCTCCGGTTCCTCCTGATGGGCATCCTGAACTAGCTGTTCAACCTCCCATTGAGCTGCCCCAAGTATACAGGAAGCAGGCAGGATGGTCTCCATGGTAGGGTCTTCCCCCAAGGAGAACTGTCTGGAGAGAGCGTCTGGTTTCGTATTCCGGGAGCCGGGTTGGTATGTTGGTGTGAAGTTGAATCTTCCTAAGTAGAGCGATCATTGTGCCTGACGAGAGTTCAACCTCTTGACCATACGGAGGTAAGATAGGTTTTTATGGTCGGTCCAGATCATGAAGGGGTGGGCTGCCCCTTCCTA